>CM074440.1:11477877-11880377 GCA_037101425.1 Elopichthys bambusa | reverse complement strand
GCTGAAATTTAAATCCTCATAGCTCCTCTGCCTCCCACAGTGCACTACCTTAGAGCACCACCTCTCAATAAGTCTCCCACATACCTTATCCAATGAAAACGTGCCCCAAGAATTGGCAAGCCACAAGGCACTGGAAGAAGCTCTGACTTTAGCTGTGCTTTTGGTGGGGCTCTTTTTCACACTATCCCTCAGGTTGGTGAACTTTCCTCTGCTCTTGGTGGAGGCTGGAAGGGTACAGGAGCTGTACTGTGGAACCCTGTGGGTCTCCAGATGAGTCTGCTGGAAGTTGAGCAGGGCGGGCTGAGGCAGGTGAGGCGGTTGCTGTTGCTGCTGCTGCTGCTGCTGGTGCAGATGGTGGTGGAAATGATGATGGAATTGCGGTTGTTGCACCAACTGTTTCGGCGTTCGGGTCAGTGTACTGTGCACGTGCTGAACCCTCTGTTGCATTCTGGGATGGTTGCAGTTGGCCATCTCCGTCACCCCAGTCCGACAGTCCACGTAAGCGCCGCAGCAGTATTCATGGTTGTTTGTATAGGTGGTCATTGTTTTCCAAGCAGAGGGGCACCACAGCAGACCATCAGGTGGACACCAGGTGAAATGATTGAGAACACAGCCCAAAGAGTGATGCGCTTACTTTGCTGAGCAATCAGGAAGGAGAGAGAGGACACACCGTGGTTGTAAAACTGGTCCTTTTCCCCTGGCTCCTCTCTTCTGCCAGCCTCTCTCACAGTCTCTCTCTCTTTCTGCCTCACTCGCTCTCATCCCCCTGCACTTGCTCACCAATTAATGAGCTCCAATGGGCACTGCACATGACAGCACACAGTCTCTTCTGCAGGCATGAATAATCAATGCTCCATTCTTGATTTCAGCATTGGCATCCGGACGATCTGCGCATTGCTCTTTGGACAACAGCAGATTTGCACCCTACGTTTGAGATTCACAAGGCTTTTTGTAGTCTGATTTGCTTTTCAAAGCATTAACACGGGTCACAAAGTGAGAGGTCACAGCGGATAAACGCAATCTCTATTAGATGCTCAGCAAGAGGGCGGGCGGGCGGGCAAACGGCCCGGTGCGGTGGAGCAGAGCATATGATGGTGGAGCAGAGCCTTGCTATGACCTTATTACTAAACTATTATTCACAACTAATCTGCATTTGTACCTGCACTGTAAGATCTTTTACACAGTCCTGTGTTATTTAATGTGAGCCATAAAGTACTGACAGCTGGGCGGTGGTCGTTCATTTAAGCCCATGGGGTTTCTATAGAACATCCAGTTGAACTTGCAGTAGGTTATATGCAGCTTATATAAAAGAGTAATCTCTGAATCACTTAAAATCACAGTAAAAACCATATCTATATTATTTAACCAGTTCCTTATAGAATATAAAATAAGATAATTCTTTACTACCATTAGTGCAGTGATCCTACATGTCGTTTTCCAATTAAATAAACGGACGCTTCAGGGCCTGAAGAGTGGGGACTGCGATGAGAGACTGCTTCTGCATTAGGATTGGACAGTTGTAAATGTACCATTTCCTGTTGACTGCACCTTTTAATGTACCCTGTCCTGTTTCTTATGGGGCTGTGGGTGAGAAAGGGAGAGGAGGAGGAGGAATAAAGAGAGAAAAAGCAAAGTTTGTGCCTGAGGCTTTTGAAAGTATGCCACCAAAAAATGGACACTAAAAGGAATATATATTAGTATCATCACATGAACTAAAAAACAAAACCTAGAGAGTTATGATAATGTTGAAAACTATACATCAAAAGACTGCAATAACTGTATATATGTCCAAAATTGTCTTTAAACAGTGATTCACAACCTGGAATGATTTAAACATTAAAAAAAATAGGTTAAAAACAATCCTATTAAAATAATAATAATTACTTATAAGAATGAATAATACCAGAAAATCTTCAGGTTTCTTTTTAAGGAAAGAAAACCGTAATGTGTTCAAATTTTGTTTAAACATTTTTTGTGGATCATGCTCATAGATTATACAGTATTGCAACTTAGTTTATCTGCTTTTCACCCACATTATCAATTGTTGTTGATTGTGATGGTAACACTTTACTTAAAGCCTTTTATATATATTGCATTATAAATGTATTCATAATAAGTTATAATGTATTATATCTTTTCATAAATAATTATAACCAAATTATACCAATAACCAAAATGCATTATAATATTTGCAGATTCCTTGTTACATCTAAAATTGGTTGTTTGTTGTGTGTTTTAATGTGTTATACTGTGTCCAATGAATAGATCAGTATAACTGTGGTCACAATTATTCATGAGATTGTACAATGCATTATAAGGTGCATTACAAGACATAAGTAATTCATTAAATATACCTTTATAATGCATTATATATAAAGGCTTTAAGTACAGTGTTACCATTGTGTTTTTTTGGTTTTAACTTTAATGATAATGCTAAGTGATTAATAGGAGCACATTTTTGATCTGGAGTTGGTGAAGGGGTATTTGAGCCTTAATAAAAAGGGCTGTAGGAGTACATAAAAAATAAAAAATAAAAAATAAAAAAAAAGTTAGGAAATCCCTTCAAAATTTATTAAAATTAAAAAAAAAAAAAAAAAAAATTTAATGTGCTACATATAATCTCTGGATAGTGGCCTTGTTGATTTGTTTCATATGAAAGACACACCTCCTGCTGTACAGCAGATGGCTCCATACACACAGACATGTTCAGGTTGGAGGAAAGCAAACAAGGCCACACACACTGCACACGTCAACCATCCACAGCAATGTGAAAATATTCAATCCTCAGTGTGGCGCCATACAGTCTGAAATCAACTTTAAATGACAGTTTAAAGCTTATTTGCGCATTTTATTTCCAATGTTAAAATACCTTTATAGAGATTTCTTAACAGAGATACAAATGTACAACTGGAAACAACTGGAGTGCGTTGAAAAGGGTACAGAAGCACATGTCTAAATCAGTAGAGATCACAGAGATTGGATGCTAATGCAGTGTAGAACATTGAAGCATTGATCTCGAACACACAACAAACCTGAAGCACATCCTTGAGCTTGAAAACACAGTTCAACGCAAGCAGTGTTCATGTTTAGCCAAAGGCTAGACTTAGGACAACATCTTATATTATAAGCCTGCATTTCCCACTGAACAGACTAATCAATAAAGACCCCTGTTCACCGGGATTGCCAGTGCGTTCTTTCACTGACACACGATCTTGATAGACATCACACTGCCCTGCTTCTGTCTTCTTTGAATCTAATGAACTCATTCACAAACTAGCAGGCACTGAATGCTCACTAAAAACCAAAAGAACAGGTGATTTTGACGCCCTTTTGCATATTTCTGAACAAAAATAACATAGTAAATTGATCCATTACATTTATTCAATAGGTCTCCACTACATCACACTCAACAGAAGCCATTGAGATGCATTCACTTCTGAGATCAATCATTTTATAATATGATGTAAAGCCACTAAGGAGCTACAAATGCATCCCAACTTAAAGACACAATATTGTCTGCACTTCATCTGAACATTATCTAAACCACAACTGAAAACTATACAGTCTTTGAAAAGATCAAGGTATTATTTTGAGCTTCCTAATCAACTCACAACAATATGACTCAAACCATGGCATGAGTTTATGGTGACTCAGTCTGTCTGACTGACCAATGGCAGCCAAGGGAGAGTTCTGGAAATGTACTGTTAAATAAAAAAAAAAAAAACACTGAGGAATTATAGTCTTAAGCGACGACGTCGACAATAATTATAATTGTTATTATTGTTGTTGTTGATGTTTATAAATAAATAATTCATTTAACATGATTTAAAAACAACAACAATTACTACTACTACTACTACTACTACTACTACTATTACTACTACTATTACTACTACTACTACTGTTATTATTTATATATTATTATTTATAAGTTTATTATTTATATAAGTTTATGGTGGGTTAATTTGTCTGACTGACCAATGGCAGCCAATGGAGAGTTCTGCAAATCTACTTAAAAAAAAAAAAAAAAAAAAAAAAACACTGGGAGGTATTACAGTCTTGAGCAAACAAGACTATAATAATAATAATAATAATAAATTATTATTATTATTAATGTGTTTATAAATAAATTATTTAAAAATAACAAAGAAATAATTATTTATATTCATAAATGAACATTTATATGATTAACTTATAATAATTATTATTATTAGCAGTATTATTATTGTTGTTGTTATTAATTTAGTAAATAAATGAAAGTATGACTCTTATTTTAATAAAAATAGACTTTTTCTTCTTAAATCATATGATACTTAAATCCTTTTCCTAAAGGTTAGCTGACTGTATTCTAGGTCACACTTTATATTAGGTGTCCTACTGTGTACATACATCAAAAAATAAGTACAATGTGTTCGTGTTGCATTGCAAAACACTTTTGCTGCTATTGAGGTGGGATATGGGTAAGGTTAGGGACAGGTTTGGTGGTATGGGTAGGTTTAAGGGTGGGAAGGGAAGGGTCAACAGTGTAATTATAGATGTAAATCACAGAAATTAATTGTCAGTATGCAGGTATTTTTCAAAATATATATACAAATGTAAAAGCATGTGTGTACAGAATAAGTGCTTTGTATCAAATGATTAATTTAAATGTTAGTACATAGTAGTTAAAGACACGTAATATAAAGTGGGATTGTATTTTACTTCATGAGTTACTTAAATCTTGGGAAGCATTTTCAAAGCAGCTTCCCCGACACTATTCCATAATGCGAGTGGAGTAGCCCTGCACTCAAGAGCCAGTAACCACAGTCACTATTATACACTTGTACTACACACTTAACACCAATCCGGTCAAGAGGTGCTGCCACTGCAAATGATCTACAACACATTGTTTGGATTAAAACAGCAGCTTAATGGCAAATTATCAATTAACGAGCACTCAAATCACTTTGCCCTCTGCAAAACCACCTCTAATGCATCCTCTCGTACAAACTGCAGCCAAAGGATGCGTCAAAACAGGATCTGTATCGTCTTAAAAGGAGAAGCAAATGTTCATTCCTGTTGCCATGATTCACTGTGGAGAATGTCTCCTACACACACACAACCCACAGATCTCTCTCCTCCACCTCCCCCGGCCAGCACGAACAGGAACGCTGCATCTCTTCAGCCGGAGAAATACTCATCTCCCTGAAGAAGAAGAAGAAATTTGAATCTACTACAACCTTGCTGAAGCCATAAATTACACCAGGAAGGAGGGTCCCTCTTTTGTCTCAGCTGAACTAATAGGGTTAATGGGCAGGGTCACAGAGGGTGATTGGGTGGCTATTACGATGGAGATTGATGAAGCGACGGCCGACTCATCTGCTGTTTACCCAAGAGCAAGAGTTGCACCTGCATATCGCCCATGATGAAAGACACGATGTCATACAAAGCTCTATGTTCAACAGATATGAGAAATAAATAAACAAGTGCCGCCACATGATGAAATGTCCTTGCTTGACGATCGCTATGGCAACACCATGGCAACAGCTGAAGCTGCAGTGAGACCTGCGAGGCTATGCACGCTCTCAGGAAGACTGCAGCTCTACGGATCTTAAACTGGTTCTCTTGAATCATTAAGTAATTTTGCAAGACATGCTGGGATTCTTTTACTTTTAATATTGCACTGAAACTTCAGGTTCTTGTATTCACATGATTTTATTCATGCCACTGCCTACAGTTCATTTAATGAGAATTCAGCTATGATTTTGTGACGCATTGCAAAGTACAATCTTAAAAATACAGGTTCCAAAAGGGCGTTTTCACAGCAACACCAAAAAAAGAACAGTGAACAGTTCTTTTCTTAGTGTAAAGAACATTTCACCATTATAAAGAACCTTGGGTGTAACAGAAAGGTTAGATAGATGCTAAAGGTTCTACATGGAAACAGAAGCCAATAAAGAACACTAATTTTTAATAATGTAATAAATCAAGACTCACTGTATGTATGGAAATGTATATTGCATGAGTTAGCTGGTGACACCTATTAGGGTGGGCACATCAAAAACATGGTAACATTAATAGTTTCCATAAGTGGTTACACAAATGCTAATGCAACTACATCAATTAATTTAGTTCCTAATTTCACCTGTGCCACACACACACACACACACACACACACTCTGAGGTGCAATAGCTTAGCTGTGCTTGAGATCTTGGTGGGTGGATGATTGAAGCCTGGTGTATCATTGCAATGCCTTCACCAGAAATAGATCAACAGAAGCAGGTAGAACATGGAAAACTTATACAGATGTGTCACATACATACTGTACATACGCATGCCACACAAAAGTGTAATTTAAAATATCATTTAGAGCTAGAAATAAATAAAAGGTTTTACACAAACTTGGAGGTCATGCAACTTGAGTGCTTTCAACATTAAAGAAACAGGAGAACTGCATTGTACATGTACACACAGCATGATGATGCCCTTTAAACCAGATACAAAATGGTCAAAGAGTCAGCGACATTACTATATAGCACTTTCTTTTTCATTGGCTGCTTCAAAACCTATCTTTATTTTAATAAAATGATAATTAGGCAGCCCATAAGTGAAAGCACCGCTACAAAAAGCACTGCTCTAAGGGAAATACCATCATCTTTAGATACCATGCTCTTTCAGTCTCTAAGCTTTTGTGGAAAAACTGATCAAATACTTTGCATTTTTCCAGTTAAATAATTTCCCTCCTTCAGTATAAGATGAATTTCATGCTCATAAATTATGTTTGATTCAAAGCACAGATCTGCATGTTTTCTCGTTTTCTCATTAGGCGGATCCATGACTTCAAATGGTCCATAAATCTAACAGCCAACGGCTTCACATTACCTTTGAGTCTTAGCAATAACCCCCCCCCCCCCCCCCCCCTTTTTGTGAGATCAAGGTGAAGCCAAAATTTTACATGGTATGTGTCATTTGATATATTCAGCGGTGACATTTAAATATGGTTAACACTGATCGAAGATGCCATACATCATGCAAATAGCAAGTTAAAACATTTTTGCACCAAAGTGGATTAATACTTTTAGGCTTCCAGACAAACATAATGCAGCACTTCTAACATGTCCATCTCTGCAATACAATGCAAGGTGAAGCAAATAAAATCAATTACATTATGCTATCAGCACTGGATCACTGTAGACTTTCAGCTAAAGAATAACACACAAAAATTCTGCCATTATTTATTCTCCCTGCAAATCTGTGTGACTCTTTTGTTCACGAAACACAAAAAGTGTATTTCTGAAAAATATCCTGGCAATTCTAAGTCAGATATAAGTAAATGAAAGTGAAAGAAGACTAAGACAGCCAAGTTCCAAAATGTAGAATAAAGGAAAACACACTACAAAGTATCATAAAATTGGTCATATGACTCATGCACTCATTACAACTCAACTCACCTCACTGACTCAATGATCTGGTCACAGCAGTTAAGAGCTCAATGGAAGGGAAGATTATCAATCAATAACGACTTTCATTTTGTTCTGTCTATCAGACAATGCCATCATACTGCTCCAGAAAACTTGAAAGTTGGGATTATGGCACAGTTTTTTTAAAGATCCGGTCCCCATTCACTGGACTACTGTAACATTTCTTAAAATGACCTGATGGTGATTAAACAACGACAGCTGCAGTAGTACATTCCTAAAAAGGTTTCAGTGTTCATAATGCCTGTCCAACTCAGCAATGGTCTAGTGAGTTGCATTGGGTTGCATCACAAATCCACGGTCTCTCCTATGCATATGTTGCTTTGCTCCTATATCACTTCATATTCAATGTTTGTAGTGTACCAGACTCAGTATGACAATAATTATATGCACTTATATTCAAATAATAATATTTGATTGTCTACAGATGACCCAAATCAACTCTCAGCTGATCCACGTTTACCTATAGGAATACGATGCCTATCACAGAATCCCTACATAAGGTCTATTCAGTATTATCAGCAACTTTATTGCGTTGCTCAAAAGCTAATTTACTCCATCCCCAGGCTCCTCCTCTCATCCACAGTCAGGACTTGGCCTTCTGATATTCCTCTTTGAATCTTTTATCTTGATTTATATTGTTACATTAAATTATTGTCATTAAGAACATTAATGATATCTGCAATACATTTATGTTGGTTCTGTTCCGTTTACCCTTAGGGGGTTATTCACAGCGCTGACTGGTTATTATTAGGCTGCATAGATGGGCAGGGAGTTCTTGTCCAGAGCAGAACCATACTGCCAATCCAAACTGTATGCTAATTGTCAAATCATCTGACAAAAGTGGTCTTGACAGAATTAAAACTACAGAGAACTACATTCATCAAGTATCCATTTGTAAGCTGTTCAGAAAGTGTGTACTGTTCATGGAAAGCTTATGTCACCCAACACAGATTACAAATTAGGATCTGAAAGCATTCCCAGACTCTATTTTCAGAATACTTCCACTATATATCACAAAAAAAAAAAAAGAACAAACTGTGTAATGTTGATATCTTGGGAAGAACTGCTGGTTTGGCCGTTTTGAAAACATTCATGAAAAAGAGATGCAGTTATCAACAGTCAATGGCAGGAATAAAAGAACTGACTGTAAAGCCCTTTTGTTGCAGCTTCTTATTGTCTTGCTTTCATTCCAGGGCATGACCCCTCATGACACAATGAGTGAACATGTTCCTGGGATCAGAACCTGCCTACCAGACAGACAACCTTTTTTTTTTTTTTTTTTTTTGTCGTCTGCTCCCTCAGGTCACTTATGGCCAGAAAGGAGGAGCAGAACTGCTTTGACTTAACCGCTTCACATGATTAAATTCAAGAGGACTATCATTCACCAACTGAGTGCTTTCCTCTACCTATGGGAAGCAGATACTTCAACTGTCCAGTATGATTATGTATTGTAACTCTCAATTAAATGGGCTTTTACCGAATAGCTCAGCCAATTTATTGAATACATAAGTAGCTTTTTACCTGCACTTTCTCAAAGTATCAGGAGCTAGCCATTTTCTGCTCATAATGTTAATAATGTGTAATGTCGTTACACTAAAGTTAGTCATTGCCAACATAAAAAGACAAACTAAGCAAATAAATATTGAAAGATGTAGATGTGTCACTCCACACAAGCAAACTCCAACAAAACCAAATCATTTCTACCGAAAGGATAACATACTGGCACTGCTTATTACTAGCAAAAGTCATACCAAAAGGTAGATGTACCAAAGCTATGTTTCCAGTCAACATCCCATGATACAATATGTTACTGCTTTTGCAAACAGTGAAAGGACACACTAAGCAAATAAATGGCACATTTAATTCTGAAAGGATTAGGTGGTGTTGAAAGACGTAGATGTTTCACTCCAGCCAGAAACCCCAACAAAACCAAACCCGGGAATGGCTAAAATATGCATTCTCAAGAGTTCAGCTAGTTTACAGTGATGTTTCCTAACACTTGCCTCAAGTACACGTGTATCTCATGCAGCGGGTGTGCTGTGGCGAAGAGTTACCTGGCTCGCTCCTGCAGTGATGCAGTCGCTGAAGGCACCGCGTCGCGTGAAGAAGGCCAGCAGGTGCTGCCAGCGAGAGGAAGACGAAGGCAGTTCTTCACTGGAGCTCCGTTTCGCCCACTGCCTCTGTTTGGACCCTGGGGCAGCATGACCGGATGCGGTGTTGGCCCGACCGCCTCGCGGGTACAGCGTGTTGTTCCCGAAGATGTAGTTCATCACAGCCCTTGGGGCCAGGACAGATCCGCAACAGCTGTCAAGCGCCGAGGCAGTTCGGAAAGTGGAAGCGTGGCAGAAGAGGGAGGGTGCACCTGGATAAGGTTACCGCATCCTCTCACGGATCTGACGACGGAACAGTGTAAGTGTGAAGTCGGAGCCAACAGCCCAAAATCCATCCGTAGTCCAACTCACAACCTTCCTGTCCTCACCAGCTTGGAGATCAAGTGTATAGCAGTCTCATGCTGGAAGGTGGAGTGGGCAGCAAGAAGGGAGGAGGTGATCGCGCTGCCCACGAGTGGTGCACGCTACTCTGGGCTGTGACTCTAGACGAGCTGAGACCTGAGAAAGGATCAATGAAGGACCGAGGAGCTCTCTGTGCATGGGGGAGAACCTAAGAGCCTGAAGAAGCAGGAAATTGGTTCAATTAACTGGCAAGCGTTGCAGTCAAAAGCCCACAGTTCTCCAGGGATTTTTAATCTAAATGGACTGGGGCTACAAGATCGTCCACGAGCAGGTATCAATCACATCACTTTCTTAAAAGCAAAAGAAAGCCTATCACTGCACATTAAAAATAGATGCTGGCATTCAGGGTGGTACCCTGATGAAAAAGAAACGATTGGTGTTGCTGAAGTCCTTTTTTTCTTAGGCATGGCCACACTCGGAGGACTCCAGTTCTCCGGCTGATCATTAGAGCCAGCCGAGCCACAAAAACTATTTCAGCAAAGCTATTGATTTTTCCCTCCTCCTTGCACTTTAGACTAAAAGCTTCATTGTCGGAAAAGATACGATTACCTAATGATTATAAAACTTTGTGCTAGCAAACATACTCACGGCTCCGACCGGGAGAGAGAGGCATAGATCCAGTGAGATCCAGAGGTAAAGGTAAATCCAGAAAGCAAGCGTGCGCTACACGTTCAGAAGAAGACGATTCCATGCTGTCTGGATGCTCCTTCTGACACAGATCAGCTTTCACACGCTGCAGTCTCTTTCCACACACATGTGATTCAGTGAGGGGGAGACAAAAGGCTGTGCCTTCACAGGCAGAAAAAAAAGAAGAGAGAAAGCGATTGCAAAAATAACCTTGTCTTTGTTAATAAGACTAGAATTCCTGCAGATCTCCACCACGGCAACGCTCCGCAGTCAAACCTATTGACGGCGGCTCTGTGCCGGTAAAAACTATCCAAGGTGTGCCACAGGTGTCAAATGAGGTAACAGACATTGTCACAGCTTGTGCCTCTATTCCCCCAGGACCAAAACCATGGCAACAGCTTCCACATCAAATAAAGCAAGCAACCCCACAGAGCCCGAGCCCTGCCATCTCCTCTACCTAAATAGCTTATATTCACAGGGCTTTAATAGAAATTAAAGAACCACACGCAATGGGCCTTTTACAGCACAGCATCTGATCGGAGATACTGGCAACCGTCTTTAGTGATACCAGCAATTTTCAAATTAGCACAAGGAGGAAGGGGAAAAAAAAACAAACAAACAAAACTATGACGTTCTTTTGTGCTTAAGGGAAATAAAGGCTCTAAAGCTGCTTAAAAAAAAAAAATACTGTTATTGCATACAGTATTTGCATTTACTAATTAATAAACAATAAAAGGGAAGCAAATTAAATCATTTGAACAACAAATTAAATTTGTTTCTTTAAAAAAAAAATATATTTCATTTTTTATATATATATATATATATATATATATATATATATATATATATATATATATATATATATATATATATATATATATATATATATATATACACACATATATACATACATATACATACATATACACATATATACATACACACACACACACATATATATATTATATATATATATATATTTATTTATTTATTTCATTTTACAGTTCTATTTGACAGTCTGTGCAACACAACAATGACACAGATCACTGCCTTGAGACAATGCCCCAAGACATGCTTTCTTGCATTCTCATTTAAATTTGACCTTCTAAATGTTGAAGTGTATCAATAATTCATCAGCAATTAAATAAAAACACTGTGCATTTATTTTTCATGAGTGTTGCTATGGACCCCTCACCATGGCATACAGACTTCATGGACACCTCGAAAATCCAAACCCCCAACACCACGGCGGCTCAAGACTCTATGGTTTAAACTCGTATAGTGTTAAATGACTTGACAAGACACCGAGATTCATTGTGCTGTATAATTGTAATGATGACACTAGATTCAGATCTAGTTCTCTGATCCAATTTAGGTGTCCTATATCAACAGCTGGACTTGACAATTACTTGATTGCGTGAAAATTTACAAACTTTATCCAAACCTTACTGTGAGATTAATCACTCTAGACATGTAGCTAAATGCAAATAATAAAATGTATATGTAATCATAGCTATGAGGATAACAAAATATAGAAGCTTAATGTTTAAGAGGGAGGGGAAAAAACTTCCTTTTTGACATTAAAGGGTTAGTTCACCCAAAAATGAATTGTTGCTCCATGTGGAACATGTCGTTCCACACCCGTAAGACCTTCGTTCATCTTCAGAACACAAATTAAGATATTTTTGATGAAATTCGAGAGGTATGTGACTTGTCCATAGACCGCTATATAATAACCACTTTCAAGGTCCAGAAAGGTACTAAAGACATCGTTAAAACAGTCGACGTGATTGCAGTGGTTCAACCTTAATTTTATGAAGCGACAAGAATACTTTTTGTGCGCAAAACCAAAACAAAAATAGCGACTTTATTCAACAATCTCTTCTCTTCCCTGTCATTATCCTTACACAGGTGACGCAGTAAGCACAGTGAAGGCTTCCATGTTTATGTCCGAATACCAGCTCAGTATTGGCCAAAGTTGCACACGTGAGCAGCACGACGCATGCATGTGATGATGCAGGAGCCGGCCAATAAGGAGTCGGCGTTCTGACAAAGAACCTTGAAGCACTGGACGTAAACAGCGTATGAGAGTGACACAAAAAAGAAGATACTGAATAAAATCGTTATTCTTGTTTCGTTTTTGCACACAAAAAGTATTCTCGTTGCTTCATAAAATAAGGTTGAACCACTGCAGTCACATCGACTGTTTTAACAATGTCTTTAGTACCTTTCTGGACCTTAAAAGTGGTGATTATATTGCTGTCTATGCAGGAGTCATATACTGTACCTCTCGGACTTCATCAAAAAATATCTTAATTTGTGTTCTAAAGATGAATGAAGGTCTTAAGGGTGTGCAACGATATGAGGGTGAGTAATAAAATGACAGAATTTTCATTTTTGGGTGAACTAACCCTTTAACGTGCACATCCAATCAAAGACTATTTTAGTGTTTTAGAGAAAATTCATCCAATAAACTTGGTAGAAGTAGACAAATTCCAAGATTCCAACATGGATACCCTCTCATTCTCGAAAATAAATAAAAACTGCAACAACTACAACATCTACAAATTAAATTAAATTTAATAATAACTGGAATTTGTGCTGACCGCAATTTTGCGTGTTTAATTATTCGCTGTCGGGAGCAGAAATTTGACAGATATTTCCATATCTGGAAATATCTATATGTCAAGTTACTAAGTTCACATATTGTTGGGTTTATGCAGTTAATGGTGATATTAATAAAATTGCTAACATTCAAATGGAATCCAATAAGATTAAACACTGAAGTTTTATTAATATTTTCTAGGGACTTTTTCTTTTTTACTTTTGTATGTTCAACTATTTGGCTACTGGATTGAGTCACCACTTAATGTCTAATGTAAAATCTGTGTACTGAAGCAAAACTGCTCAGGGCTTTATTGCACTGCTGATGAAGCAAAGTGCTGTAGGAATGGCAAATCATATTTTACAGATAAGACAAGCTCTTTGTCACAATGATAGACACAGGATTGATACTGCACTTCTGTGACTGTCAGAGCAGAACGTCAATGTACCAGCGAACACAAAATGTTCAGTTCAGCCTATGACATGTAAGAGAGAGGTGTGATCATTTAATTACTGTACAGCTCATTTATTTCCCTATAGAGCAAAAGACTACAAAGCAAGCAGTAATATGGGTTCTGCAGACTGTATTATGCCATATAAGAAAACAGAAAAGTAGAGAGAGAATAGGGGAAAAAAGAAATCCATTGCAAATGCATAAACATCCATGTGTCACAGATACATTACTGATGTCAATCACCATTTTGTTGCCATTTTCTGCTTCCTTTGTTCATGTGTAATTTAGATTACTACTGTTTTTCTAATAGCAGTAAAATGTAGGTGGTGTTTGTCTATGCAAAACTCACTGCAATATTAGGGCGTTCTGGGATGTTGTCAGTTGCTAAGATGCTCATGGTTGCTAGGTTGCTTGAAGGCTTGAGTCAATAGATCTCACACCCAAATCTATATCATAGTCAGGTCCCTAGATTTTTGTTTTGTTTTTCATTCACCAGCCAAAATTAATTAAACTGCTTAGAATATTAATGAATAAACATTAATATTAATTTCTTCTATTATCAAACAAGTATGACTTGTCAAATACCATTAATTAAAAATTATTTATATGAGATTGGTGTTGCATACAATTGGGTCCAACACCGGAGACCACTATAGAGAAAAGCTTTTGTTGGCATTCTTCCAAATGTAACTATTATCAGCATAACAACAATGGTGAAAAGCTATTTCTTAGTATTTGATATGTAAAATCTGATGATCGTGTCCTTTTTGTCATAACATTTCTTTGTACTAAATGTTTAAAAATACATCTTGATTCCCAGATTTTCAATGGTGACTTTTGGACCCCAGTGTTTAAATTGATAAGTTACATTTTAATATAAATCATATTAAATTATTTTAATAAAAATTCCACTTCATATACAGAAACCTTGGTTGTAGTAGCTCTTTAATCTTGACAACACTATGGTTTGATAAATAAAGTGACCAACTAAATCTAATTTAAATCATTTTACATTTTGGACAGGACTTCTTAAACTGCTTCCCCCCCACCCCCCAAACTAGAACCTGTTTTCTACTACTATTATACACAAACTCAAAAGCATGCTCTCACATACAGACATTTATTTTAAAGGTGTCTCCCCATTCTAATAAGCAGCTGTCTCTTTTGTTTACCACTTCACAACCTCTGAGCTGTTCCTCCTTTTCCCCAACCACCAGCATTATGGGCAATCAATCAATAGCACAATACAAGGACAAAAGCCTTCGGAGAGTCCCTTGCCTCTTCCTCAAGCTCTCAGTCTCAAGGCCAAATGAATTTCAGCAGTAAACACGCAAAGAGATGAGCAGTTATTTAAGAGATGGCGTGTTGAGCACTTGGGGTGACAATAAAAATGGCATGTGGTGCTACTCTACATGTGAATGTGCATATCTTCTGTCGGCAGACACCGCATTATTGTTCCATTATCATCTTCGCAGTACATTTTTCCTTTCATGCTCAGAGAGACATAATTACATTAAAGGTATAAAAATGCAGAACCACCGAGAGACTTTTAAAATGCAGCCTATCTAATGATAAGAAAAAGATGAGCTCATGTAATGAGCTTTAGTTATTCATCTATTTATACTGCTTCTAACATACATATATTAAAAATGAAAATGCCCTCTTCATTTACTCACCTACATACATATTTTATTTCTTCTGTGAAAGATCTCTTCCAAATAATACCAAACTATAAGGGTATATTCCAAGTCTTCTGAAGCCATTCAGTAGATTTATGTGAGGAAAGACGGGCACAAGTCATATGGACTACTTTAAAAAATATTTTCATGGTGCTTTTTAGACACTTTGAAGCTTGCCATTATAAATAAAAATCTACTTTTGTTGTATGGAAAACAGCTGCACTGCCACTCTGCCTATCATCACTATTCTACAGAAGCAAGAAAATAAATCGGGTTAAAATTAAAAAAAAAAAAAAAAAAGAAAGAAAGAAAAGAAAAAGCATAACTGTAAATTATGACAGAACATTCAGTTTGGGTAAACTGTCACTTGAGGGGTTTTAAAGAAGTTTATCATGCTAAGAGAGTAAAAAACGATTCTATCACAGCATGAAAAAATGTGTTTTGTTTTTCTTTACAAAAAAGGAAGTTTGGGCCACCTACAATATTTGCAAGGTAAAACAATCCGTAACATTTAAACTTTTCACTACAGCTTAGGGCTGGGCGATATGGCCAAAAAAAAAAAAAAATCTTTTTTTTTTTTTCAGAATGATTGACCGATTCACGATTTCGATTTTTTTTTTTTTTTTTTTTACTGTTTAACTAGTCAACTTAAAAACTTAACTACAATATGATTTAAGTAACATTCTCTTTATTAACAATCTGGTTAAAAAAAGTTCCATTCCAAGTGCACCACACATGAAGTGATCAACATAGTGTAAATGTAAAACAATTTATTAAATATCTTTGTAGAAATATGCCTGAAACATGAAGGCAAATGTTGTACAAACTTATCTTAAACACATCCTATATACTCAGAAATAATATAAAATAAGAAAATGCTAAATATTTCTTAGCCAAAAAATAATAGCAATAAATAACACCAGTAATAGGCTATTATTAACAGCAAATGCTTTGTAAAAACAGAAAACAACAGTAACTTTCAGCCTGTCACCATCATGTAAACATGAACTATCAAACAAGTTTACAGGTGTTTGCATTCCATTGCGCCATTTGTCCTATTGTTTTTATGTTTGGCGGACATGTTTAGGTGTTGCACTTGTGTCTCGCGTCTTTTGCAGCGTCTCATCCATGAAACCGGCGCCATCATGAGGTCAGATCATTTTCTTCTTCTAATACGGTTATCATTGCTGTATTGTCAACATGTCTAATTGTAATGCTTGCTAACATTTTTATTCAAAAATCACGATTTCTTGATTAAAAATATAATAAAATGGAGGCAAAACGTTAAATTCAAATTAATCGAAAAAATCTGAAAAAAACAAAATAAAATAAATCACCCAGCACTACTACAGCTAAACCAAACCAAACTGAAAACAAACCAGACCAAAACCAATCGAAAACAAACCAAAACTAATTGAAAACAAAACAAAAAACCAAAACAAGCCAAAAAAACCAAACCCAAACAAAACAAACTGAAAACAAACCAAGCCAAAAACAAATTGAAAACAAACCAAAACTAATTGAAAACAAAACAAAAAACCAAAACAAACCCAAACAAACCCAAATCAGACCAAACAGAAACAAAAAGATGATGGCAGAAAAAATTAGACGTGAGGAAAAACTATATTTCAATGCTTTTGCATTCTCTCACAAAACTTTTGCGTTCCCCTGAAAAAAAAAGAAAAAAAAAAGTGTCCGCTCGTAAAGCTCGCAAACGAAATAAAAATTGGAAAACTTTTAAAAAGAAACAAGATGTATGCTGTAGCTACTTTGCAGTTAAACTGGAAAGTTCAAATCTGTGCATATTTCAGTATGAAAGTACATAGCAAATGTAACAAAAGCAAAAATATAAACTTACACCTTTAAAAGCATGTCCGTAAAGCTCTGCAATTAAAAAGGAGGATGTTACTGCGGAGGCAATATTTTCCTCCTCTTGTCCCTTTCATCTGTCCTGTGATTTACATGCACGGCTCAAAGTCATTCTGTCTGGAGCAAACGCGTCTTGTGGGCATGCATTCCACAAACCTGTTTCACATATATAACACAAACTATTACCCACCAGCAACTGCAGCTGCATTCTCTTGGTCCTCCTAATGCTACTGATCAGACGTCGTCCCATCTTTTTTGCGTACCAAATAGAGGCCAGCATGTCACTTACGAGTCCGGAGGTGAAACCCAGCACAGCGTGGCATCCAGGGTTTGACAGACCACCCGATACAGCAGGGTACTCCTCAGCTCTGATCCGAACTCCCCACCCACCCCCAGAAGCTGCGTCAAGGTGATCCCATGATGCAGTGCAAGCAGGATAGTATAGTGAGAAAGGGGGCTAGGAGCTTGTTCCCGCTTAAGCCCGCCAAAGAGCTTCACGGGTGAACACGTGGACCTGCATGCTGGCCGTAAGGGGATGGCTTTTGCTACAGGACTCTAAACTGTGGTCTGATAGATTCCCTAAGAATGACACAGCTCATTTTTCAGTAATGCTGTCTCTCTCTCCCCCTCCTCCCCTGTGTTCCTCCTCTTTGCTCTCAGCTAGACTAACGAAGGCTTTCAGACAGACCGGGAGGACATGGTTCAGAGCAGACCGATGACTGGAACGCAACGCGGTACAAAGCAGAGACAGCAACGTGGCTGGAACACCAACAGTATCAGAGGCAGACTGGCATAACTGGGTGTCATGTTATTATTCAGGTAGCTACATCTCGTCAAATGTTACACACTTAACACAATGAGATCTATAAACAATTAATCTCAGCTGCTCGGCTGAAGCAGGTAGCAGGATCCTCCAGTAGCATCTTCTCTGTTGGCATCTTTGCTCATGGGTTATTCTTTTCAAGCCAATCACCAGAGCTGTAAATGTCATGCAACTAATCATTCTAAAGACAACGGAAATTACATCACTAAATCGTTTATCGCAATCCCAAAACTTTTACCAGTGACTATCCTGAGCTAACATCCAAGGCAGCAGACAAGGAAAAATAGAAGCCCATTTCACAAAAATATAAAATTACAATACTTTTATGCAGCAAGGATGCACTAAATTGATGAAGTGACAGTAACGACATTTATAATATTACAAAATGTTTTTATTTCAAATAAATGCTCTTCTTTTGGAAAAAAAAAACAAAACAAAACATTTTGTAGCTTTCAACATTGGTAATAATATGAAATGTAATAATAATGTTTGTCAGCTTTGTCATCAAATGAATAAATTACATTTTAAAATATGTTAAAATAGAAAACATGCAGCCTCTGTGAGCACAAGAGACTTTTTAAAAAATAAATAAAATAAAAAATAATGGGGGAAAAAAAAAAAAAAAGAAGAAGAAAAAAAATCTTACAAACCACAAACTTTTGTTCCTGTCTTACTTTCCTGCCTATCATGACAGGTGTTTAGTTCTCTACAGAAAGCTTTTAGCGAAACCACCAGGATATATCACTTCTTTAGACCCAAAATATCCACCAAAGAGTTGGCAACAATTTCACAGATGAGCACATTTGAGTAATGACAGTTACTGTAGATGTTCCAAATATTCACAGCAGCTTCTATGAGGTCACATCCTTCAACTATTTCTGCAGCAGTAAACAAAAACTACCAAGTAACGTTCATGGATCAAAGTGATTTAAAGGTGATTTACTGTTTTAAAGGAATTAAATAACGATTAAGTATTAAAAGGATTAAGAGGATAGATAAAAGTAAAAACAGTAAAATAAGTTCTACAGCAGTTGTGAAGTAATCAGTTTAAACTATTTTCAAATAATATTTTGTTTTAAAATATGCACACATTCACTCTTACTGATATCTGATATGTCGAAAATGCAAAACGTTTCTTGTCTCGTCACATTCAGTTATGGGTTATGTGAATCAAATGTAAATTATACCCTAATTTACATTCAAACTGATTTTTTTAAAAAGTTGAGCTGTTTGCATCTTTGGATATTACTGTCAGTCGTCAGAATTCCTCTCATAGAACAGTTAAATATTAATTAATTTCCACACACTCTTTCAGAGGTAAAACTAAAGCGTTGTGCTGGAATTCATACTCATCTTCTGTAAACGGTAAGACCCGCCTTCTTTGATTTGATTGGTCAGCTCTCTCATTTTGACATTGACAAGACTGTTAGACTGTTGAGACAGAGCAACCTAAAAACTTAAAACTTTTTGTCATACAAATAAACAGAGCTGCACGTAATGGAGTGCAGCAGAGCAGCATCATATCAAACACTGAGGGACAATTTGGCCATTTCTCATTTCTGGGGAGAATTGTCCCTCTAAATGTCTATGGAGGCTATATATCTAACATATATTCTACATTTCATACAGTTATAAGTATCATACCATCTACATTTAAAATTTATAATGAACGACTGCTATATAAAGAGTGAAAAACACATCTTAGGCCTACCTAAGGAAGCAGTCTCTTTTCCGAGTTGCGTAGATGTTAATAGTGGAAGCGTCAGAGTTAGAGCCTCCTCTCCTTTAGTTGTGGGTTTATTTATTTTTTTGAATAAATATCCATTTAGTTTGGTTAGCTATTTAGCATAAGCCTAAACTATAGCGGGAACAGAACAAGTAAAGAATCCTCTTGTGTACCGCAATATGATTCGTGAGTTGGGAGAGAATAGGTTTCTTGTTTTGTTTTGGGATTTTTTTGTAGTATTTAAAATGATTTAGTCCTAATTTACTCATTCAATGAGAAAATGTGAATTATTTTTATTTTTATTCATAGCATTTTTTTTTATTTTTTTTTAATGACATAACCTGGTGGACCAAGTTCCTTAAAAGAATCATATCACCTCTTTAGGCCCAAAATATCCACCAAAGAGTTGGCAACAATTTCACAAAAGAGCACATTTGAGTAATGACAGTTACTGTAGATGTTCCAAATATTCACAGCTACTGTGAATCCAAGTGGAGTCTGAGCTTACTGGCAGCCATGCAGCCATTTGGTCTCCTTGTCATCAGCTGTTATGCATCACTTTATTTGGTAACACATGGGATTTGAAGTCTTCACCCCACCACAGATCCACTTGTCCCCACAGAGGCTACAGGCTAAAACAAATTACTGATTGTACCTGAGTCAGAAAAGCACCTTATTAGAATTCAAGGCAGAGCGAGGCAGAAACGCCTCCACCTCCAGCTCCCATTACTTTATATGGCTGGACAAAACTAATGCACTTACTGCCCTGCAGCTCCAGCCACATTACTGCATAACTCTCCACTGCTGATGACAAGCACTAAAGACATGAACACAATACAAACATGGAAAAGCCCAAGACTAGAGAACATGAAAAGGTTAGTTTGCCCAAAAATAAAAATGCAGTCACCATCTCCTTAACCATGAGGTCTTGCCAAACATGTCTATGCTACACTATTACTTCTTCAGTGGAACACAAAAGGAGAATTTTTATTATTAATAATGTATTGTTTTTTTTAAAATCTTCATGCAGCTCTTTACATACAATGACAGGGTCACTTAGTCACAACACGTGCATGATGAGGTTACTAATTTAATAGTCTTTAATAAACTAACCATATAGGGTGACCACCAGGTTATTGCTCCGTTGCAGGACAGTAAATGTAATTTTGCGAGACACATGCGAGAGATAAATTTACTACTATTATATTATGTAAATACTGATTTACATTAGTTGGATAGCCTATTTGCCACTGCGCTGGATGATTACATGTTTTGTTTATTGTGACCGGTTGGCTCTGTGACTGGCACTCAATTTGCGCAGGTTTGAGAGATAGAATGTAATTTACTCTATAGGGCCCATTCACTGTGCTAAATATAATGAACTGAGTAACAGGCTTGTACGTTTAAAAAAAACAAAAAAACAACAACATTTTATTCTAAAATAAATTTCCTTATGTAGTGACTACTTTATTTGTCTCTTGGCAAACAATAAATGTGTTTTACTGGATTCATTGATCTTGAACTGGTATTTCTTATTGGATCTTGTTGTGGTAATGTAATTTCAGGGAAGGAAAAAAAAAAAAATTATACATTCAAAATGCGGTACACTGCTTGGAGGACGCGGGGCAGAGCTCCCAATTTTGGGACTGGTCACCCTAAAAATAAAACGTGGGAGATCACAAGAGAAAACTGACAGGAATACAAACTAGCATAAACACACTCAAGGTAAAGAGAATAACCAACAACTAGGACAGTGAACTAAGGGCTATATACTGTACACAGGGAACAAATGATAAGGCTAAACAAGACACACGTGCAAATCACAATTAACAATGAAAACAAATGTGGACACACAGAAAACCAAGGAAACTGAAACTAAACAGAGCAGGGAAACAGGAAATAAAGGAAACCGAACATAATATCAAATCAGTCCATAGAACCAAACAGAACCGTTACACTGAGGTGTGTGAAGAAGATTCCTTTTTGGGTAAACTAATCTTTTAAGAACTGAATTAAACAATCAACAGAAAACAATCACCTCATTTAGGAAATAAACTGCTTTATTGTCTATATAATATACAGTGGAATGCAAAAGTCAGTACCACATAGCTTAGTGTATAGTGCATTCATTTAAATTTAAAATAATTTCCATTACAAATTCTAAGTTTTTAAATTATATTTTTAATATAATGTGGTCCCAGATATTGGCACCCCACTGTACTGTATATTTTAAAGGATTAGTTCACTTCAAAATCAAAATTCCCCCATAATTTACTCACCCTCAAGCCATCCTAGGTGTATATGACTTTCAGACAAATACAATCTGAGTTATATTAATAAACACCCTGATGCTCCCAAGCTCCCAATGCAGTGCATGGAAACCCCCTGTTTGAAGCTCAAATAAGTGCATCCATCCATCGTAAACGTACTCCACGCAGCTCCAGGAGGGTTGATAAAGGCCTTCTGAAGCAAAGCAATGCATTTGTGTAAGAAAAATATCCATATTTAACACGTTATAAAGTAAAATAACTAGCTTCCGGCCAAACGGCCTTACAGATTCTACTTATGCGACGTACTACTGGTATTACGCTACACCATAACGTACTACGCTACGTCCTACATTACGCAAGTTACACTTTTGGAGCTGTGTGGAGTACGTTTATGATGGGTGGATGCATTATGATGGATTTTGTGTTTCAAACAGGTGGTTTCCGTGCACTGCCATTATAAAGCTTGGAAGCATCAGGGTGATTATTAATATAACTCCGATTGTATTTGTCAGAAAGAAGAAAGTCATATACACCTAGGATGACTTGAGGGTGAGTAAATCATGGGGTAATTTTTATTCTAAAGTGAACTAATCCTTTAATGAAGAGATGACAACTGGCCTGAACAATTCTGGGGGGGTATCAATGCTTAAAAAATATATATATATTAAGCAGCATAACTGTTTTCAACATCAATGATAATTGATAATGATAAGAAATGTTTCTTGAGCATAAAATTAGCATTATAAGAGGATTTCTGAAGGATCATGTGACAAAGCCCAGAGTAATGGTTGCTGAAAATTCAGCTTTGCCATCACTGGAAAAATTACATTTTAAAATGTATTAAAATAGAAAAGAATTATAAAATTCTAATAATTTCTCACAACATCACTGTTTTTACTGTATTTTGATCAAATGAATGCCACCTTTGTGAACATAAGAGACTTAGAGAAACAATCTTTTCAACGCCAAACTTTGAATAGTAATAATAAATGTGTATGAAAAAGAAACTTAATTCAGTTATGTTCTGGCTATATGTTGAGACAAATGTCATTTTAGAAAACCCACATTTCAAAAAGACATAACTTCAATATTAACTAAGTAGTTGAGATATACACACAGGCCCTCTGTACCATCTGTCTGCATAGAAACAGGCTTGTGAATATAAGGACGATGCGTGTCCTGTTTCACAACCTCCCCCAGAAAAACGTTTGTTGCCACAAACCTTATAAACACCAAATGCCCACTTTAAAAAGGCGGTTTGACATTCTGTTCAGTGAACACAAAACAACTCTGAATGCTCAAAAGAGAAAGGCAAGAGTTACACATCACTTCTTGAAAATACAACAAAAGCATATACACAGAAAAAAAGTCCAGCAAAGCTTTCTACAAAATACCCGACAGTGCACAGCTTAATGGTATTTTCTCTAAGAAGAAACAAAGATTTAAGACCTAACTTGAACATGTGTTCACAGTCAGTAACTGATTTCATTAATCGAAAGTTTACTACATCTCTTAAACTTTACATCATCACTGGACACCCCAAACAAACAAATGCTTTGACCTACTGATTAACATGGTTTGTTAGAGTAGCTGTGCAACAAGTCAGACAAATTAAGCATGAATTATTTAATCCTCTTTGACCCAGACACTGGCAAAAGCCCTTTTTTAAAATCAAAGAACATTACATTTTCAAGAGCGCCACCAACAAACAGATATGGTAATTTCTTTCCGAATAACATAAAGGGTTACCCTGGCAACAGACATTTCACTGACATAAAACCGAAAGAGTGTTCAGCTTCAAAACCGTTACAGTTGTACTTGTTTTTGCCCCAAATGTGTCAAAATTGTTACTAATAATAGTTACTAATGATTAAAATCACTCTTAAAATTTGAAAACGATAAACTAGAGATTTCATTAGAATTGAATCTTAGGTATATATAGCACAGTAAATCTTAAACTGGACACCAAATATTAAAGTCAATGTGAATTGGCGTTCACAACACCTATTACTTTGGTAATGTGATGCATTTTTAATAAGTAAAAATGTAATAGATGCTGGGTGTTACATAACAGAATGAAGTCAGACCTAAAACAAAGCCAAAAACTATGTGGCTATTGGTTACAACAATCCAATAGGTTGAGCAGCCTAACTGACGTCAGAGGAAAAATGTTATTATATTTGATTAAAACTTACAAAGACAATTTTTTTATTTTAAATAATAATACAAAATAATAATAATAATAATAATACAGGAAATTAAAGAAAGTAAATAAAGACATGGCTGCACTTTAACTGCATTTAACTGTATAAAATACTATAAATAAATAAATAATCCAAACTACAACATATCCAACAGAAATCTACATACATGACATCTTACACTGTGACATCTCTGCCACCTAGTGCTTACAAAGCAAACTGCAACAACTTTCTCTAAAATTATAAGCTTGTGCAATCTGTTTTATCATTTTGCATGGAGAGTTATGGTTTGAATAATATGAATAATAATGAAAAACGTGCGAATGAAGACCATAGAATCGCACTGGGTTACCTGTATCAGTGTGTCACTTTGCGAGTATAGTGTGGCAAAGGCGGGGGCTGGAACCTCCTCACCTCCTAATGTCGACGGCCCATCAAAAACGCACTCCAGAGACTCTACCTGAAGAGGGGTACGCAGTTTCTCAGGTGATAAATATGATTACCAAACACACGCACACACACACACACTTTTATCAAACAATGTGTCCACAAGCAGCTTTAAAATGACAGTGAAGTGTGTAAAAGTGTCCTTCATTGAAACCCATGCAGCCACTGACATAATACAACAACTTCACTAAGCAACAAACAGCTGGCAAATGCAAAAACAAGTGAGGGAATAAAATAATTGGCGGTATGAGGCAAGTTCAGTCTAATGACTGAACCCTAATCACCCATAATGTCATAATGATGATCGTTCATAATGCAGCACACATACAAAGCACTCTTCTTAAAACATGGATCATCATGATGAACCGCAGACACTCATAAAACGCACACACTTTAAGTTGTGTGGCAGAAGACAGCAAGAAAATGATGTCATTTCCATTGCATGAAGCCATTGTGAGAATGCTTGGACAGATGGGTGTAATCACATGTGTCAGCTGTGTATTCTAGATGATAAGTCATGAAATAAGTGTTCCCTACAGTAAATGCCTCATTTTAATAAATGAGAATAATGATAGAAAGTTTTATACATATCCCTTGTTTATTAAAATTAGCTAATTTGATCATGTATTCAGTATCACTTTTTACATGTCCACGAGGGTCAAGCATACAGTGTGCGTGACGTGAATTTCATCATCAGAATAGTATACCGCTGGATTTTTGTAACCGCAGGTCACATATGCGTATTTAATTTTTTTGCAGTAATTAGTTTATCCACAAGGTGGCAACTGTGTCCTGGGGTCGTCGATTCACAAGGTAGTTGAAGAAAAACTGCATAAACAACAGACTGGAACAATAGGGTCTGGCTGCAGATTTAATGGGCGAGTGGAGCTCCACTCACGAACAGGAAATGCATCACCTCCACTAGTGGAGCTGTTCGAGAGTGGAGCTCCACTCGCCCATGGTCTGCAGCCAGACCCTTCTCTACCGGAACGCATGCAAGCTACAGCAACAATGGAGGCCTACATAGACATTGTGCAAAGAGGTTAGAAAGTACCCTCATTTGTGCAACTATAGCACGAAATAATACAAAGATGTTTACATGGGTTGTAACTCGTGGTGACAGATTTCTCAAAACTGCGCATGCGTCAAACCCATGTGAATGCGTGCGTGTACAAGTGAACATAAGAGACTTCTTTCAAAAATCTTACCAACTCCCAATTTTAATGGTAGTGTACACCGATCAGGCACATAACATAACACCTTCCTAATATTGTGTTGGTCCCACTTTTGTTTCCAAAACAGCCCTGACCCATTGAGGCATGGGCTCCACTAGACCCCTGAAGGTGTGCTGTGGTATCTGGCACCAAGGTGTTAGCAGCAGATCCTTTAAGTCCTGAGTAAGTTGCGAGGTGGGGCCTCCAAGGATCGAACTTGTTTATTTAGCACATCCCACGGATACTCGATTGGACTGAGATCTGGGGAACTTGGAGGCCAAGTCAACACCTCAAAATCCTTGTGCTCCTCAAACCATTCCTGAACCATTTTTGCTTTGTTGCAGGGCGCATTATCCTGCTGAAAGAGGCCACAGCCACCAGGGAATAACATTTCCATGAAAAGGGTGTACAGGGTCTGCAACAATGCTTAGGTAGGCGGTACTTGTCAAAGTAACATCCACATGGATGGCAGGACCCAAGGTTTTCCAGCAGAACATTGCCCAAAGCATCACACTGCCTCCACTGGCTTGCCTTCTTCCCATAGTGCACCCTGGCGCTACGTGTTCCCCATTGCGCCGTGGTCCAGTTCTGATGCTCACGTGCCCACTGTTGGTGCTTTCGGCGGTGGACAGGGGTCAGCATGGGCACCCTGACTGGTCTGTGGCTATGCAGCCCTATACGCAACAAACTGCGATGCACTTTGTATTCTGACACCTTTCTATCAGAACCAGCATTAACTTCTTGAGCAATTTGAGCTACAGTAGCTCGTCTGTTGGATCGAATCACACGGGCCAGCCATCGCTCCCCACGTGCATCAATGAGCTTGGCCGCCCATGACCCTGTCACCGGTTCATCACTGTTCCTTCCTTGGAGCACATTTGATAGATACGGACCACTGCAGACCGGAAACATCCCACAAGAGTAGTTCTGAAGATGCTCTGACCCAGTCATCTAGCCATCACAATTTGGCCCTTGCCAAACTCACTCAAATCCTTACGCTTACCAATTTCAGCTAATTCAAAAGGTTAATAATTGGAAATTAATACTAGAGGTCACAATAATCAAAATGTATTACTCAGTATTTCCAAAATATGTTATATACTGTGACCCACTTCTCTTAGTGCAGGACTTATGGTGACAAACACACTATTTATTCATCCAGATAAAAATAATCACAGCAGAGCTTTGCAGTGCTTCAGCACAGATATCATTGTAGGCCTTTACAAGTACACAGGCCAGTCACAGGACGCTACAACTGAGGGACATGGGGAGCCACAAGATGTCATTTCCATCTGTGCAGACAGTTCCAGCCAAGCATGCAGGGAATCACAACACAATACCATAATCAGGCAAAAACCAAAAAAAAAAAAAAAAAATCTCAAACATCTATGACTATAAGTCAATATGACATTAAAGTGCATCTGCTTTAGGAGGCAAACTCAGGCTGTGTGCCACTGAAGCAGAAGGTTAAACAATCCGATACTCTGGATGGGAGCATCCCTGTGTCTTGACTGCCAGTAGAGCGGTCTGTAAATAGAAACCTGACCAGGGGCATGTGGTTCATGTGTCGTGTGCTGCAGAAAGCATGCAGTCACGTCATCATCAGGGCAGAGAGTGCGTGAAGCAAGATCTGATTCATAGGAAATATGATCAACACTGACAAAATTATTTAATATTCTGAATTAAAGCAGAGACAAAAAAATAAAAAAAAATAAATAAATAAATAAAATATTATATATATATATATATATATATATATATATATATATATATAGCAGTTGTTTTAAATGGTAAAGATGCAAAAAAAATAATTGATTCATATGCAAATAAATGTAAAAAGAATTCTACTACCACCAGCATTACCAAATCTTAATTATAAAAAATATTTATTATTTTGTATATCTTTTTATAAAATTATTGTAAGCAGTTTCTTTAATGTTGTTTATATCTCCCTATATCTGGCTGTGCATATTAAGATGAGATAGAATAAAGTGTTTTAACTGGAAAAATAACACCGCAAGCTACAAATGATTCTTACATTTCAAATAACAGCCATAAGGTGGCGTAAGACTACTGCTGTCACTAATAGGGACATAAACTGAAAGACCATCACATTACCAGCCTAATTTGAAGGAAATTGTCTTAAATCATCTTAAAAATCACAACCAGAATTGTCATCGAACTATCAAAGGCTGTTGCGGTCAGCGAGGCGCCAACATGATTCATTTGAAAGAGGAAAACAAATTAATTGCATAGGTGCATTTTTGTAGAGCGACGCACGCATTCTCAGAGCTCATATTGTTGTGAGGGAGAGTTAAGAGAGCGCGCGCATCAGCTGGGCCAGCAGCCAGAAAGCACCATCAGCCTAGAGCACATGGACTGATTTAGGAGGAATGCAGGCTCATAGTGATGACAGAGCGAGTGTGTTTTTGTGTGTGTGCGGGGACAGAGAGCACTAGCTCGTGCTCTGCGTTGCTGAGGCTGATAGGAGGCGACAGGCAGGGCTTGTCAGGCGCTGCTCTGTCGGCATGCAGGGAGCTCCACTGATCTGAGCCCAGCACAGCTCCTCCTCAAACATCAGCACTGCTCGCAGTGTGCTGGAAAATATGAGTTTTAAAACTGCCACATTCATTTTGAACGTCTGCACCACCTAGTTTTTATAAACCAATATAGTTTATTGGGAAAGCCGGTCAAGACGTCAGTGAGTGAGAACACTAGGTCATTGATAGGCCTAAAGAAATGCACAGAAAGCTCCATTAAAACAATTTCAATGTTATTCACAACACAGTGCGCTAAGCCGACGTGAAGAGACAAGTGACAAGCAATCCATATTGTTCATACAATGCAGCCAATGCAAAGATATTTGATCGTTGACATCCGTAGGTCACAAATAACGTACATTTTAGGTTAAAATTCATATCAATTTATACATTTCATTTTAATTTGTATATCTACCCATTTCTGTTCTTTTTTTTACTATTTATTTTAAACCGTAAATGTATTAAATCATAAATATTATTAATGATAAATATTAATATAAACCTTCATTAGTTTATTTTAAAATGGTCCTGCGATGTGGCAAATAGATTTCTAAAAATCACAAATCTTACATATATTCTCTGAATTATTATGGTCATAAAAGCTGCAAAAAAATTAGCAGAATGTTGTAAATAGTTTTCGATGGAAAATAAAACGCCCCACACTGTAGGGCATTACGTCCTAAAAGCAAAGCTTCCTATCAACATTTAGGCCAATGAAATTTCACAGCTTTTTGGAATGTTTTGAAATTTCAGCCAGTGTGACAGAAATAGAAACAGTGATCAACTTTTTTTTGTTGACCCTGAAAGGCTAGTAAATTGTTCAAAGCTGAAACCATTAGCGTGACCGCTAAAGTAAGGAACTGAATACATAATCTTTTTCTGACAATCGTTTCACTCTGCATCCATATTTTAATTGTTCCATCTGATTACTGCAGCATTACTGAGTCACTGTACAGTAGAATGTCTCTGTGGACTGGCTATAATGTATTAATGATGACTAGATAAACAAAGTGTGTAGAACTAACTAACTTCTAACTGTGTAGAAGTCCAGTTTTTAAGTAATGTTTCTAGTTCTTGCTTGTGTGCTTGGTATATTCATATATATTTGGTACTCGACTTGCACTTCTACAATGCTTCTATCAGTCTATCATTCAAGTAAAAAGTCTTAAAAACAAATACGTAGTGATATACAAAAAAAAAAAAAAAAAGTTTATTTGCGTGTGCTTTGTACTTAGAGTAATGTCGTTAGCTTAGCAACATGTGCTAACACATACCTTAACCCCTTCAGACCTGAATAATGTTCCACTGATCAAAAAAAAAAAAAAAAAAAAAATCATCCACTTGATATTTGCTCTTCTTTAATGTATAAATGAGTCTTAAAAAAAAAAAAAAAAAAAAAAAAATGTCCACTACAATGGACATCAGGGCTTAAGCAACAAAAAGTGTCATATTTTAACCATACAGTTATTATGAGCTGCCAGTTCAGACACAGTATGTGAACTATAGTACTGAAGATTTTGAAAAAACACACTGTAACAAAGAGCAATGTAATAAGAATGTACAGAAAATGTAAGATAAGATGAATTCTCAAAAAACTTGTTTTATTATTTTTGTTGTTTGCAGTGGGTGAATGGGAATATATGTGTATATGTCTCTGTGTGTTTGTGGGTGTGTTGTGTGTACTTGCTGTTTTTGATATATGATTGTGTGCATATAGCAAGAGGGCATCAGCGCGCGTGTGTGTGTGTGTGTGTGTGTGTGTGTGTGTGTGTGTGTGTGTGTGTGTGTGTGTGTGTGTTGCTGTTAATGCACTCATTTCGCATTTGCCATTTCTGTTTTTCACTAAAACTAAAGAAGTACAACTGAATGACAGCTTATGGTCCCAACATAGAAGACAAAATCAGAAGAAAAAAAAAAATTAATTTGATTAAGTCTGTGTTCTTCAGCTCTGAAAGATTTTCAAATTAACTTTGAATATTATCACTTGATATTATTAAGATTATAATAGGTGCAAGTTAATGATGCCATGAACATAGATCTTCATATAAAAGATAAAAAAGGAGCTCCTCCTCCTCCTCCTCCTCCTCCTGTTTAGTTGGTTAGCCATGCCTGTCTTTTGTGATACCTGAAGCACAATCAGATTAAGTTATGGGTCATTCTTTCATTTTGATTGGTAGATCAGGGACCAACCAGTGACCAGGCAGAACTTATATTATAAAAACATAAAATCTTGTTGGTTTAAACCAAAATCCATGTGATGTCCATTCCAATGGACTCAGGGTCTGAAGGGGTTAAGGCAGTGGTTTTCAGCCTGTGGGCCACGGCCCACTAGGGGTCCTCAGTGATCCTCTGGGGGGGCCGCGAGATGACTTAAAATTAATTTAAATATATTTATATAATTCATTAATTTAATTATTAACATGTTACATTAAAAAAGATAAATTCAATTAATTTAAAACACATTTTAAAATAAGGCACCACCTCTCTCATACGTATTCTGTGATTGTTTCAGATCAGCCCAGGCCGTTTCTCATCGTGCTGCTGTGAAATACAGACTGAACAGTGGCTCAAAAAGCAAACTCTCTCAGTTGTAAAAAGAAAACCAGTGTCGCTAAAAAGGTTTTGATGGATGACGACTGTTATGAAGGTAAAGACGATTACAGTGACATACATAAGGCACACGCGAGTCCGTTATTATGCGCAAACAAACCGCGGGTGCACTCTCAACTCACTGATGGCTATAACATCGTATTTCTGCATGAACACAGTTCAATATATTTGCGTAATTGTCCAAATGAATGTACTGTGAGTGTTTTATAATGGATGCTCGCCGAACAAACGTGTTTTGTAGAAGTTTGAGAGGATCAGTGATGTTATGTGTTTAATAATTTTGAATGGATCCACATAGTATTTAGATTCAGACCTTTGGTATCTTCCTGTGGTCTTGTTTGGTATGGCAGGTTTACTTGTGCTTATTTGTTTAATTTACTGTATAACTGAGCAGAGTAAGTGGTTTTAAGTTGTAAAGAATGTCTGCAAAGTATGTTTGCAAAAAAGAACTGTGCAGGTTTAAATCTATCTTGAGTTTTTTCATTAAAGAAATAACATGGGGTTGAAAAGTAATAACACTACAATACAAATGTTTTTGTGAATTTAAAAAAAGGGGGGGCCTTGCAGTATTGATTCAGAGAGGAGGGGGGCCTTGGCAAGCTCAACTGCCGCTATAGGCAAAACCACGTCGTGCCGCCCCCACTTCACTCACAATTAGACTTGATCTTTGAGATGCATACAGTAGGCTACTTCGACATAAAGCAGCAGGTTACGGAACACGCAAAGCACAAATCTAGTTCATTTTCAACAAGAGACACGAAAGCCGCAAATTGGTGGTAGTTCTAATAGTGGCTAAGCGACGGTGTGCATAGCTCTTCGTTATAAATAGAAGTTATAAATATATGGCATTTATAAATATTATGCACACAAAAAGGTGAGCTACGTGACCTCTCCTCTGCTTTCTCTCACACACACATAGGCGGAGGGCGAACTAACTCCAAGGTAAGACTAAGGATAAGTGCTTCCCCTTTAAAAACACATACATTTCTTTGTAATAAGCCTAGTTCCAGTTTCCATGTTGTCGCATAACATACACAGCCCAGCATAAACTCTCCTGACAAACCATTATTAAAGCGTCTAAGTACGTTCACAAACCACTGCTAATTTCAGCAGAAAATGTATAATGGATTTGGCATGGCAGAAAGCGCGCAAAGAGTTACCTCAATAATCACAAAAAGTAGTCATATTAGGCAACTTTATCGCGATCTCAGAAAGTTCTCTTATAATAAATAAAGCTGTCTGCACAATGAATCCCTTATTTACATAATTACTAAAATTAATTTGAATTATTATGAGAGGATTTGTGAGCGTGCAAACTCATAGTCCACTCACCGCTCCAAACGCCGATGTTTTTGTTCAGTGCTATATGTCACTTTCGGTTGGGGTGGGGCGGGTTTTGGTAATTTGTAGAATGAAGGAATGGTAATTCAGATTTAGAATAACGTTTTAATTCAATAAATCAATCTGAAAAATAATAAACAGATGCCTTGATTATCAAAATAATCCTTACTTGCAGTACCTTGTCTCTAATTTAGTGTGTGTAAATGTAATTTAGTTGGTGTGTGTTTGTTTGTGCGCATGTGTAAACATGACACTGATGGAGATTTCTATCACACACAACACTGAAGCATGTTTACAGAGTGCACAAAGACATAGAATAGATGCCATGCAGCACAGCAATGTGTCATGGAGCCAGTGGAATTCTAAGAGATATTACCTTCATAGGAGAGATGTGTGAATGGGAAACATAGCCGTGTACATTCTCAATCTGGGAGATGTTCTTCTCCGATACCTGCACCAGCTCAGGAGGACGCACATCCCCTGGTAGGTGTGGAGAGCTGTGTTCTGGAGGAGATGTGGTATCCTCATCCTGATATCTATATTTCTGAGAAAGAGAAAAAGAGAGAGAGAATGTGTACAGTTAAATGAATTGCTTGCAGCTACACTGGCCCAAACATGAACTTTTCATACGCGATTTGATATTCACCCAGTGGGAGGTATAGATTAATGTTCAAACCACAGGTAGATGAGAAAATGTTCAATAAAGGGTCATGATTTAATGATTACATTGCAAAAAAATATATAAAAATTGCTCAATCATCCTTCCCAAATATTTACTGTAGCAAAACTATGTACGATATGCATGAAGTTCTAGTTGTTCTCAAAGATTTTCCCAAAGACATTCCTCTTTAAATGCAATAATTATCAGCTGTGTACAAAGTGAACCACATTTGGTTTTCGATCACTGAAAATGGGTAAAATCCAACAATTTGAACATGGAGCTGCTTTGAGATCCCCATATCTATGGGACTGAACTATATAGGGCTTTGAAAATGTAGATTTCAAAAGGAAAGTTTATTAAGAGTAAGAATCTAGAAGGATATTAAGATATTTTGAATACTTTTAGAGTAACAGGCATGCAGACTTTGAAAAAGGAATATTTATGGCACTTAGACAGGTTTTATGCATCTGACTTGATAGAAAAACATGATACATTTCTAGTTGTTTCAACAACATTTGTTCTTTAGATATACCTCTTTAAATAAAAATAAAAAATAAAAAAAAGTATCAGCTGTATGCATTTGGTTTTGACCACTTAAAAAATGTGTACAATTTACTCATGGAGCCACTTTAAGATCTCCATATCTCTGGGATTGAACAAATCGAGGGCCTTTAAAATGAAGACTAAAAGGAAAGTTTGTTAAGAACCAGAATCTAAAATGATATTAAGATCTTTAATACTTCTTGAGTTACAGGCATGCAAACTTCAGGCAAAAAACAAAAGAAGTGCTTTTTTGCCATTTTTTAACTGTCACTTTGTTTCATATAATGAAACAAAGATTGCTAAAGTCAACAGATTTTACTAATAGACCTACCAATCTCCATGTAAAAATAAAATAACGATGGCTCCAAATCTCAGGTGAAAACGGTCATTTTGACCCCCTTTCTACAAAATAGTGGATTACTCAGTAAATATTCATCTGTGATATTTAATATTTTGGCTTTCATCACTATTTATGTTTGTCTTTTTACAGAAAAAATATTAAAATCCAAAATTCAGCCTTGGGCGTTCCAATTCAAACTGCAGTGTAACTCGAGAAAAAATAAAAAGAAGAACAAGGAAAAAAAACCAGAAAAAAAAAAAAAAAAAAAAAAACAGACCTCGAATCCAGCACTGGTACAGAACTGTGAAACTATTTCAACTCCATTTCTCTCTAGACCTCACTCCTCAGATGGGAAACACTTTTTAAATGAGCCAGGCACCCCCAGATCCTACCCGCCACACAGTCATCACAGACGACCCCAATCTGCCATGACTGTATGTGAAACACTGTTTGTGACTTTCTTAACGGGAATCGCAAATTATTCAGCAGTGCCTTTTATCCATAGACATCCATCTTGTCCTGATACATATGCCGCCTCTATGGCATTACTGGGATATGGGTTAGGAAATGCAAACACAAGTCTAGAGGGAAGAAAAAGAGGGCAGGTTTCTAAGGAAAGGTAGATGCCCAAAAAGTGGGACAAGCTCCAAATTGGGGTCTTATGCTGGTTGCTTACAGTAACGTCACTGCCTTCAAGTAGCATGGGGGAAGACTGAGTGGATTTGCCCATATGGAGAGATTCAAGGTAGAATCCCATGCCCTATTTTAGCACTGAACATTGGACCATATAACTTAAAAGGGCCATGACATGAGAAATCAAATTTTCATTGATTTTTTGGCATATAACAGTCAAATACTATCCTAACCAGCCGCGACACGACAAAGGATTTTCTTAATTATTTAATAATTATTAATTATTTATTACAGTACTGTATAACCAAACCCATTGCCATTAATGTAGCTATAGAATCAAAATCACTGACAAAATTGCAGGAGTAAATTCGTTTATTGACAAAAGAAACCGTTCAAGGATGTAGTTATACACCAAAAATCCCTGATAGGAAGTAGTCTAATATGGATGAATGTTGAATGTGAGTTGAGCTACTGACATTGGTTTTGAAAATCACGTTAGCTTTTGATATCTGGTGGGTTAATATAGTGCTGAGGAGATAAAAATTTGAGTAGGTTTGTGGGAAGGGGCTGAAGATTGTTTAAATAATACAGCACCTCTATCCGTGCTGTCACCCAGCTCTATAGATGCCTGACTAAAGTCAGCAATGTGAGTGAAGCCTTTTGGGTACACAAGATTCCACACTGATAATTAAAGCTCACATGAATCCTTTTTCAGATGCTTCTTTCCTTTGCCTGGACTCTCTGCATTTGATGAAGTTCCTGAGCTAAGCTGTGCTCTGCGTAACATTGATTTAATCCTGCTGGGATGTGCTTGCCACACAGAAAGTGGTGAATGAGTCTTGCTTCAGTTTATTCATGTGTGATGTGAAAGTTTGTAAATTTAAGGATTTTGTAATCGATTTTGTTCTGCTTACCGTGAATATGTGCATCACACGTTGATTTGGTTATTTCAGTGCAGACCTTTCAGTTTTCCTAGCTGACATTTTGTTCTAGGATGTCTGAACTTCTGAGGTTGTATATCTTTTGAAATGGCTTATTTCAGCACAGATTGTTTTGTAAGCTTACATAAATGAAGTCTCTGAACTGCCCGAAACCTACGTAGGTTTGTAACAAATTTGCAAAATGCTCTTCAATGGCTGCCCATGAACATCTACTTTGACCTGCCCTCAAAAACTGTAGTTGTAGCTGAGGCCTGAAAGAGTTTAGTTTGTCTTGTCAACAAGAAGATTCTGTTTAATGTGCTATGAAAGCAAATCCACTTTGCATGCACTTCCAATGGATAAGGACTCAACTAGGGTTTGAATTGATATGGTAAAACCGACACCATCGTTACTGCTCGCATCAATGTGTACAAGTGCTGAGGAAGCCTTCTGAGCTGAAATTTAGATATGGTATGAGCGATTTGTTTCCAACACTCTCTGTAAACTGTTGACCAATCACAACAGACTAAGCTATCTGACCAATCAGGGGAGAGTAGGCCCTCAGAAAGTAGGGGTTTAGTATTTAGACACTATGAAAAAACAGGCGATGCTGAGATTGTATACTATGAGAAAAATTTTTTTTTTTCTTTTTTTACCCTGGATGCATGTAAACCTATTGTAGAGAGCTGTAAAACTAAACTGATTGAATGACTTTCCCAGTGATATTGCAAAGACCAATTTTTCTATTGAAATGGGAGTATAAATGTGGTCTGATCCCTTTAAGCTGATGATGTTTTCTGTAAAATCCCATGGAAAACCTAGCAGGCTAGCCAGTTGATAGTGTGATTGATTGGAGTCTTTCTGAAATTTCTTTGGTTTTCAATGTTCCAGCATTTAGAGTGTGATCAATGAAATGTAGCCTCTCTCTCATTCAGTCATTGTTTCCCTCTTTATAAGCTTTGGAGCAGCCACAGATCATCAGAGATACTTTTGTGTTCATTTCTGTGCTTGTTGGCATGTTGGCAGCTTAGTGGTTGGTAGACCTGATGTGAAGGTCAACAGATGGATGTCTCATGTCATACCAATTCCTTCCCTCTCAGGGATGTAGATTGTAAATGAAGCATGTTTGCTATGCTGTGGACAGCTTGTTTTCTCCTGGCCTGCAGAGCTGTTTATTAGGTTTTACTATCATCCCCATTCCTCTCACTTTCCCCACCTGCCGTTTTTGTTATCAAATGTTAATGTGTCCTTAAATGGAAGCCGCTGTGAAGATTCAAATGGCAAATGGTATGAAATTATGCTTTTCTTCACAACGGAGCTGATCTTAACAGCGATCACTTACTAATAAACTGATTTGTACATGTGTGACTATGACCAAGTGATGAAACCTATGATGGAATAACAGAAAATTAAGTGAAATGCATAATTAATTATCTCTACATGACATTTTATATTAGTGAGAGGGTTTATGTTTTTCTACTGGAGAAGATTCAGCTCTAATATTGTAACCTGCCTATAATAATATAATAAATATAATATAATATAATAAATATAATATAATATAATAAATATAATATAATATAATAAATATAATATAATAAATATAATATAATAAATATAATATAATAAATATAATATAATAAATATAATATAATAAATATAATATAATAAATATAATATAATAAATATAATATAATAAATATAATAAATATAATATAATATATATAATAAATATAATATAATATAATAAATATAATATATAATATAATAAATATAATATATAATATAATAAATATAATATATAATATAATAAATATAATATATAATATAATAAATATAATATATAATATAATAAATATAATATAACAATTATTATATAATATAATAAATATAATATAATATATAATATATAATAAATATAATATAATATAATATAATATATAGCATTTTATATATTACAACCTGTTATTCCTGTTTGATTTTTAAATTTGTGTCACAATATATATGTTATTGCGGAATCTTTACCGGTTAACACATTTCTACCATTGCATGGTATATACAGACATATAGTTCAGCCTTAAAATGATTGGACTAATACGCCAAAAGATGTTAATTCCTATCTGAAATTGAAATCGCGGCAATTTAGCTCAACTATTTACTGTACAAGGTGCAGTCTGATGTTTTATTCTGAAGATCTGCATTGGGCAGTGGGATCCTTTTACATATTGACTTATATAACTGAGCACTTTACATTTAGTCAGTTAACCGTGAAGCTCCTATTGTGACCAGCAGTTCCACATGCTCTCACATGAGCATCATTCATTAGCAATTTGTTACATAAGGCATGTTAGAATTGATCACCCTCTACGTCTTTGTTGAGAAGCCATTAGAGCAGAGGGAATCCTACTGAAGTGTGTAAATTGTCTTACAATGAGGTTGCCCCGAGTGCATATGATGTAACAAGGGCATGTAGGGGAAAAAAGGAAGGAAGACCAGGGAGACAACAAGCTCTGCTTTTGTCTGGAATTCTTCATAGTCCAATCACTCTAGGTTTTAAGCCTGCAAAATTACCCCACAATAAATATGAGCGCAAGGATATGATGTCATGCTCCAGGGTGTCTGGTATGAATAAATCAGCGGTTCTCACACAAGTAACAAAAAGTAACAGTTGCTGCGTCCCAATTAGCCTACTTAACTGTATACTATGCCCTAAAAGTATGTACTGTTTTTGTGAAGATAAAGTACATACTTTTGGGTGTGTAGCCGAATAGTAGGCAAGTTTTGGGACATACTAGTTTGTCATTATTTCGTCTTAAACAGTGACAGGATGCACATAAAGTGACAGAGCAGCCTGTTAAAGCGGTCATGTCAATCATCTTATCACAGTTAATATCTCCCACATTCAATTTAATTCAATTTCCTACTGTATCAGAGAGAAATGTAGTAGCATGTTGATCTGCCAGTTGTATGTATAATGAAGCATTTAAAAGTTAATGACAAAACCTGTCTTTATAAAATGTGGATAACATTGAATAAATCTCTTTCGTCAGGTTAGAAATTTAATTGGACCCTTTCATAGCATGTCATAGTATGTAATATTTATAGTAACATTTAGAAAGGATTACAGTGTATTTGCAGTCCAATTCAAACACATTAATACTAAATCTTTTTGGGAGTAAGAGGTAATGTAGCCAATTTTCAGACCTCTTCTGCTGTCTAGAAGCATTTTAGCCTACATTATTGATTGGTGCTGAATCCAGCGTTTCTGGGGTTTTTTGGGAAAAATTGGCTTTGGAGGTGAAATAGGATAATATTTTGCTTTATGTTTTTTTTAAAAAAAAATTATTATTTTTTTTTTGGCACTCATTTTGGTGCAAAAATTAAAATAGCATTAGTGAACGCACTCTGATCAGCTTTGTTCATTCTTGAGGACGGTTAACGCTCATTCCCATCCCAAAATCCTAAAGAAAGAATGTGAGTGATGCATTAATCTTAGATGAAAAAAGTAGATCAGAAATTAGAAAACTGAAAAATTGCAAAATTATTTAACAGAAAAACCATTAAGTATTTAAATAAAATCTCTTAAAGCTGCTGTCAGTAAGATTTGCCTCTTAGTCGCCATCTCTGTTTGAAACCTGCAATTGCAGTTATTGTGTAGTTAGTGTGTAGTAGCGTTACCTGTAGATTTCAATTTCTGTAGCCACTCCGCAGTCCAAAGTCTTTTGCTTTTTGACCATGGCTGAATCTCCAGTAGTAACTGATGACTGTCATTTGGACCTTTCTAGATTACAGTCCGCCATCAAAATGATAAGTTTAATTATTTCAGCTGCTGTGAGGATATAAATGATCCACTATCAACAGCATCCTATATGCTCCTCCTTTCTTTCGGTTTACAGATGTGACGTAATGGCGCAAAGACAATTGGCTGCATGCTCAAAAATCCACCAGTATCGATTCATTATAAAACATTATTACAAGCTTACCGTTGTGAATCGGGCTAAGGTAAGGAGATCGTTTTGAACACTGGCTGGTTATGTACTTAACTCAAAAATTGATTTTGGATAATTTTTAACCAAAAAAAAAGTTACAGACTGCAGCTATAAATGTGTTTATTTTTTATTAACATTTTCATGTCATGTACTCACACAATAATAATAATAATAATAATAATAATAATAATAATAATAGAGCTGTCAATTTATTATATCATATATAAATTAATTATATGCCACTTAATTGCATCAAAATTTGCTAAGAAAAGCCTCTCAATGAAGATAATTCAAATACATACTGTATAGTCATAGTGGCTTTAGAAGTAAATATAAGCATTTGCTTATGGCTGTTGTTCTTATCCAGCTTGAACCTTCACAGGCAGTGATACAGAGCTTTCTCATAAAGGACCTACAGCTGGCTTCCTGCTAGTTAATTATAGTCATCTCAAGGGAAAGCTGCCAAGAAACAGACAGCAGTCATCCTTTTTGATGTGTAACAAAAACAAAGTGTGTGCTTCATTTGTTTTTTAGGATTTGTGTTTTTAATTTGAGCAGTAAAACCTGTCCTTGTATGTTTTTAACCAATGCTTAATCATGAGACTTAAACAGTTTTTCCCAACCTTTTTTTGTCTCATTTACCCCCAGATACCAAATCAGTAGGTTCGAGTTTCATCAACACCAAACCAGAAATATCTTGCTTTTAACTCTATTTTTTTTTATACTAAAGGTTACTTTTAAAGGTGCAGTAAGCGATTTCTGAGAAACACTGTTGATATTTGAAATCAACCCAAACAAACACATCCCTCCCTTCATTGCGCCACCCCTAAAATGCACAATGCAAGAGTGAATGTCTCTTAATCATAGCTGAAGCAAAGCAAAATAATGCTTCAATAACACTCAAAACTGCCCTGTTACTATAACTAACACCACAACAACAGCATATCTTGGTTTTGTGAAACATAGCAAATGTTACTCACATATAGAGCAGAAACAACGCAACCTCTGCATCCGTTTTCAGGCATTCTTGCTTACTTTGATATGTATCTAATATAATATATAATGTTTCATATCATTTAAATGATAAATAAATACAAATTATTAGCATGTTTATCAGTTCCAGCAAGTTCATTTTGAGATATTCAGACAAGTTTATTTCAGGGAACTTTTTGCAAGTGACCCATAGCGTTTATTGTTGTTTTATTTGTATTGTCATCTGGTGTTTGAGTGTAACGAAATTCTGGCTGCTTCAGTTCTGGATGAGCAGTAGCAATGTGCTTTGAAAGTTTAATTTTAGGTTTTGCAGTGGGGACAGCTGGGAGGAGGGAGGGCCATGATGTTTCCTAGAGAGACAAGAGGCAGAAACTATTTTAATTCTGCTCACAGCACACTGTCTGTTTAGATGTCAGCTCTTTCTTCATCTCCCAGGTTGAAGCACGAGTCAAAGTGGATGTGATGATCTCATGTCTCGTTCCTTTCTGCCCTGTGGATCGCAGCAGGAAAAGGGCAGGGAGAGGAAGTACAGTACACTGCGCTTATTGGAATTTCATATCAAGTTGTGATCAAATATGCACTATTTTAAATTAATTTTACAATAGCCCTGCTGGAAAATATAACTTGAGCAATTTTAGAACATCAAGGCTGATTTGTTGCTGATCCAAGATGGTCTATCAGCTCGGACCATCTAGAAACCAGCTTCAATGTTTTAATGGTTAAAAGAATAATTCACCCCAAAAATAAAATCTTGTCATCATTTACTCACCCTTATGCTATTCCAAACTCGAATGATCATACTAGAGATCATCATAGAGTATGTTTCTGCTGATTTTTTTGTGTCCTTATAGTGAAGTCAATGGGGTCCAAAAGTTTCAGTCTCCAAAAAGGACATAAAGGTAGTTTAAAAGTAATCTCAAATGTAAAATATGTCATATATGCCAAAACTTTTCAGAGATTCATTCATATAACCCCCAACCCCAATATTTATTTAATTTTTACTTGCTATATTTTGCGCATTGCGAACAGTGAATTTGCTGTGCCTGGTATAGTATTTGGTCTTCCTGTTTTCAAACTTTGTAATATTTCCACACAAATAACATTTTGGTAAATGATTGCAGCGCAGTTTGTGTGCAAATCTGGAATAGAGATCGGCCAAAGTAACACGATTTTTAGATTTTGGACAAAAAAAAGCTGGTAACTACAATACAAAACCTCACTGGTAGTATAATTAGGTCAAAGTCTCTCAAATGGGTCTGAGTTTCTTGGCAAATAAAGCAGATTATAATTATTATTATTGTTTGGGTAAAGTCAGAATTTCTTTAATTATTGTTCAGAGTTTTATTGTCAAATAGTATGCTTGTCTTTTGTTTGAAGGGCCACATGTTTGGGCTTTCAGTAAACACCTGCCCTGTGTGGTTCATCCAAGGTGAATGTGCCAGACTTCATAATCCCAAATTATGCTGATTACGCATTTATCATGCAAATAATGCTTAGTTTTGTGGAGTGAATTCAGTTGTTTTGGCAGCTCTGGGATGTGCAGCCGTGTTACAGAGCTCTCCCGAAGGTATTCAAGGTGAAGTGTCTATAATAAAGTGCTGTGTTTGCTGAGCTCTGGGCCTCTGTATGTTTTCTGCCCGATAAACAGACAAGAGCTGACAGCTTTACAGCAGCACGGCTAGACCCGAGACAGAAGGGGCACGAGGAGCAGGCGCGGGCTCTTCCACTCCTTGAGATCCTATACAACATCCATCAAACTGCATTTCTAACAGCCGTGCACCTCTCAAGGTTCACCCTGCTTTAAGGCAGTGACATTGTATTGCAGAGGACATCGTCTGTGTAAATCTTGTCTAGCATTCGTTTTTCACTGCTGTCAAGTTTTCCGAGACCTGTCCTCCTTGGTTGAATAGGTTTGTGAGTGATCTCACTGCATTTATTCGGTTTTACTGACGTTAGCTCGGCTTGGACGGACCAGCACAGAGTGAGAGAGCATTGAGCCAGTCGAGCAGCTCATTATCCAGACAAGCTGGCCCCACAGTGGCAGCGGCTGCGCGCCTGAAGCCGAGTCACTGAAGCACTCAGCGGTGTAATAACATCTCCAGAACTGCTCCCCGTCTGTCCCTTTCTCTCCCAGCAGTGGCTCTGAGTTCAAACTCACCTTTCAATTTCACTGGCTTTGTGGCCCGCTGAGAGTTCAGTTTGAACTTAGAGTTGTTTGGAACAAGGCAAAATATTCTGTGTGCAGCATTTCTGCTTAAAACTGGATTTTGTGGTCCCCTTTAGCAAAGTGTCAGTAGTAGTAGTAGCACACTTCTCTTCTGTCTGTTTAATATACACCAGGGCTCAACAATAAGGATTTTTTTTCCCTTTTTCTGCTGGGCTGGTATTTTGGTATTGGTATTGGTATTATGTATTTTGTATATTGGACTTTTTTTTTTTTTTTTTTTTTTTTTTTTTTTTAAGAGAAACCATTATATGGCTCAGAAAAATCTATTGGTTAATTATTAAAAATATTATTATATCTATTATTTTTATTTTGCTGATTTTTTTTTTGTTTGGTTTTGTGATTTTTGATTTTGTGATTTTTTTGTTTGCAGCTCATCTGTTTTAACCAGCTTAATAGCATTATCCATTTATATAACATACTGTACAGTATTACAGTTCAACGTTTCTGTGAACCAGAATTCTTTTGTGTGTGGCACGTTTCACACTTACATTTCCACTACCTTTATTAATTTAGCATACTACATAAGTGATTCAACAGAGATACTGTTAGTACCGCACTACAGTTGTAAAGTTTGCCAGAAGGTATACAGCTTTGAGTACAGCTTAGTCCCTTTCAAGGCCTTACCAAACCGCAATGTAGTCTAGTGCAAGTGGTCAGGCAATCAACTTCCACATATAATATTTGTAATTTGTAAAATATATAATTTTAAAAATAAAGTGGAACAGGAAATTTTTTTTTTTTTTTTTGAGAACAGATTAATGTAATTTTGTTAACTTTATGCTAAATAAATTCAGACCATTGCAAAAGCAGCTTGAAATGTTCTTTATGCAGCAGTCTAAAGTAATTTAAAGGCGTCATGAACTGGATTTTTTTATTTTATGTTTCCTGAGGTGCATTTATAATGTTAATATGGTTTTTACATCAACAAATTGTCATAATTTAGAAATAAATAGCTATTTTCCACCCTGATTTTAGTCCTCTGCTTTGAGCGCTTTGTTTGAAGGGGCGTGTCTGCTGTGAGACTTCAGTGTAAACGCCCACTGCTGGGATTTGCTGACATCTTTGTACATGAAATGGGGTGAATTTAGGGTGATTGGGACAAGTCATCTCAATGGCAAAAAGTATCCCAATCACCCTGAATTCAACCCTGTATTACACATGGAACCCTCTCAAATACTTCTACTACATTTTTACTATTACAGCTGTCGAAATTAATGAACGGTGCAAAGGTTGATTATGGCATTATATTTAGATCTATTCCCATCACATGGAAGGTTGCAGTGATGAGCATTAAGCAGATGACAGAGTCTGTTGATCGTGTGAATGCAGTGATTGTAACGCAGCTTCTGGACTCTCACAAAATGCTTTCACTCTAACAATGGAAACATGATGTAAATACAGTAAGAGATTCATTGTGTAGTGTAAGAGCATCACTGATTATAACGGGAGTTTTGGCAAGTGTCCAGATAAACTTGTGCTGCATGATTGACAGCTTCAGCCATTATAAAGAGAGCGTTCTTTGAAGTAAAAATATTAGGATTATTCATTATGAATTTAACGGTCATTACAGATTTAAAAATTAAACGCGTTACTCACAGTTTGCAGGGTCCTTGCTGGTTCCAGAACAGTTGGCACAGCCTGATCTTTGAGCAAAGTTTTTGGGCTAAGCCAGTATCGTATTGCGACTTGTTCTCAAAACAGTCGCTGCTAAAATGTACAGAACAAACATGCAAGTCAGTACTGACTTGACTAGGGCATTCATTAAAAATAAACTGAATCCATTTTTCTCTGACATCAGGATCCTTTGCTTATGCAAAGTTGATGTTTTTCCACAGCCAGGAACAACACAACGTCTGCGTGGCATCGCAATCTAGTTATCACAATCTTATCGTAAACAACTATTTTAGATCAACTCGCTGCTCATCGAATGAACACCAGTGGGCAGGGATAACGATGCAATGATGTAAACAGAGTTCCCACTCTAAGCCAAATGTCAAATTCCCTGACTTTCACTGACTAAAAAGCTGAATTTCCATGACCTATAATGTTAAGGTGAGCACTGAGCAGATATTTATTGGCCAATTTTAATTGGTGCATCCCTAGCCACAATACAGTATTTTAAATCCATCCATTTGCAAGCTTTATTATAAGCTTTAAACTAACTTAAACTTTTTCGCTGTTACCTGTAAATTGTACTTTGATATTTTTCTGTACTAAGGCCTGGTTTTACAGACAGGGCTTAGCCAAAGCCAGGATTAGGCCTTAGTTCAATTAGGATATTTAAGTATCTTTTATAAATGTACACTAGAAAAAAACCTTACTTGTGTATATCTTGAGACAAAACAATGGCACTGACATATTTCAATATATGTCAGTATAAGTTGCTTTCAGTTAAAACAGCTGAAACATGCATTTATTTTAAGACTAGTTTAAGCCTGGTCTGTGAAACTGGCGGTATTTCTACAGTTAAAGGCTCTAGAGGATTTTCTGTTTCTCATCAAGTTTATTATTCAATCTTTTGATTTCTTCACATTTAGTTTTTGCAGACCGTCTTAGACAGTTTGACACTAGGCTATTTCTGTAAAAATGGTTATGATCATTTAAGTCAATAATTTAAATAAATAATTAATAATTATTAAATAATTAAGTCCTGGAAAGCCCATAATATTTTTCCTTCAGAAGTAATGTTGGTAGTTAATCCAATGTGCATATATTAATTTATTCATATTTATTATTCTACCATGGTGAATAAATTAAGGTAACTGCTACGCACGACCAATTTTTTAAAAAAATCTGTGCGACTGCCACTAGGGGGTGAAATGCGATAATCATGCAGTGAAAAGGCGGCTTGCCATGTCTTTTTTTTTTTTTTTTTAGCTTACCATGTCCCAGAGCCATGTAGAGAGAGAGTTGCGACAACTCCATTGACTCCAATAGAACATTTTTTTTACAGCAATGGTGGCTCGTGGAGCTGCTCAATAGTTCCCGGAAGTAGCAGCCATGCCATAGAGTTACAGCAGAACAGACCGTTTATGATGTACTTTTAAAAGGTAAGCCGTTTAAAGTATAAGATTTTATATTAGGAGTTCACCTGAATCAAATTAACTTGTGTATTAAGGCATGCTAGCTGATATTGCTCACTAAATAAATAGTTTTAGGGGATGTTATCAGATAGTAGATTAGATAATAGATTAAAACAGCTTATTAATTGTAAAAACTATTAATGCAGTTTTATCCATGGTTGTGTAATTAGAGAAAAAGGCTTCTAAACGGGGTTAAATATAACTTTGGGGCTTGTATGGTGGGTGGAAGAGGTAAAATGAGAATATCCTAGGGGGGCATTGTGATTCTGTTGACTGTCTATTAGGCTGTGTGTCAGCTCAGCTGATTTTTGGATTGATGGTAAAGGGAGAGGAAAGTTTATAAGTGAGATTTAAAAAAAAAAAAATGCTTAAAAGCAGCAAGCAGTTCTAAAAATCATACTAGGCTAAATGGAAAATCATACTCAATACAAAACTGTATATTATATACTACTACTGTATATAATATATAATATATATTTCAATACAAGCATAAAAGAGATTCAGATCCTGAAGACTCCATGCAATGACATTGTACCCTCACCGCCAGCCTCTGCTCCTTGGATTTTGCAAGCTTTTCCTTGCTCCTTGTTTTTAATAAACCTTTAAAAAACATAAAAGTTCCCAGTGTTGGTTTTTGTGAAAAAGGGCAGATACACCTGTAACGTGACATTGTTTACAAGCTGCAAATTAACGTCTTTTTGCGGTTGAAACACTGACTGAGCGATCTATGATTAACACCCAGTTTAGCACACAATCTTTGGTTCTATTTAGATTCCTGCTTGAACATATTTTCTCCTTTCTTTGTCAGTGGGGAAACTATGCATTTATACTGCCTTCTCTGAGCGACTGGATCATCCTCATGAAGCACTGCCAACCATAGTGGAGACTACAAGAACATGTAGGAAAGGACAGACAAAATGCTTGACATGCAGTTTATTAAAAATGTATAAATCCATTGCAAAAGTCGTGTGTGTGTGTGTGTGTGTGTGTGTGGTAATGTTTTGTTTTAGAATTGAATATATTATGTATGATTGTATATAGTAATAAGTGAATGGGGTGCATGAGAATTGTAAACATTAAGATTAGTTAAATTTCACTTAATTAAATTTCACACTTCATTTGTTTGCAATGGGTTTTTTAAGACAATCACCTGTCACCTGCAGGTCTCACGACCTTGTGAAACTATAGTGAACATGACATAATTGCCCTTAACTAACATACAAGTTTAAAAACATAATACTTAATACAATAATACAAAACAACTGCAACACTCTTTAACCAAGGTAACATTAGCCAGAAATATGTTAACAAGGCAAGCAACGCTGGTTGACCACATTAATCCTCAAATATTAGCAGGTTTTTCTCTTTTAACATTGCTGTAACTACATACACATACATTCACATGTCAGTGTATTATATAAATATTGTAAACCAATGCATTTATTGACTACAAATTACCAAAAATCATGGTTCTGTCTCTCTATGTTTTTAAATTGCCGCCAAAGCACTTCCTGGAACTAACTGAAGTCCACGCGAATCACGTGACGATCAACCGTTTTGAACTTCCATTGTCACAACTCTCTCTCTACATGGCTCTGCCATGTCCTAACCAGACTTGACAAAGCTACATGATGACAAAATCAATCATAAATCACAGCCAATCATAGCAGCGTGTGGGCAGGCTCTGTTCGCAGCTAAACTAAATTAAACTAAACAAAATTAAACCATAAAACATTCAGAATACATACTGATACAATAATTGTCATGAAATATACTTGTTTGAGTAAAATCAAAAAAAAAAAAGCAGTATAGAAAAATTACATTTTGATAAATCAAATCAGCATATTAGAATGATTTCTAAAGAATGTGACACTGATTTCTGGAGTAACGTAGAAATTAACTGCTATAAGGGTTGTTTGTTCATGATACTGAATGCATTGAGTCTTATTGTAAGGGGTTACTGTAAAGTCTTGAAATGCTTTGCGTTCACTGTAAGCTCTTGTAGTTTTACTTATTTATTATTGTGCAATACACTGTAAAATGGCAGCAAGACACAATACCTATAAATAAAACATTCAGCCAGTGAGGCATTTTGAAAGATTCTTTGGCTTAGCAGAGCATCTTTAATATTTAGACAGGTTTTTGATCAAAATTAAACTCAACAATCATACATAAGCATATAAACAATTTAAAGTGGCTATGAAACACTCATTGCTGGGTTTCTGCTACGCACAAATGGCAAGGGGTCATCTCTGTGCTTACCCAGGATCGACTGTCATTAGGAGTTAACAAGGGCTTCCCCAAGCCCTCTGATCTCATGCTTAGAAGAAAAGAAGGTTCAGCTATAATGACAGGAAGCTTTTTAGGACTGATCAGTCGGTGTAGGAGCAAAGTGACAAGCCGTAATCCTCTACGCTCTGTGCAAGTTGCAATGTTTAGTAGAGTTAGACAACAAAGACTAACCATTCAGTCGTGAAATAATGAAAAACACAAGCTTCTTCCCCACAACCCATTCGCACATAGTAGATATAATTGGGACGCAGGCTAAGATACCCAGAGGACCAAGCGGTTACATAACTAAAAGAACTTGCTATCCTGCTTCGAACTAGACGAGCAGAAAATGGACCAAAAGGAATGCCGGGCCTGAGCTTTACTCTTGATCAGGAATGAATATTTCGATTGGGCTGCCTTCATTTGGCTTGAAGCTGAAATCAGTTTATTTCAGCAAACAGAAGCCCAGAAGTCCCTCAGGATATCTTTCCCAGGCGCATATGGTTTGTGCACAACAGTGGTGGAATTAAAGGCAGGATGGAACACACATGCAAGCTATAGTACAGTCTGAAATTTGCTTAAGCTTAAGTTGAGATCCTGCTTGCCTTCGGTTCTTTAACCTGGCATCATCAGTGGTCTCATTGAGCATTTCATTTTGTCAGACTAAAACCAGACAAATGGAGACCCTGTGAGACGTCCAACCTAAACACAAATGAATATTAGGATCACATGCAAAGGAATGGATAATTGCCATGAGGGTGTCACCTGGAGCATATGTTCAGATCGTAACCCACTAAAGGTGTCATCAACAAAATGATCCTCAGTGTGAGAAGACAATTAGCAGCTCAGAGTCCAGGGACCATTTAAGCAACTAAGTTCAAGCAACTGTCGCTCATGCATCTTTCTGATAAATCTTTCAAAACAATCCCCTACCTTGCATCCAAACATAAGTGAGATGGTGCTGTTGGTGCATGCTACTTTACAGTGGCACAACATTGGCGAAAAGCAATCCAAGTTTTTGATGCTGGGAGACATTCTGTGCCTGGGCACTTCAATCCATCAGCGATTGAGGTGCCGGCCAAATGCTTCCACGAGCTCTGCCCGCTGCCTGCTCTTGACGTGCACCCTCATCTCTCGGCTCGGTCCGTAGGAACGGCGACGTGATGCCTTCATCCAGCGAGCCCTTGTCAGTTGAGTCCACCGCTCTTCAGTCCTCTCTTCGCTTGACTTGACTCAACTCAATCGGCCTGACAGATTAAAGCGCTCCTGAAGAAAGCTGTACTTGAGAGAGCTCTGGAGGAGCCATGCTGCCTGCCGTGACCAGGGGGTGTTGCGGTGGAAGAAGGAGGAGGAGCAGGAGGAGGGTTAGAGGGCAGCGGAGTGCGCGGGGTCTCGTGTCACAACGCGAGGGACTCTCCGCGATCCATCGGCGCTGCTGCGCTTCCACCTACTGCAGAGGAACTGCTGCCATGACTCGTAGGAAAGAGGAGCAGGTTCGGACGGTCTCCCACTCAACTATCCAAACAAGACACACCGAGCGGCGCGAGAGAGAGGGGAGAGGTAAGCAGACTGGAGGGGGAGGGGCGAGCAATAGCATTGAGCTTATTACACAGTTCACTAGAGAGAAACTGAGTTTTTGAGCCGAAGGTTGCAGCATGCAGACCGGGAGAAAGGGGATAAAAATGATCCGGACCATTTGGGGGTGAAAAGGGGGGCAAACACAATGCTTTCTCAACAAATTTACAATCACAAGGACAACAGAGAAGGAAAGATACTGAATCAAATGGCAGCTAGTATGACCTCTGATGTGCAGTTATGAAATCTGATCTCAAAGAGCAATATGTCAATTAAAAACCCAAATATCTGAAACAGATGACAGTTGTTTATCATGCACAAGGATACTAAATAACTCAAACCAATTGTTTTCTTGAGTAAAACAAAGTTCTAGCAATGAGAGCAGGGTCTTAAATTTTCTTGTGAATTGAGAAAAGAGTTTTATATTTTCTTGTCTGTAACCTAATGTGAGTAATATTTCCCGTATACATCACTATGCTGTGTTCTGGAAAAATAATTTCAGGCATCCTAGATGCCTTTCGAATGCTAATTTTCCCACCGAGGTAAAAGTAGTTAGAAGAAATATGTATGTCAAATATGAGTCATGACCAAAGAATTACGGAGGCGCTTGGTAATTGAGTGAGTATAAAGAGTGTGACAACCATAAAAGGCTGCATAATTCGGGGAAAAATAGCAATTTCAAGGACTGCACAATATAATACAGTAAAACCAAAATTTATTCAGACACCAGAACATTTAATTCATTAATACAGTTTATTTACTATAGTTTAAAAAAAAGGTAATAAAATATGACAAGATTTCAGAGTTAAACTGTGTCAGAAAAAAAATTATGTCAGATAACACTTAAGCAAAACATGGTCAAGTAGAAGTGTCTGAATAATTTTTGGTTCCAACTTTATCAATTTTACTGGTAGTCCACTGTATGAAGAATTTTTGGGTATAATATGTCACAGTTTACTTTATTTTGCTATCCTCACTTACATAAATGAACTATAGTGTCCTGCACCCACTAGTAAAAATATAAGATATTAAAATATAAAATATAAAGTATAAATATTAAGAAAAATAATAAAAAATATTTTGGCAGAAAACTGCAGGGAGCCCTTAAATCTACTCTTTTTGTTGACAATAGCCAGTTTAACCGTTTGGAAAGATGGTTGGTGCATGCTGCATTCCCAAATACACATTATAAGCGACCCAAACTCAGAGAAGATGCATTACTTTAGAGGCAAAACGCTCTGAAACCATTGGATCATGAGCTGCTCGCGTGTAAAAGAACATAATTAAATATATGCGCTGTGTGTTTCACTAACTAATTTTCAGTTTTTGGGATTGGATAAATCGCACTAAGCCATATTGGGATTTCGGTTTTATTTCGATTAATCGTGCAGACCTACCTAAAAATATAAATGAACTTCAAAATATCTTTTTGGCTGATAATGTACATCAAAGTGATCAAACCACTAAAGGCAAAACAGAATTCCATGGACATGTTGCTTGGGAAATTTTTTTTTGCCCTGTCTGTAAAAAAGAATGGCCAATAGTATTATAGAGACAATTAAAGCTTAATTTCAGTAGTTCAGGTGACATTTTCAAGTAAATTATGAAATTATGTATAGCAGCCTGTAATAAATCGGAGTGCGAGTTTCTCCTCTGCCCCTCCTCCCTCCTGCCCCCCGCCACACGACATCATTTGAACTGTTACATCATCAGAGTGCAGAGAGGCATGCAGATCCCAGACTACTACAGCACAAACACACGCACATAACCTCACTATTATAAACAAAATCAGCATCCATTGCAGGACATGGCAGCTTCATTTAGTTACTGGAGGAAAATCAATACAATCAACCTCACTTCATTATACAGCAAAATGGTACTTATTCAAAATAGTAGTAGTAGTAATACTTTAGTGGTTTTCATATTATTATTATTATATATATATATATATATATATATATATATATATATATATTATATATATATATATATATAATTTTTTTTTTTTCCTCCATGCAATATGACCACCAAACTGAGAACTAAAGAGGATATGCATTAATGTGTTTGCAGAATTCTGTCATTCATATTCAAAGTCATATTCTTCTGATCATTATGTGTGTGCATGATCATTAAATATAACTAAACTAGATTAAATATTGCTATGATGAAGTGATAATAATAAAAGGCCACATAGTGAAAGGCCAAAACATCATGAGAGCCATAGGTTCTTTGGTAAAAAAATATTTCTGTGTTTTAAATGCATTAAGAACAGAACACCATCCATTATCCAATCATATCTTCAACAAAGTGATTTAATCTGGCAGAGTGACATTGGTGATATATACAATGACTTTCAGAGGAGTTCCGATCCAGAAAAAATTATTCATCCAAAGCCGAGGCTTATTATAAACTTCTAAATCAATCCCTCCCACTGAGAGTTTCAAGGAGAAAAGGATGATGTGTACTTAGATCCATAAACTTGGCTGGTGTTGAAGCATTTCTTCAAGCAAAAGTTTGTGTATTGCTGTGTGCTCAGCAGTTTCTGTGAGAACAATGAGGACTTCTCCCCTAATAAATTGTGTACGCAGGCTGATGCTAATCATTCGACTGCTTTGCAGAAGCTCTCAGAGAATATCTAGATGGCAGACTGCTGAATTCTCATGATACCATCAAAGAATCAGATACCAGTTAAGACTGAAACTGTGTGTGCGCAGAGAACCACGTCCATGAAGCATAGAGAAACTCGTCTCTCATTGGCCAGGTGAGTCTTTGTTTCAACATTCATTTTTGCTGAAATTTGTCTTTTACCTGGATGCCATGAAAAGAAAAGCCTATGTGATGACATGGTGGGAAAAGTTAATAACTACAAAAGTTATCAAGGTTATGACAGATAAGGTAATATACCATATGCTATATGGTCCCATAGTTCAGAAAATTCAGAGATTATCTGAAGGTAAAGGTGACATTTTCTATAATTATATATTTATTTATTTAAACAGGATTTACTTTCAAACTATTTTGACACAAATGGCATGTAACACACTGAATTAAATATTACATTTTTAAGTAGAAAATTTTTTTTAAAAAAAATTTAAAATTTCAATTCCAATCATTTGTTTATTTACAACTTCATTCTTCACAGTATAGGAATAAAGTGTCAGTGTCAACATGAACACTATTTTAGCTGAATATGGCAGACATTAGATTACGTTTAGTAGGATTAAGTTTAATTACAGTAGGAGTTCATTCTTAATCATTTATTTTGGAAGTTTGGTAGTTTGTAGGTGTGGATACAGCAAATTACACATGGTATTTATGTTTGTGTGTGAACCTTCCAATGAGCTATAAAATATGGAGTATCTGCACTCACTGGAGTTAAGGGTTATGATGACACACAGTGGTCAGATGTTAGCGTCAGACAGAACAAGCACAGCTCATTCTGAAGAGGAACAGAAATGCACTCAAACAACGTACCATCTAAATACAATGGTACATGAATATTGTAATTCTACAGTTCCATGGTATTTCTATCTAATACTCAGTGAGACACTAAGTACTTTTCTTTGGTAAGGGATCCAGGTGACAGGGGCCATTTATCTTCTCGATCATATCCTGACAAGGAATGTCTGGAGGAGCTGAAGTGATGAAACAGGTCTGAAACAATCCAATTATGTTTCAGCTTTGACATTAATGAAACCGAAGACAGAGATTTAATTCAACAGTACTCATAAATAATTTAGATAACATTAAGCTGGACAAGGAGCATGTAAATATTTAAGACACGGTAGGGATGTGCAAAACTACATATTTTCAAAATCAATTAGTCAGCGAGTTGTCGGAACGACTAGTCGATTAATCAGTCTCATGGAGGCTCTATATAATTAGGCTGGTGTTGAGTTCACCTGACTGATCTGATGAGTTTCTTACAGGCCATTTACTAGTTATGGGGAGTCGACACCAAAAGAGTCGATTCCTCAACTCTGAATAGCCCCTGGATTGTCTGTCCAGCACAGGAATCGACTCTTGTTGTCGACTCTGTTGCTGCGTCCGAAATGGCTTGTTTACCGATTCACTAATCCCTATATAGTGCATGGCAGTTGAGTGCACTATATAAGCAATGAGTAAATGAAATGAAGCAAGGAATTCGGACACTGGCGTATTACACTGCGTCAGAGCTAATCGCACAAACTGTCACATACATTTATCCTACATGTAGCTTACTTTATAAATAGATAACAGTCATAGTGACTTTAGTTTATACATTTCACCATGCCAGCTTTGGTTTAATTGATGTAATATTAATGCTATAAAGTTAGATTTAGTTCCCTTTCATGGGAACTTTGAGCTGCGTCGAGACACATTGGGTGCGCTCCTGCGTGATTGCGTCATTAAGCACTTGTGAAATCTGTATAGTGTGACAGAACGTCAGAGGCGGGTGACGTCACTGACCAGGAAACTATAAAGCATACCCAAAACAAAGAACGCTAGCTTCTGTGTCTTCAGCAAGCACTCTGTGTTGTTATGTGTCTTATTTGGGGGTGTCTGTCAGTTACATGTCCTCAAACAAAGAGATTCTGTTTCTGTATAAGAGTATCATTATTAAACCTATTTTATATATATATCTTGAGGGAACTGAATGTGTGCATTGCGAGAAGTTGCCTCTTAAAACACGTTCTCGCCGGGCGCTCTTTGAGAAAAAGGAGGGCACCTCGGCTGATATTCCCCACGGATCGGGTCCCGCTTCTGCTGAGGCCAGAGGGGTTTGAGACGGGCCCAGCCCTTTCTCTGCCCTCACCTGGCAGACCTAGTGTCTCTCCTCTGGTGGTGGAAGCACGTGCTGGGGTTTATTCCCCCCCAAGAGAGGCACCGGCGCTTCAACAGTCCAGCTCTGAGGAGTTGGATGTTGTGGGTGTTGATGCTGGAGATGAGGACTCGCCATCTCAATCTCCAGCATATGAGGAGCTGCTTGAGGTTGTGACTAGAGAAGTAGAAAAGCTAAATATCGAACGACCAGCTGACAAGAATGAAACGCGTCAAAAGAGCAAACTAGCCGAACGTTTCCTGCCTTCTAGGTCACAACCTCAGCGTCAGGGATTACCGTTCTTTCCCGATTTGGAGGTCGTGGAAGAGACTGGTTCAGTACAGAGTATTCAGCCCCCAAACGTCCAACTATTCAAACATCATGGGGCTGAAATAGTACAGTTATGGGGCGATGCCTCAGGTTGAAGAGACGCTTGCCGGCTATCGTCCCTCAAATCCCAGACGCTAGCCACTAAGCCGCTTAGAACAACATCCGCGCTGGTGGGTAAAGCTTATTCGGCAGCAGTTCAGGCCGCGGCATGTCTCCACTAGTGCTGTAGTACTCGAGTCCGGACTCGAGACGTTTTTCTATTGTCTCTGGCTTGTCTTGGACTATTGCATTTGCACTCTGACTTGTCTCGGACTTGGTCACTGGTCTCGACCGAGTCCAGCAATATGCTTTTTTTCATGATATGAACACGTTATTTAGCGATGAGCAACAAAACGTGCCACTAAACGTGCTGTGGGGCTGCAGACCGGCAGCCTGTTCTCTCTGTCGCTCATGTGTATGTATATATAAAATGTATATATAGTGACTTTGCTGCTGTAAACTTTAATGTTGCTGCTATAGAAACAACATTTAGTTATATTCAAATATTCTATTCAAATCTTGTAATGCAGTGGTTTCCAAACTAGGGTAGCCTACGTGACAGAGGGTGTATGTAAACAAAATGCTGAGTTTTGCCATTCATTTAATTCTACCCCACCTTAATATAACATTAAAACGAAGCATGCATTTCTAAAAAGCAAAATGTCGCAAATGCATGACATCTAATCAAATTGCCTCACCTTTTGCTGTCAAAACTGACTGTATCCACACAAGCAGCGTATGAGAAGTTGCATATACAGAATACAAATCGCGCTGCATTAGCCTACTGCCATTCTCCACAATAATTCATTGAGGTGGAAACGCGGCTAATGTAGGCTACCATTGTAAAAGTGCGGTTTTAGCACTTGCTAGCATGAAGAACAAATATCCTAGGGCACAGGCTGGTTTCGATTGTTTAAGACTCAAACTCTCTTGATACAAAAGCACCCTGTGTGCATTCATTCTTGTTTTTAATATTGATAACATCTTATACAAGCAAAAATGTCAAGTACATTTTAAACACTATTGTTTGCTGTATTTTGCAAAATAGTTTCAACAAAAAAAAAATAGTTCCAACGAAAGCCACAGCAGAACTGCAACTCACAGCAATGTTGTGTGAACGAATCTGTGACTTTGAACAAATCATGAGTCAATGATTCAATTACCCATTCAAAAATACAGCCACTTGGTTCATTATTGAATGAATGAATGAATGAATGACTCGATGACTCACTCATTAAGACAGTGATTTAGCGCCACCTACTGGCGGTAGTTCAATATTAGAAATAAGCGATAATGTTAAAATGACGTGAGTATCATGTCATTTTAACATCATTGCTTATTTCTCTAGTTTGAGGGGGAAAATATTGTTCCTTAATATGCACACTTAATTGTTTATTTTTTTAAATCACAAGTCATTGTCATTGCAAAAAAACAAAAAAACAACTGGTTTATTATTTTTGTTACTTTGTAGGCCTACTATGGATTCTTTTGGACAAGTAATAAGGTACATTTTTTTGTGACACCTGTGTTGTTTGTTATTTTTTTACATTTTCCACTGGTAGCCCATAATGTGATTGTTGCACTTTAGCTTTACATGACTTTAGTGAAACTGTAGGATCAAATTAGGCCATTTTAGTTATAGCAGAGTTGTTACTCTGCACATGCTTTTTGATCATTAATAATGCAAAATTATTATCTTAGAATAGAAGATATGCAGTCTTTCGCATTACAATTATCAATAGTTATGCAAGTGATCTTGAAAAGGATTTTTTTTTCTGTCTCATTTGACTTTGACTCAAACCTTTTGGACTTGGACTTGACTTGGACTCAACAAAGGTGGACTTGACTACAGCCCTTGTCTCCACACTATGTCAATTTTACAAGCTTATCAGGCTGACCTGCTAGGGGAAATTGAAGCAAGTTTTGATGTTATTCAGTAACTCGTCGAGCTACTGACTTCTCTCCGGGCCACCACGGAGACGCTCCTCACAGCTCCTCACACAGAGCGCAACAAAAACAGCGTAGCCACCCGTGTTCCCCCGCAAAAACCTTGGGGACACGGTCATTGGCACAACCGAAGCCTTCTAGGAATAAGACCGATCTGAGGACTGTCATTATTGCCAAGAAGGCTTCGAAGAGGTCCTGACGCCAGAAGCGTTTACTGATTGACTAATCCCTATATAGTGCATGGCAGTTGAGTGCACTATATAAGCAATGAGTGAATGAAATGAAGCAAGGAATTCGGACACTGGCGTATTACACTGCGTCAGAGCTAATTGCACAAACTTTGTCACATACATTTATCCTACATGTAGCTTACTTTATAAATAGATAACAGTCATAGTGACTTTAGTTTATACATTTCACCATGCCAGCTTTGGTTTAATTGATGTTATATTAATGCTATAAATTTAGATTTAGTTCCCTTTCATGGGAACTTCCAGCTGCGTCAAAAACCTTGGGGACACGGTCGTTGGCACAACCGAAGCCTTCTAGGAATAAGACCGATCTGAGGACTGTCATTATCGCCAAGAAGGCTTCGAAGAGGTCCTGACGCCAGAAGCGCCGGACCTCTGAGGGTAGCCCCCTCAGAAGAGGGTCCTAGATCACACTATATGGTATTTGCTCCTCTTTGGTGCCCTCAGGGGGCCGATCTGCCAACCCCGCCACCTTGTGTGCTTCGGGGCGCAGCGGTCTCCACCAATCCCCCGAGGAGTGTCGGAGAACATTTGATTTGGTTGTTCCCTGCCAGTTCGCCGCTTCAGGGCACCGAATCGAATAAAAAAAAAAAACACCAAAGGCCAGTCTCAAGAGACTGGTTCCCTTAGTAGATTTTCTGGCAGAATAGAAACTTCTACCAAATATTTTTCAATGGATACTGCATATAATAAAAAGGATAACAATTCAGTTCAGGTCTCGCCCGCCCAAGTTCAATGGGGTGCTCCCTACGGTGATGGACCCCAAGCAGTCTCTGGTGTTGGAACAGGAAGTTTTGGCTGTCTTGCGAAAAGGAGCTATAGAAAGGGTTCCTCCTCCCAGCAAGCAGTCAGGTTTTTACAGTCATTACTTCATTGTTCCAAAGAAGGACAGACAGTTGTGTCCCATTCTAGATTTACACATATTAAATCATACAGTTCAGAAGTTCAAGTTCAAGATGCTTACACTCAAACAGATCATCCCATAGATCAGATCCGAGGACTGGTTTGTGACAATAGATCTGAAAGACGCTTACTTTCATGTATCCATCCATCCATCCTCAACACAGGGAGTTCCTCAGATTTCCTTTCGGGGGAGAAGCATATCAATACTGGGTACTTCCATTCAGCCTAGCACTTTCACCCTGCACCTTTACAAAATGTGTGGATGCAGCTCTGGCTCCTCTGAGACTTCAGTGCATTCGCGTATTAAATTACGTTGACGATTTGTTGATTTTAGCTCAATCCGAGCTCATGGCAGTTCAACATCGAGATGTCATTCTGTCCCACATGCAAAGGCTAGGGGTGAGACTCAAATGCCAAGAAGAGTGTACTTCTTCCAGCTCAAAGAACCACCTATCTAGGGGTAGTTTGGGATTCAACTACGATGCAGGCACGTCCATCTCCTGCTCAAATAAATTAAATTTTCTCAGCTGTGAATGGGGTGAAACTAAGCCAGTCACTCACTGTAAAACAGTTTTAGAGACTGTTGGGTCTGATGGCAGCTGCTTCCAACGTAATACCTTTTGGCCTACTGTACATAAGACCCTTACAGTGGTGGCTCAGGACCAAGGGGTTTTCTCCAAGGGGAAATCCGTTTAGCATGATCAAGGTCACGCGGCAATGCTTTTGTGCCTTAGTCATGTGGAAGAAACCTTGGTTCCTGTCCCAAGGACCTGTGTTGGGAGCTCCTTGTCGTGGCTTAATGCTAACGATGGATGCAGCTCTCACAGGTTGGGGGGGGGGGGGGGGGGGGGGGTGATCATGAGTGGTCGCTCGGCTCAGGGTCTCTGGGAGGACCATCTACTTTTCTGGCACATAAATCGGCTGGAAATGATGGCAGTATTTCGAGCTTTCAAGTACTTCCTCCAAGACCTGAGGGGCCATCATGTGTTGGTCCGCATGGACAACATGTCGGTGGTCTCTTACATCAACCATCGGGGGGTTTGAGGTCGCGCCACCTGTGCAAACTGGCCCATCGGATCCTCCTGTGGGCCCCAGGGAAGCTTCTCTCCCTGAGCATCAGAATGTGGGGGCAGACATCCTGTCGAGGCAGGGGCCGAGGCCTGGGGAATGGAGACTTTACCCCGAGGTGGTGGAGCTCCTATCGGAAAACTTCGGCCGAGCAGAAGTCGACCTATTTGCATCGAAAGAAACAACACCCTGTCCAATGTGGTTCTCTCGGTCACATCCAGCCCCTCTGGGTCACATCAAAACAGGGTCAGGAATAATACAAGATTGCATTCATTACACATTTAATTTTTTTTCCTTCTCCGACACGAAGCCTTAAAATCCCCTTATTAAAACAACAAACTTTTAGCGTGATTGTTCAAATCAGTCCAATTTAGCGATGACTTGATTTTTACCTAATTTACAGAGGGAAAAAAAAAACACGAAAAACATCCATGGTCGAATATTATGTCAGCATTAAATAAACGAAAAAGAAGGCATTCTTTAATAAATTCATCTTATTATAATGGTCGGGTAAGTCAAATCCTGCTTGGACAGGAGAGTTGAAGATACTAAAAATGAATAAAATGCATACAAAAATGTACACTTATTGATGTGTTGATGTGAGGGTTTTTTATTTATTTATTTTTTTATGATTTATAGTCAGTTTAATGATTATGAACACACGTAACCAGAGACGTTTTCTATGGTTAACCTTATGTAACTCTGGTTCCCTGAATAGGGAGCGAGACGCTGTGTCAAGATGCATTGGGAACTCTCCTGCGTGTTTGCGTCATGAAGCACTTGTGAAATCGGTCCAGTGGCGTGATGGAACGTCAGAGGCAGGTGACGTCACAGACCAGGAAACTATAAAGCATATCCAGAACAAAGAATGCTAGCTTCTGATAGGCTGAAGCAATGCGCTCACAGGGAGTATGGCAAGGCGACGCAGCGTGATACTAATATAACATTGGTTCATAAATTACATTGTATAGTGTTACAGAACAGAATTATGTAAAATATTATAACACTCTGCATTTGTAAGATGTCTTGGGAAAAATGAAACAGCAGAAATAAAAAAAATAAAATAAATAAATAAGAAAAGGACCATGAAGAACATTTATACCAATTCAACAGTCTCATTATTAACCTCAAGGGTAGACCATCTGTTAACTACATTCAAAAAAAGACTGCAGCTCAGCAAGCAGCTAGATGTAAAGAAGCCAACTCTTCAAAACAGCAAATTTAAATGAACTCACAAGAACAGAAATTCTGTTCCCAAACCTTGTTGAAAGAAAGAAAAAAAAAAAAAAAGTTTTTAAAAAAAGGCAAGTAATTACTCAATACCTCCAGAATGAATACATACGGCTGTTAAAAATAGTTACTCTGATGACACTAGCACTGTGGCCTTTGACACTGGCTGCAGGGATGAATTCTCAGCAGGAAATCATTAAGATTGACAGTTCGTCAGGCTTCTTAGAATTATTGAGCCGCACTTAAGCCTGTTAACACTACAAGACGGGATATACCTTGCAGGGTAAATATCTCCCAGGTTAATTTATGGTCATCTAACTGGAAACATCATTTAAAATGGAGCATATTTCATAACATAGATGTGGTGGAAGTAGTGGTCTGTCTTTCATGACAAAAACTAGATTATTCAGTCCAGCAAGTATTTGGCTTCTCATGCTCACTCTTCTTTGATTTCCAGCCCACAGCAAGGTATAAAGTATGTTGAGGCCCTGTCTGCATGACTGACTCTTCCACACGGACGGTCCCGCCCTCCCCAATCTGCCGTGGTTCTCTTTGCAATCTGTCACACTGCCTCACAAAGATGAACTGTTGCTCCTTCACAGCCACGTGGGAGCTCTCTGGGATACCCCTGGTAACCTATGGCGACAGCTCTGGAGGTATCACTGATATAAAGGAATCTTTCTTTCCTACAATGCACAGAGAGCTTCAGTTTCACTTCTGGAAGAAGATGAGGAACTCCCCTCTGTGGTCAAAATGTGAAGCACAGAATCATTTTTCATGATATACAAGTTGTTTCTTACCTAGAAATGCAATGAACCTGCTCAAATTCTTTGTTTTAACAAACAACTATAATCAATTAACCTGTGCCATACTTTATGATAGCTTTGTAGATTCTACAAATGGCAGAAACAGTGCCTCTTCACAAAAATATCATTAGAGAAAATAATGAATTAATGAATATTGTGAAATTCAAGATTCAATAGTGTGTAAAGCAGACGACGCCGACAGCGCAACGACGATAACCTTAAAAGGGATAGTTCACCTCCAAATATTTAGGTTACCCCATGATTTACTCACCCTCTAACCATCCAAGGCGTATATGATTATCTTCTTTCAGACGAATACAATTGGAGATATTTTTAAAAATATCCTGGCTCTTCCAAGCTTTATAATGGTAGTGAACGGGGGGCCCAACTTTCAAGCCCAAAAAAAATAAAGTGCATCCATTCGTCGTATAAGTACTCCATATGGCTCCAGGGGGTTAATAAAGGCCTTCTGAAGCAAAGCGAGGGTTTTTTTGAAAGAAAAATATCCATATTTAAAACTTTATAATATAAAATAACAAGCATCCGAAAGACAACCATATGCATACTGCAACTTTCGGCACAAGAGTAACCCCTTTGTATGACAGGATGTAAGCTTCGCTTCAGAAGGCCTTTATTAACCCCCTAGAGTGGTGTTGATTACTTTTATGATAGATGGATGTACTTTTTCTGCTACAAATTCGGGCCACCATTCACTTCCATTATAAAGCTTGGAAGAGCCAGGATATTTTTAAATATATCTCAGAGTATGTTCGTCAAAATACACCTTGGATGGCTTGAGGGTGAGTAAATCATTGGATAACAAGTTGAAGCATGTTTGCTTGACCTGTGAGAACCAGTGAGGTTCATTCTCATGTGTTACACAGCACGTTTGAGCTTCCGCAAGAGGTTTGTTCTAGCACGGTTGATCTTCTGTTTGTGTTCACTAATCAATGTTTACATGTGAATAAAAGCCTAAATTAAATAGGTTCATGATAAAAAGCGATCAAGTCCCTTCAGAAAATTGACTAAACCACTCAATTCATATGGATTCGTTTTTATGATCTCGTTATGAACTTTTTGAAGCATCAAAGTGTCAGTTGCGTAGCTGTCTATGAACGGACAGAAAGCTCTTAGATTTCCCCAAAAAGATCTTCATTTGTGTTCCGAAGATGAACGAAAGTCTTACAGGTTAGGAACATGAGGTGTGCAATTAATGACAATTTTCATTTTTGGGGTGAACTATCCCTTTAACCCTGTCAATATGCCTGTCTAATCCACACAGGTGTAGATTTTTTTTTTTTTTTTTTTAAGACACAATGTTTGGAATGGTGTGAATTACCCTGAAACTGAAAAGTAGTGTGGTGCTACACCCATTCACAAAGAAAGCTCATGCAGCAACACATACTGTGCACCGGCAGAGCAACAGTGTTCAGAGCGATCAGAAAGATTCAGATTTTGTTTACGGTTTAAACTTGGCCAGAACGCATCCTGTGGTTATTTCCTGGTTCTACCAAATACAGTAGAGGGCAGTGTTAAATTACTTTGACATTCAAAGATGAGAATATAACTCGTCACAGAAAAAAATGTGGGATGTGCGTTTTCACATGAAAGACTTAAATAAGGTACTATTTCAAAACAACCTGAAAAAAAGTTGAGGCCAGATTCATAATAATTCTTCTTAACTGCGGTTTTAAATAAAAGAGTATTTTATATTCCCAAAAACACTTAGGAATGTTCATATCTTTATTAAGACCGTTGAAAAGAATCTTCTTAAAAATCATTGTACATTAGGATTATACATTGTACTTAACCTAAGTAACTTGCAACTTGTCATAAATCCCCTAAAGTAAGATAATTAATTGGCTTGTTTAAAATTAATTGTCGTCATTAAGCATTACAACAAATATAAATTATATATATATATATATATATATATATATATATATATATATATATATATATATATATATATATATATATATATATATATATATATTATATATTATATATGTGCATGAATATATTGACAGCAATGATCAATAATGTAAACAATGTTCTGTCATGATTATGCATGATGTGACTTCTTGCTAAATTCAGTACCAACTATACAAAAACTAGTCAAATAGACACCATAAATGAATGCAACAAACAACTCCATCTTGATACAAACACTCTAAAATTCAAGTGCTGAACTCCTGTCAAGTCAGTCAAAAATAGAGTGCACACGTATGATTATTGCAGTAATCTGCAGGGCACACAAAAGATGGTCTTTGAATTGAATTTGAGTTGATTTTTTTGTCATCAAGAACCGCTATAAAATCAGATAACACCATAGCCTGTCCTTTTCTTCTAAATAAATTAAAAAAAAAGATTTTCTTTAAAAAAATATTTATGATATGATTAGGAGCTCTTATCAACTTTTCTAAAGTTATTTTAAGAAATTTCTTGACTTCTTTCTTAAGAAGATTCCAGACTCGAGTCCCTGTATTGTTGAATTTTTTCCTAATTTAAAATTCCAAAATCAATACCTTTATCCATCCTTTACATCTTAAACTAGACTTTGTTTCTCGGTCTATAAACATGAAGGGATTGCATGGTTTGCAGGTGGTGACCTATGAGAGTTCAAGCTGACACATGACTCCTTCATATCACCTCCAGTCCTTCCTGCCGCCCACACAGAGCAAAAATCACGCTGACACCACTCCATCAGTCCAACCCACAGATATGAGCTCTCAGCAGGCAGAGACACCTCACCATTCTGCAAGCACACTCACTTCAAACACAGAGTTTGACATTGAAAGAAATCAGAATGAAACGCGTGCTGCAAGGACCACCACAACCACTAAACTGTCTAACTGACCCATGCAGCTGATTCTTAGCTTTGCTAGTTTCACATTGTTTCACCACACAGGTTCTGTATTACAATTAGGGCTGGGCGATAAAAACAACAATTATTGGAATATAATTTTCTTCAATAAAACGGTAACAAGAGTTCAATATAATGTGTATGCTCCAAAAGCGGAACGAAACAGTGCTACTCATTTGAATTTCTCCTAATAAAAATTAGGAGAAATTTAATAACAACAGAGAGATAATGCCCGTTTAATATTTTTCCACATAATTATTAGCAAGAGAATTTTAATGCAGTAGTTTAAAAAATATTTAAGCAAATTAATTGAACTGAAAAGTAACCTGCATTAATATTTGAGTTACTTTTTTAAAGAAAAGTGAAGTGTAAATTTATAAAGTAATGCGTTACTGTACTCGTTACATCAAAAAGTAATCTGATTTTGTAATGCACGTTACTTGTAATGCGTTACCCCAACACTTGTCATGTTTAAATTTATTTATTCGTTTATTTATGTAGTACCAGTGTACTAAGCAGAATTATATAGTCAGCTGGTCATTATTGCAAAATAAACCACTTTAGGGTGACACAAGACCTGAATGACTACATTATCCTTGACATACTGATGAGACTATATAAAACATTGAAATTCTAAAAAGCTGTTAAATGCAGCTGAACATCATTTCTGGTTTCACTGAGGCCACAATGTAATGGGCCTATAATCATAGTTTACAAATCCAAGGGAAAATGACACAGGAAACTCCTTAAAATAGAACTGCTTCAGTTGACTAAAAGAAGTACTGAATCCCCTTATAATGTGGTGTGGAGATGACCTCAAACTGTATGGAAAAAAAGAATTAGAAAGGCTGGTGTCCCAAATGCATCTCCTTATGGGAAGAATAAATAGAATGAATAAAACTGTCAAAATGCAGCACTACATATTTCTATTCTCACACTCTAAGGTTTTTAGGCAGACCACAAGAATTTCTTAAAACACACAATGGCCTAATGGCCGAGGGCAGTGCTGAATTATCGATAACATCTTATATTCTTTAATGCCTTCCAAATGTAAACAGATTTTGTGATGTACTAAACATTACTGTTGTGAATTATTTATTTATTAATTAATTAATTTAATTTTGTAGTATGTATGTGTCAGGCTAAATATGTACCAGAGAAAATGTTAGCCCCACTGGGCCAATAGAGAAAAAAATCTTTACTGTTGAGCACAAATATAAAACACTGATGCTCTGAAAATGTTTTAACTAATAAAGATCATTCCTCTACATGTATTAAATCACTCATATTTTTACACTTCCCATAGCAGCAAGCTGTTTAACATGTCCTGATGAAGAGGAAATGACATGTCATCACACCTCCTGAAAAACAGTTTACCCTGGAAACTAGATTTCTGACTGTCATTAAAGTATATGCTTGATTTGAACAGTCGCTTTATTAAATGTTCTCTGAATCTCAAAGTAATATACAAAATCTGCTTACTTTGTTATTAACAAATCCCTCATCTTCAATAAAACTTCAAACACTTAAAGACATACCAAAACAATGATGAATTTGAACAAGTTGCAGAGCTGCTGAGAAAAAAAAAAAAAAAAAAAAAAAAAAAAAACCACATTGGGCCAGACCCAGGGAAACACACCCAGCTATGACGTGACACTGGGAGGCCATGGAGCTGCTGACAGCATGGCCGCAATACCTCAGAATAAATCACAGGACAGACACTGACAAGACAGGCAGTTGAGGATTTTGGATTTAGATTTGTCTAGGCATGGAACATTCCAAAAATGGATGTGCAAATCTACAAATTTTTAGACACAATTGACTAGTTGGTTTGTTGTCTGAACCACTTGTTTTAAAGACCTTTACAATGAGCATGATTTAATATCCACTGCACCAATGTTATTTTATTAGGACTGAGATACTATTATAGTTTTGTTAATCTTTTAAATAAGATTTTATATTTTCAGTTTTCATTTTAATTTTAGTTAAAGCTGCAGTCTGTAAATTTTGCCTCTGTCACCATCCCAGTTTGAAACCTGCAATTGCAGTTAGTTGCGGAATTATCATTTTACGTGGGTTGTGTATCTGCACGGCTCCTCAGCGCCGATGAATATAATGTTGAGGAGTCTTGAAAGTACAACCATGATAATAAGTTTCACCGGAAAATGTCATCTGAACAAGTAACATGTTTGCATTGTTTTGACCAACTGAAAAAAAAAAAAAAAAAAAAAAAAAGTAAAAAAACTACAATAAATCTAATGGGGATTAAATCTAACGATCGCAAAGTTAGCTCATGACATCAAACCGTGCATATTATTATTATACTTTGTTCTCAAATTGTTAATGTTAACAACATCTAAATACACATAGTCATGCAGTGTTGTATATATTAGCATTATATTAGCATTACCTACCCAATAAACCATTAAAATGTCTTACCTGTCCAGCAGGAAAAAAAAAGCATCTGCATCCATTTTAAACTAGTCTTTTTACTACTGGTGACTCACCAGTTGTCAATGATGATGGTCGCCTTTACCGTTCTTGATTACAATCCGCCATCAAAATGACAATCTTAATTATTACAGCTGTTGTAAAAGTCTTCAAACAATCCGCCACCTGCAGTGTCCGGGACTCCGGACAATGGCAAACTCTGGGAATTCCGCGGGGAAACCTACCGGTACCACCCAAATTGAAAAACATTACTACAAGCTTACACTGTGTCTACATCAGATGCGATCATTGTAGCATCGCGCCACACCGCAACAGTTAAAAAGCAGTCTACACTGAATGCAACAAACCGACCATTGCAAAGCACTTGGACTACGTCAGAAATATAACAGGGAATTAGTTACTGTCAGGAATTTGTTGCATCACGTTGCACCGCGCCTCATCCAGTGTAGACAGCATCACTAATTACAATGGGTTCTATTGTCTTTTGACGGTTTGCACCGCTCGTGTCCAGTGTAGACACTGTGTTACAGTTGTGAATCAGGCTAAGGTAAGGAGATAGTTTTGAACACTGGCTGGTTATGTACTTGCTCAAGAATTGATTTTGGATCATTTTTAACCCCAAAAAAAAAAAAAAAAACTTAGGGACTGCAAATTTAAAGTTTTAGTTATTTTGTTGTTTGTCTTTTTCATCAGGACTTAGAAACAAAAAAATTCAATTGTTTCACTCAGAGCAGAATCGGTATTTTAACGTTTCTGTTCCAGCGTTCCTTCTGTATTACTAACGTTCCAAAACAGTTTTGTTTAGAAAAAAAAAAAACGATTAATAACGTTATTTTTAAACTTTTTTTGTTTGCATGTAGCCTACTTAATAATAATAATAAAGAACAGCATTTTATTTATTAAAAAACAGTATTTGCCGTCTTAGCCAATAGGCCTACAATTAGGAAAAAAGATGTCGCATTTTATTATTACATTCAGAAATAATGTAATTTATCGGAAAAATAGCCTACTAATAGCCTAGCCCAGGGGTTCTCAACCTTTTGCAAGCCGGGCCCCCCCAAAGCTGGTTCAATGCAGTTGGGGCCCCAGTGCTGCAATGAATGATATTTTGAGGGGTGTTTTTGACAATTGAGAGCCACCAAATGACGAATATGAAAAAACAAATACGACAGTTTCGGACTCAGTCAGGGTGCAAGGACCTTAAACTTTTGAGGCTTGCGCAGCTTCGAGGAGAAATCAAACAAATGACCGCCGTTTTCTAAAGTCTATGAGCGCAGCACACACAAATAAACTAAATTGACATACTGCAGTTAAATTTCAAAATGTGGTGATTTTATATTTATAACATTTGAATACAGTTCAGCAACATACATCACACGACCTGACGACCAAGAGAGCTGACAACTGACCATCACTTAATTTACAATCACCTCTCGATTGAAAATGTGACACTGATATGACAGTTCAACAAACAAGTTAATAATATTAAGTCACTTACATTTTAGACAAAATAATGACTGTTTTGGTCTATTTTAGCAGCAAAAATAGATCCGATGAATACAAACAAAGATCACAACATAGCGCATCTCACAGCAACACTCAATCATGTTTTGAACAAATCGTTTGAGTCAAAGATTCAATAACCCATTCACAAACATCTGTCATTCTTGATGAATCGGCCATTTGAACGAATCGTGAATGAACGACTCAATGACTCGCTTAATAAAACCGCTTATCACCTGCATTTGCGCTCACTATCAACAAACCAATAAAATTTGTTCAAAACTTTCTTTCTTTTTTTTTTTTTTTTTTTTTTTTTTTTTAAATCAGTCCAAACACATTTTAATTTTTATTCAGGAGTTATGTATATACACAAAACTATAACTTTCTATGACAGTAGTTTAGTGATAAAAATTTTGCAATTTTTTTCCCTCCCATCCTGTAGCCTACTCGCACCCCCCCAGGAGAGTGTCCGTGCCCCTCACACACTTTGGATGCGTCAGCTTCACATTTGCATAGGCTGTACTATTCGAATTTGTGATTGGTTGACTGCCAAATCAAAATATTAAACAGAACGATAAAATAACGTTATTAACCGGTTAACGGCCATTTCAAATTAGCGTTTCTGTTCAGAACTATTAAATTTGATTTAGTTTCTGTTTCTGGTTACGTTCTGGTCAAGATTTTGTTAGTTTCCGGCTTTCGTTCCGAACTGGTTCAGAGCCCTTATTTTTATTTTTATTTATTTATTTATTTTGTCTATAGTTACGTTTTAGTACAATGGCTGTAATAAAATGGCTTTCAGTTAATGTTTATTTAAAAAAAAAAAAAAAAAAAAAGCAATATTAATGGTATGACAAAAAAAACAAAACAAAAAAAAACGCTCAAAGCGTAAAATAAAAAAAAAAGTTTGTTTATTCATTATTTGTTTGTGAAGTGACCTTCAGCTGTAGGAAACGTGCTTAATATATATAAAACCTGCTATTTTAAATAAAACCCTATATTCAAGGAGGAGCTAATAAAGAATTTCAGTGTGTCAATCTGACTGGTCATTTCAGCTACAGTTGTGAGAGCTGCAAAATAAATTTTGAATGGCTGCACATAATGCTCCTCCTGCCAGAATCAATGCCCTGGCTGGGTGCATTACTCACTGACTGAAAGGAAACCAGAGCATCTGGACTGGAGATCACCGCAGGGATCTGTTTAACCTGACCTGGTTGAGCAAAAAGGACACAGAGATGAATATAACTAAGTAGATCCTGGCATCTCAGTGACCAAGCTATTATACATAACAGGCTGGCTTTTCTGAGGTACACTGCCATTCAGAAGTTTGGAGTTATGTATAGGTAATCATTTTTGTTTTGTGTTTGTTTTTCAGGGTTTTTTTTTTTTTTTTTGTCTCTTACAATCACCAATGCTGCATTTATTTGATCAAAAATACAGTAAAAACAGCATCATTATGAAATATTATAATTTAAAATTACGCTTTTAAATTTTTATATATTTTAAAATGTAATCAATTGTGACGGCAAACCTGAATTTTCAGAAGCCATTACTCCAGAAGTCTTCACTTCACATGATTCCTCAAAAATCATTCCAATATTCTGATTTGGTCCTTAAGAAACATTTCTTTATTATCATCATCAATATTGAAACCACTTGTGCTGCTTAATATTTTAGTGGAAACCTTTATTTTTTACTAAGCCCAAACTTTTCAACACCACAACAGGTTTCCCTCAACACTCAATCCACCCTTTCTACTAAACTCTCATCTTCCATCACAAACATGTGGTCCTGCCCCAAACACACAGCATTGTGATGTAAAATTCCCCATGCAGTACACAGTACATCACCAGTGTTGCCAAGTTTTTTCTAGGTCACTAGAGAAAGCGACCTAGACTATATAAAAAAAATAAATTAAACCTTTTTTAAAAAAAAAAAAAAAAAAAAGCCTAATATACACGACCTGGTCTGGAAAAGAAAGCACAAAATAAGCGACTCCTGGTTTTGGGGGTTGTGGTCTGCAGAGGTCACCAACCGGTGTGCCATTAATTGACAGATGCACAGAACAACAGAAACACTCTCTCACGCATTCAAGCGGGCAATTAAAACAATCAGCGAACAGAAGTGGTGTATTTCTAAAAACAAACCCAGAGTTGCGTATAAGCAGACTTGGCAACTCTGTACATCACCCATGTGCGGCTGTATTTCAGGAGATTTTGTGTGAAGTCCCCTGAGAGTGACTTCAAGGACTGTGGTGATGCTTAAAATATGCAATGCACAATGGCCAGCAGCATAAAACAAGCTGACAGTCTTACTCTACATACTTACACACTGACAGGTAATTTATTCCTCTCAGACCGGCGGGGTCACACTCAGGCGTGGGCAGCCGCCTCCAGCTCCACCGCAGGTGTCTCATTAGATTGCCTGTGCTGCCCTGTCAACTCCACTGGAGTACAGCAACAGCACAGACTACACAGTTCTGTGTCTTTTTCCTGTCACTAGTTCAGCAAAGTATGAATTTCATCTGGATATGACTTGTTCTTGCTTTAGGTGTAATAGAATCTGATTGATTGTACCTAGCTCCAGCTTAACATTTAAAGGGATATGGCATAAGGAATCACATTTTCATTTTTACATGGACTATAAAAAAAAAAAAAAAAAATTTAAAAAAAAACACCACATACTGTAGGATTTCTACCTAAAACAAAACATTTCACTACAAAAAAAAAAAAAAAAAAAAAAAAGCATTTTTTGAAACTCATTTCAAAAACCTTTTTTCAACTTTAACCATTGTGGTGGACATTTCCATCGACCATCTCTACAACAAATCATCAGCCATACTTTCTATAAAAGGTGAGCAGTGAGGTGATGCCGAGAGACGCAATGAAATTAGCCAATCATAATCAAAAGGGGCACTTACTCATTAGTCTTAAAAGACAGAGCACCAAAACCAAGCGGTTCTGACAGTCACAATCACAACAAACTTCACTAATAATATAAGGGAACCTCGGGGAGCATATGAAAACGGTAATAAAAAGGTATGTCATAACCACTTTAAAATGGGTGGGCACTTTGATTGGGTCTTTTTGCAGTTGTTGTTAGCATGTTCAATGTAGTATGCTAACATGCTAAATGTACTACATCCAGCATTGTTGTCAACTACTTTCAAATGAAAAGTAGCTAAAGCCTGCTCGAAAAGTGGCAAAAATGTCAGTAGATGATGTCATAATGCAAATATGATGTAATTATGTCATGAATAATTGGCATCTGCCTAGTGTCAGCCCTTTACATTTGTTTGCTTCTCTCTTAAGGTTCACACCAAGAACGATAACTATAAAGATAACGATAAAGATACAGTTGTAAAAATCATTGTTCACACCACAGCGATAACGATATAGAGGAAACCACATCGTTGGGATCACTTTCACTTAACTAGCGCAGGATACCTGAGGTTCGACAGCATTTCCTTGCTTCCTTTGAAGTTGCAGTGAAAAATTCCTCAGCTAAATTCACTGTTAGATTAGATCGATTGCACTAGCTATTCACTCGAAACATAGCATGCTGAGGACATCTGCTGGTTAAAGCCATGTAAATCCAACCAGAACAGCAAAACCATGTTGTACACACTTTGAAACCGCAGCACGTGAGCTTAGAATAAACAGACCGTTTTCGTTCGTTGGTATGGACACAAATACTATAGTTATCCTTCTTGGTGTTAACGGGACTTTACTCTCTGTGCTTTGTATCTTATTACAGCCAAATTCCCAATAAAGCGGTTTTCATTTATATATTTTTCTGTTTCTATTGTCAGACAACAGAATATGAAATGGTGACTAAAACAGTTCATTGAGACCACATGTTAACCAGCAGTCACTTCCAGGCTCCTGCTCTGCTATAAAAACCTGATTTATAATTGAGACATTGTCTGACAAAAATCACTATAGACATAAAATAAAGACAATGGCAGTGCTTCAAACAAAAATAATTACAAAAAACGATATATAAAAGAGCATTTGTGTAGTGTTTAGGTTAAGCTAAGAAGCTAATCAGTATGCTAAAGTTAGTACGCTTATGTAACATCTCGCAAAATAGTTAAAATAACAGTTTGGATGACATAAAATGATTACTAGTCAGACACTGAAGAGAGTACTCATTTAAAGTGCTTTCTGACATTATGATAGTTTTGGGATCAGTGGTTGGACTCTATTCAAAAAGGCTGACTGAACTTTTCATAACAGGTATGCATTTATATTATATACCTCCATACTTAAAGAATCCACTTCACCTACGGCAAAGAATATACATTAACAATAGAACGTTCCATTGCAACAGCGGCACCCAGCAGCGGCACCCAGCAGCAGCCCTCGGTTTCTGCCATTTTGGGGTGAAAGCTAGTTTCTATGGCAATATCAGCTGCATTGTTAAAAAAAAAAAAATAATAATAATAATAATAATAATAATAAAAAGTACATTAAAGCTGAAATTAGCTGAAGACCTGAATGACGACAACACAGAATAATATACAAACACTAGTGATCATTAAATCCACAAAACCTTTGCTTTCTAGAAACCATGTCAGTTTGGGCTGAAATTATTTGAAGTTCAAGTATTTGCATTATAAACACTGAATTAATACCAACATATGAAATTAAATTAAGGACATGCATCAGAAAAATTGGGAATGTGGGACATATATATATATATATATATATATATATATATATATATATATATATATATATATATATATATATATATATATATAAACAGCAAACCGTTTTGCAGTGTTGTCCATTAAAGCAAGACTATGTAAACCAAAAAACACAGCCACTGTGTCCACAAGTGGACATTATAGGATAACAGACACCGCAATGCATCATGTTCTATAAGATCATGTTTGTAGCTTAAACCAGGGGATTAAAAGGTGTGTATTTCAGACCTAGTGAAGTAGGCTAATATACTCCTCTTTAATCCCCTGGATCACGCTACAAATACGATGATCTTAACTTTATTAATTTATTAAGTTACCATTAATAGTAAATATGTAAAGTTGAATAAAATGGAAATACTCAATAAAGTAGGCTAACTAAGTTACCTCAGATGTGTAATGGTTGGATTCCACAACTGATAATATAAAACATACATAGGCCAAGACAATACAACATTTACTGTAGGTGTCATAAAATTTACTGAATTTGAGATATTTTTTTATATTGTGTTCCTGATTTGGCTGCAAGATTCACTGATTTTGGAGTGCGTAAGATGTTGGCGTTTTCACCCCAAAATGGCTGCAGCGCTACCGAAGGGACACCTAGTGGCTGTTACCCAAAAAGCATCAGAGTTTCACCTCTTGGGTTCTATGCTCTTTGCCTATGGTCAAGCAGCAAGATCTTCACAGAATTCAGAACATACACTAGCGTTCTAAAGTTTGGAGTCTATAAGATTTTCCTGAAAAGCATAAAAAAAAAAAAAAACATAAAATGGCCAAATGTTGTTATTACAATTTTAAAACATTTTAAAATGTAATTTATTCCTCTGATGGCAAATCTGAATTTTTAGCATTTCAGGTTCTATTTAGCAATTACTCTTCACTAAACCTTCAGTGTCACATTATCCTTCAGAAATCATTCTAATATGCTGATTTGGTGATTAAGAACCATTTATTCTTATTATAAATGTTACAAAAACAGTTGTGCTGCTAATATTTTTTGTGGAAAATGTGATCATTTATTTCAGGATTCTTGATGAATAGAAAGTTCAAAAGAACAGCATTTATTTGGAAAAAAAAAAAAAAAAATTTAAAAAAAAACAGTAACAAAGAAAAAGTCTTTACTATCACTTCTGATCAATTTAATGCATTCTTACTGAATACAAGTATTCTTTCAAAAAAAAAAAAAAAAAATTTGACCGACCCCAAACTTTTGAACGATAGTGTACAATACCGTAATACAGATGCAGCTTCTGTCTGGCGGCCTAAGGTTTCATGGCAAAGTGTTTGACCATCCCTGTGCGTCTACTACGTTTGTGGAAATAGTGTTCAACAAGAGCAACAAATATTGTTTCCTCAGTCCAAATTCAAAACAGACAGCCAACAGCATGATAGTCAAGACATAACAGCTGGGGGTCTCACTGCACCAGACTGGATCCCCCCCCCACACATCACCCACTCAGCAAGCTCGCCACAGCATACATGAAAGACAGAGAGAGAAAGAGAGCGCCAGAATAGGGACACGGAGTACCGCATGTAGTCAAAAAAGCAAGATGTAGTCAGAGCGCAAAGGCCAGATAATTACCCTTCAAACCACTGCATAGCCAAAACACAAATATCAAAATAAATAATATATAAACAAATGAAGAAAAAAATATATATCAAAAAGCTGAAAAATAAGAATTTTTTAGCTACAGCATTCAGCACTAATGTGTGTATGTGGGGGCAGTAAGTAATCCTGTGGAAGTGAATGGGAAGTGACTCATTAAGCGTGGAAGTGTGAGTGCAGAACTCGGCCACAGCGCCCGCCGGCTCCCACCTGCAGCTCTAGACACCGACACACGCACATCACCTCGTTGACCTCTGCGACCCCTGCTGACATCACCACAGCAGTACAACCACACTGTAGAAAATCTCAGCACAGCGACAGTTGTTCAACCACAACAAACCATTGCCAAATTTTCATATTCAGGACAGGACACAAAATGCTTCATACATTTTTCAGGTGATATAGCATTAGTTATGATAATAGGATAATCTTTAACATTTACATAATTTCAGAATGGGCTTGTTTGTTTGATATGCCCAACATAGTATAAGAATGTCAGTTTGTGCTATATTTTCAGCTGACAGTCTTTCCTGCATAAAGAAACAGGCTGTGAGGCAGGACTCATGTAAAACCTCTGATCATACTTCTAACGAGACCTACATTCAGAAGAACGAGACACACCTTCAAACTGGAACAAACAACAACATCACCTCCTCCTCATGGTGCCACTTACCCAAATTTCCTGAGATACAATTCTCAACAAGATTTGTACAATAGTTGCTAATATTAGTCCATTATTGTATTTGAAATGAACCCCAAGAAATATGAATGACCAAAGAGTCTTTAAATCTCTTCATTTTACATTAACAATATATAGTACACAACATCCATATTTACATGGACCAAACGAATATACAAAACAGGATAACCAAGCAATATTTCTCTCTATAAACGGCACTCAAAGATATAGAAAAAAAACAACAACAACAACAGCATGCCACATGAGCAATTATTTTAAAAGCAAGATACTTTACATTCTGTCCCTCGTCTGAATCCTCCATTTAGTTGGGGACGTCCTCTCCAGTCTTCACAGAATGACACCACGCAATGACCTTAGGTAACTGCTTATTAACACTTCCACAGCTTATTCTTGTAACTACTCTAGTGTATTTCAGCTGACCAAGATAAAGATCAAATTCTCTTACAGTCAAAAATAGGTCTTTCCAAAGACAATTAAGGGATAAATGCTAAGCTACTTAGAGCTTAAAAGGTAAGCCAAGGCTGAAACTTTTACTCTAAAAACTTCTAGGAACTAATAAAATATATAACTCAAAAACTAACTCCACACATGCATTTAATTTGTATCAAAAAGTCCTATTTAATTATTCTAAACAGGTGTAATATACAAGGTAAGAAAGTGTGCTGTTGAGACAAACCTAAGGACCACCTAAGTAGCTGTGGAAAACCACTAAGAACATAAGAACATCTCTGAACACACATACTAAGTTACTAAAGTTAATAATTCACAGCTTGACTAAAATCTTTAAAAACAATTCCAGAAAAGTTTCAAAAAGTTAAGTGCTAAGAGGACATTTTGGCTCTTGAGGTGGTAGGATATCATTGACTGAAGATTCAGAACATATCTGCAAAACAATCCTGAAAAGCAAGAGAATACAAATTAACCCAGCCAGAGCCCTAATAGAGAACCTCTCAAAATTCACAACTCCCAGGACAACGTGATTTTTGATGGTTATCCATAATTACATTTGTGCAGGTCCACAACTATTACACATTAGCTAAAAAAATAGAATAGAATCAGCAGTACTTGTTTTTTTGGTTTACCATGTAGACATATTCCAACTGAAAACTCCCTCCCCAGACCACATGCTCATGCTTTGAACAAGTAGTTGATCAATAAGGATTTTTTGATAGCCGATGCCAATGATATCTTAGAAACCAATATGAAGCCAATATATGATATATTTAGTTTAAAAGATAGTAAATAACATGCTGCAATTACAATTTTTTTTTTTTACATGTTTACTAAATCAGAAATGAATCATTTAAAAATTATTCAATATGAAATGTGTAAAATTTGTAAAAAAAAAAAAAAAAAAAAAAAGAAACTTAAACAGAACTTCTGTAATCTTATAGTTTTTCACAAAGAAAGTTAAAACATGAATAAAAAAGGAAGTAATATTCACATTTTCACAAAAAGACCAACTAAAGCTAATTTTACATTACAGTACAGTGAATATGACAGCGGAGTTCTATAAAGAACCTAGGGTTCTTGACTCAATTTTAAAGAACACTTTATGCCAAAACGGTTCTAGATAAGGATAAGTTTCTTATTTCATGAGTTCACACTTGCAAATAAGTCAGAAATGAATAGTATGCATATTTGGCGTGCATAGAGGGCTCCGAGCTCGGTATTTGGCCCGAACCCAGAGTACTCCCCCTGTATTCTGGTTAAGGAAGATAACCAGGGGAGTGTGAGATTTGGTTAGGAAGATAACCGTGCGAGTGTGAGGAGACGGGGTGGTGGAGGGATGCTGAAAAACTGTCGAGGAACATGGGTGAGTCGATTGCGTATTTACAGTGTTCTCCACTTATGCTGATTGAGTAGACATGTTGATTACTGATTGCTGACAGCTGGTTGGAATGACGTGATGATTGAAAGGATCATTTTAAAAGTGTTCCACCTGAATTTTGTTAATAAAACATCATATAATACTTGTGTGTGTAACTGGTTGCTTCAATTCTTCTGGTGATAAAGTATGTTTATCAGCTGCTTAATTCATACAATTTAGTTCAAATTAAAAATGAATTAAAGCTAAATGAATTAAAACTAAATCCATAAAATGATCCCTTGATGGGAACCCCTAAAAGGTTCTATATATGATAAACCTGTGACCTGACAGAATCCTTTAAGGTTCTATATAGAACCGCGGACAACTGGATATAGTGCAGCATGGTTTGAAATCAATGATGTAAAGTTTGTCACATGTTCTAGGCTGTGCTTGAAATCACCCTCCATACCCTCATTCACTATTCCCTGCATTAGTCCACTAATATAGTTCACTTGAGGGATTGAGAGAAAATGAGTGAGTGAATTCGAACACTGAGTATGCCAGAAGTGTTGCCGGCCCCTTTTTACATAGTTTGTGCTTGCTGTTTAATAATTATTTGAACTTAGCAAACTGGCAGCTCCAGTAGTAAGATGAAAAGATTTATATTGAACTTTGTCATGGAAGCTATTAATAAACCTTAATTATTATTGTATAAAACAATTTAATAATCAATTATAAAGGAATTTATACCTGTATGATATTACGCTGTAGCCACATCGGACCAGTTGTTCGAAAAATAGATAGATGGATGATTCACCTGCGGGCGCCATCTTCTGGTCAGAGGCAGGAATTCATTTGCTGCACGACTCTCACAGCGCATTATGGTTAATCTCTTGCCATTGAGTGTACATTGGTTGTATACACATTAATGCAATGAGAAGCTATGGTGGCCAACACAGGACAAATGTGTCGTTGTCTGAGACAGCAGAGAGTAGCTCGTCAATCAAACGCACTCTGTAGAGCAGCTTGTCCTTTTAGGGCTACTATAGAAACATGCCAGTGCAAAATGGTGACTTATGTAAAGGGGCCCACAGTGTATGTAGATGGAAATGGATCATTCCAAGGTAATAAAAACATAACGGTTCATTATGTAAGGTCTTTATACAACACTGAAAACATAGTTATGTATATTATACTTACAGTCTTGGAAATAAAAGGTTCTTTATTGGTGTCTATGATTCCATGAAGAACCTTTAACATCCATGGAACCTTTCCATTGAGAGGGAGGGAAAAAAAAAAAAAAAAAAATTGGTTCTTTATAGTGGAAAAAGGTTCCTTAGATTATTCAAATGTTCCTTAAAGTAAGAAAAAAGGTTATTTTAAGAAACAAGGAACCCAAACTGGTTCTTCTATGGCATCACTGTGAAAACCCCCTTTTGGAACCTTTTTTCAATTGATGATGGACTACATCAGGTTTTTCCTCCCACCTCAAACGGAGGGAAAAGAAAAAAAAAAAGAAAAGAAAAAAAAATTCACAATACCTAATATTTTAGTCGACTGACATTCTAAATAGTGGAATAGTGGAATGATGAAAAGTATCAATTATTTCCCCTTTAAGTAATCAGCAGCACCTGAAAAGAAGAAAAGCTAACTGACTGTATCTTTCGGAGACTGAAATCAGGAGCATCTGACATATTTTAAGTTTAGTCACATCCACACACATGCAGTCACATAAAACTGACAGTGTGCCACTCTCTGCAAACCATGCTTATTGTGTTCTTTAAAGAGAAGTTCTTGAAAAGGGCAAACCACTCAGTATAAAGCAAACCAATAAAAGGAGCAGACTAAAATACATACTAAAACACTTACACTGCACACAGCATGACATTTTTGTTAAAAAACATGCATGTTTAAGACCATGCACTAGATTTTAATTGTCATGATTTATCTAGAAAAAAAAACTAATTAAGACCATGCAAAATTATAAAATTACAAATTCAACACATAACTCCTTGTAAATAAGTACCGGAAATCCATCACTGGACATTTGCCTTTGGAAGTTCAAGCATGCTAGACTTTAAAGGAGAGCCCTGGGTGATCTGCCCTCAGGTAGAGTTGGTCATGGCTGTGCATTTGCAGCAGCACAGATGTTGTGCTTTTGCCACTCCAGACAAATATAAAACACTCCAGATAGAAAAAAAGCATCTCTACAGCAGCACATTATATAACCTTACCCTAGCATATTTCAAGTGCATGTCTGTAAGTGTTCAGACATTGCAAGTGTTCGGTGCTCAGCAAACATCTTTACTTGCAAACTGTGATAACTGTTGAATTTTAGGGGTGCACGTGTGCGCTTAACACACTTAGCCAGTTAAATTCTAGTAAACGGACAAAACCAGTAGATTATGATCTTATTATGCTAATTTCTTTTAGTAATTCCAGATGCTTGGGTTTTTAAAACACTTCAACATTCTGTTACGATGATGAAAACAGATTTACCTTTCAAACACCCTCAAGAGTACTCTGATCACATTTAAGTAAGAACACCCTGAAATAAACCTAATCACAGTTCTAGAGTGACACATTTGTACCACTGAAAATGGGAGCCCTAAGTGCCTAAATATTGTTTATATAAATAAATAGCCATCTTTGCCTGGAAGGGCAGAAAGAAATATGGTCCTGTATATACAGCAGCACAAAGAAACCCAATGAATAATGTCGGTATTAACAAGTAACTGAAGATAATCCCCATCTCAAACACACATTAGCCTCAAGTAAAACCTGTAGTGAGAGAAAATAATAGTAAATATCAAAACTTCATAATGCATCTTTAATGATTCAATTTTTACATTCTAATTTCTAATCCAAATCGTCAGGCAGCTCCAGCTGATTTCATGCTCTCAGATATGCAGCCAAAAAATATGGTCTAGTTTTTTCCCAGTTCTTTGTCCTCCATGAAATCACTCAAAAAGGAGTTTGGATTCTCTCTGAAACCACACCACCATTTTTTCTTTTGACAGATAACTGCTTTGTTCATACAGCACTTATAAACCTAAACAGCTCTCAAAATTCCTTTGTGAGTCCTGAAGACTTAAGGGAGTCACTTTAGTTATAAAATGAGGTTGTGTAACTCTCGCCTATATGGAGACATCCTAAGTCTTATTATTAAATCTTTGAGAAATTAAGCTTAAAAAAAAAAAAAAATAAAAATAATTCACTCCCCATCCCACTTTCTAACTAAATAACAGCCTAATCAGTGCACACTTCACAGTTTGATCACCTTTTGCAGCATTTCAACTGAACATATATTACACAGACAGACAGATAGATAGAACTTTGTGAATACTTATTTGAAGCAATTTCATGTAAAACAAATAAACAGATATTCTGTAAAGCTCTTGCCATAGTACTGTAACCGCTGACCTGTACTGTAACTAAATGACCTGTATATTTAAAAAAAAAAAAAAAAGAAAAAAAAAAAGAAAATCTCCAAACAGCACAAAGAACAATGCAAACACGCATATTGATGCCTTCTTACCTTTGTGCTAACGATACATAAACAGTCCATTCTTCACAGCGCGACCTCTCAGCATCTCATTGCAGCTGCTCTAATCCTGTCGCTAAAATATGCGAATGCATATGCATTAAAGCATTGCGCGCGCGACATGAACTTACTCTCAGCTGAGCAAACAACGAACGCATCCATATACTCAGAGAAGTCAAGTTTGCATCACCTCATGTTTCCTTTCAGCGGCAGTGTGTCGGGGATGCTGAGGAGGAGGACGCCTGCACTCATACTGACGCGCGTTCAGAGTTGATAAGAGCACCACGGGGAGACAGACCAGCATAATGTGCTTCCCTCACCTCTGGACTCGCTCGCTCCAACAGCACGCCACTGTGTGGGTAACCGCGAGCGTTAAAACGCCTCTGCCCTCACTCTACCGTTTCAACATCAACAGTGGACTTCAGGTTTTGCAATGAAATGGGGGGAGAGGGGGGCGCTAAATGTTTGAGATGACGGTGATGCTCAAACAACAACGAAATTATGTAAAAGTTAATTAATTCTGCACCAAGTTTGTGATTAATCGTGTTATGCTTAGATATAATTCATCTGTAAAATGTATTCATGTAAATGTTAATGTTAAATGGTTTTATCTTTATGTCAAGCCCAAGGGAGATACGAACTTTAAAATTTACAATAAAAGTAATATGATTAAGAAAAAACATGCCACTGTATTATTTGCATCCTAGTGTGTTGGTAGCCTAAATACCAATACATACGTTTTAATGCGTTTTTAAAGGGTAACAATGGCAGGAAAAGGTTCATTGATTAGCATGTAGACAAATAGCGCAAAATGGTCGATAATACTGATCCTTACAGCAGTCCTTTAAGCTGATTTTTCTTGACATTTCTAAAGCTACTGCTGCCCTTACAAAAGGTTTAAGGACGTATTTAAGGAAGTGTTATTGTTTAATTATTATTCATTAATTTTTATTAATAAATGTTAATTTCCAACATAATTTGGGTTCATTTTAAGCAAGCAATACAGTATTTTTTAAACAGTTGAGTTAGTTGAGTTAAATAAAACTACCCAGCAGGTTGGACAAACATTTAACCCAACCACTGGGTTTTTAAAGTATTAGTTCACTTTTAAATAAATTATCGGAAGCTTTACTCTCCCTCAAACCATCCTATGTGTATATGACTTTCTTCTTTCTGATGAACACAGTCATAGAAATATTAATAAATATCCTGATGCATCTGAGCTTTATAATGGCAGTGATACGGATCGATGAGTATGAGCTGAAGAAAGTGCTTCCATCCACATCCATCCATCATAAATATGTGCTCCACACGGCTCCGGGGGGTTAATAAAGGCCTTCTGAAGCGAAGCGATGCGTTCCAAAACACATCAGAAAGAAGAAAGTCATATACACCTAGGATGGCTTGAGGTTGAGTAAAGCTTGGGCTAATTTCTTACATTTCAAAGTGAACTAATCCTTTAACCTAACATTGTGTATAAATAATACATTTTAATGTATAAGTTGAAGAGCTATTACATTTTAAACTTAATATTTTACTGATCATTAACTATTTTTCTAGGCATATTAGACCCAATTACACTTTCTTATATGCTTTCAAATCACTGTGGAGAGACAGAGGTTTGAAGGTGGGGTGGGAACACACACACCACAAAGCTATAAGCATATCCTCTAAGCCAGACTGCGGGTGGAGACGTAAAATTCATCTACATTCAAATACTCATCTGATTCATTTGAGACTTCATAGAAATGAGAAAACACTTGTTAAAACACTTTCTATCCACAGTGTGGCAGATTACTTCCAATCCCAACAGAAGGAAAGTCTACCCACTCTCGAAAATGTGAGCAACAATTTAAATGAAAAAAGCATGACCAGCCCTTAATCCAATTTAAATGAGAATATTATTAAATAACAAGATAATATAATAAGATAAGATATTCTGCACTTAGTGTCACAGAGCCTCTATGGACTATTTTAGAGTAACACATTTAAACTGCAATCAGTTTAGTCAAAGATTTAAAACTTCACACGCTCTGCATTATGCACTTTAATTAAGAGGAATTACATCCTCAATTTTCTTTTAAGTACAAGTTTAACAAATACTGGCGGATTTGAAGTAAGTTCACTAGAGCTGAATCACTACCATGACTTAGAAAAAAACAAAAACAAGACATTACGGGTACTTCTCAATATCCCTCCTCGTTTCCTCGCTCCTCCGTTCTCCGTCCTATGACCTAGAAACCGATCAAGCTCAGCCATCTTGTAGGACCTCTCAATTCTCTAACTGCACTGCGAGGAGTCGAGGAATAAGGAGTGAGGAAGCTTCCTGAGGAGCTATGAGCGAGGATATACAGGTGTATCCTTTGCGGAAGTCTCTCGTCAAGAAACCTGATGCACGTATACATTCTCCTTCCCCGTTTCATCCATCAACAATAATTTAAATGTATTCTTTACTTTTGCAATTTAAATAAACTTTACATCTCACATATTTTAACGGGACATCTTGCATTATTAATATTTATTTTTATATGATTTTTTTTTTTTAATAACCAAACTTTAACATCATGAGGGCAGATCTCTCGAGCGCAGCTGATGACGCTTTGAAGTGACGAGTGATCAAGAACATCCCAATATACAAAATACATTTCCTTCAATTCCACTGTCCTCATTTTCTTTCCTTGCATCCTCCCCTCGCATCCTACGGGGGTGGAGCTAAGACGCGAGGAAAGGAAGCGAGGATGCACAAATAAGAAATGAGAAGCACCCTATGACTTGTCTCTGAATGATCCTAAATACAGATACCAACCACAATCCAATATCTATAGTGAAGCAATATAACACTCACAATCATTCTGTTCAAATATCAACACAGCTCAAAAAACAAAGTTCATTTGATTTAAATTTTAGACACAACATTACCAGTTACCCTGTCTATTTTTGATCCGCCAATGAAAATGGTTTACAAACCCCAAGGAGGATCAGCATTGAGCAACACAGTAGTGCTGTTTCGTTCAGAATGAATCAGTGGTTTTGAACAAATCATTGAATAAATAACTGCTTCCACAAGAATAAAGAACAACTGATTCTTGTCCGTTTCAGCATCAACAATGGTGTCATAAATGGCAGCAATTAACTTGCATGCAGAAAATCAATAACATTCAAGATACATGTACTGCATACAGCAAACATGTGATTCTATGAAGCACATACAGAATAACACAATATTCCGCTTACCTCTTCGCTTTGAATATGGATGTTGGGCACAGTTTCTGTTGGTCCAGTGGGGCTAAGAGGGCCAGCAAGATTCCATTCATTAACAGGAGGAAAAGTTTCTCTAGTTTTAAGGCTTGACGGCTCTATGGGCTTATCCTCATTATCCTGAAGGCTCACTTCATAAAATTCCTGGATATCTGAAAGAATTAACAGGTTGAAGTGAAGTACAGGTGATTATAAAGCCACCAAAACAGCTATAATCCCTACAAATGTTCACAGAATCAAACTTTCATTAAAATACAAATTTCACATTGTTCATCTTATGAATATTAGAATGAATTTATACCCTATATATCTAAGACACACATGGCCATTAAGTGTAAATGGAATGTGCATAACCCCTGTATGAATTAAATTGCTTTTAAAAACAAAATTTGCCCTATTAGTTGTAGCCCGACACTTCTCTGAAGTAAAATATGATAAAAAAAAATGTATGATAAAATAAGTCCTAGCAAAAGTGCACCCAGAGGAGCACATTTGCTCATAAGCTAAAAAAGTTAGGAGCGCATTAAAACACTTTAAGGGCACAATGCAAATGTATCAAATAATGTTTTTACATTAATAACTGGATACAGGAAGACATTACAAGCAAAAATATTTAATTTATTAGACATTACAAGCTAAATGATTTAATTTATAAGAATTAAAAGTGCACAAGGTTTTCAATCATTTCTGCTTCAAACTTAATTATTTGATTTTAGAGTCAGGCAAGAGCCAGGTTTAGTTATTCAAAAATAAAACCAAGTAAGACGTTTAAGATTATTTTTTTCTAAAAAACCTTAAGATTAAATTTGGATTTACTTGGTTAAAAACTTTTTCAAAACTATTAACAGAATAAAACAAGTATCTCAAAGAGGTAGAAGAATTACAGTCAAGAAAAATATGTTTAATGAACAGTGGATTCTGACAAGATTAACACTTTGGTGAATTTTCTCCTGATAATAAATTATGTGCAAGGCTTGAGTGTTTTATCCGGCATCATGTGTAAGTGACTTGATCCCAGCGATTATTAAAATGGAATATATGTTTTTTCCCCTTACATCAAGATTTATTTAATATAATTTGTTGTTAAAGGATTGATCCCATTCCAATTGCTATTTATTTTTGGTGGATGTATTTAATGTTGGTCTCAGATCTATGAAAAGTATAAAGCATTTTACTGGTTCTGTAGATAGGCCTAATGCTTTTTTTGGTAGCCCTCTTTGACATCATGCACAAAGTGTTGGAAATTTTAACCGGTTGATGGAAAAGTATTCTTAAAATGCATTCTAAAAATCGTAAAAAGGAATTATTCACTGTGTTTTCAAATGCTCAACCTCATGCTCCTAAATGCATTTTACGGTTTGCACACATCTATTTTTAGTCGCAAATGCGAGTGAAACGCTCGCACTGTCGAGCCATGTAGATTTTAGATAAGCCAAGCTTTTGTGGCTGGATCTAATAATTTATTCAAAAATACATTAAACACATTTCATACAGACTATGACTTATATACATGTTTTCTCTAATGAACAGGTTTTCAATTCATAAATTACAGTTGAGTTGCATATTTGTTCATGGGATGTAATGTCGAAAATGTCTAGCTGTAGAAGTTCAGTGCTGGTAACCAGTCAGTTGCTGGATTAAAGGTACAATTGTACACTTGAGAAAGGCATGTTGCTCTGGGGTGACTGTCCTTGTCATAATTGTATAGTATTGTAAGTCGCTTTGTATAAATTTATAGACTACTGCTATTTACACCAGAGATACATTTCAGTATCAAGTGCTATTACTGCTAATAAATGGTTTAAAAAAAAAAAATTAAAAAAAATGACTGCACCAAAAAAAAGGATCCATCTATTGACCATTATGCCGCCTTCAACACAGCAGTGCAGAATTTATTTGAAAATGTAAACAGAATTCAGCTTTACATTTTTGTAAAAGTAGGCTGCACTGCAAATGTCTGCCCACACACAGAGCAGCAGACATGCATGTAACACACTAAGGATTTCTGTGTGCACTGAAGTGAGATTCTGATTAAATGTTTAAAAAAATTAACATTCTTTTGGCTTTTCAGATATACCGTGGAGTACTTATGCATGTTTTCAGACTAAAAGACTCTGATGGACAAATGGTTGTTGGACTCTTTATGGTTGTTAACAGCACTTCCCTGGATTCATGCAGAGATCAGGCCAAGCAAAATGATGAGAGTTCAAATCATGGAAAAATAATGGTAAGAATGAGTTGTAACCCTCTAAGCACAGCATAACTGGAAACTAAATAAAGCAATGATGCATTTCAAATGCCTCTTAATTAAGTATTGAGGGATTTAAGTATGCACCGCTGTGCTTTGATTTGTCAAGTGCTTATAGTAATTGAGGACATCTAAAGAAGAGACGCTCTAAATTACAATAGGGTAGGTCTTGCTACTGTTAACAGTTTACAACTGCCAAAATCCATTTTACCAAATATCTCACCACACCCTTTTGAAGATGCACACTAACACTGTACACAGAGCATGCAGTATAAAACAAATACACAAAAACATTTCAAGTTATTTCATAGTTATTTCTGGATATGTTTCGTTGGACTTTGTAACGGAACAATACTCATCACCACTAAATTTCTTCTTCCATTTTATCTTAATTACCTAAACTCCCAAAAGAGCCAGCTTAAAAAGGGCAACTCAAAAGATTTTCCCAAACTGACAAAAATAAGACCAATTACTTGAAATGACTGAACACAAAAAAAAAAAAAAAAAACTGTTTAGTCTACATTCCCAGTAAATACAATCCAAGGCACTTTTTGACAGACACATTACCCGTTATAAAAAAAAATAATAATAATTTAACATAGGGACTATGCCTGCAAAAAAAAAAAAAAACACTAAGCAAAAGTGCAGAAGTGCACATGACTTTATAATGCTTTCAATGAGCATGGAAACCCTGCTTCTTAAAAATTTCTCTTAAATTGCTATTTGTGACCCTGGACCACAAAAACAGTCATAAGTCACACAGGTATATTTATAGCAATAGCCAGCAATACATTGTATGGGTCAAAATTATCGATTTTTCTTTTATGCCCAAAATCATTAGGATATTAAGTAAAGATCATGTTCCATGAAGATATTTTGTAAATTTCCTACTGTAAATGTATCAAAACTGTATTTTTGTAAGTAATATGCATTGCTAAGGAATAGTTGTATCTCAGCCAAAATATGTCCTATCCTAACAAATCATACATCAATGGAAAGCTTACTGATGTATAAATCTCAATTTCAAAAAAAAAAAAAAAAATTTAACCTTATGACTGGTTTTCTGGTCCAGGGTCACATTTGTGAGAAAAACATCCCCACACGTTTAAAATGCTGTGTGCAAACACCTTCATTTGCAGTTGAAATCAAAACAAAAACATTGCTGATGTAACATCACTGAACTTGTCAAACACAAATAGCGCTGAAGTCAAACCTGTTCCACCATATCAGCACGCAAGACAAATGTTAAGAAACTTCCCAGAGGAAAACATAGGTTGTTCTAGCAGCAACTCACCTATAAGAGCCTGGAAGAGTGTACTCTGAAATATGTTGATGACTCTCTCAATTGAAAGTCTGAGATGAGGGTCTCCAGTCTGACTGAGTTTAGTTCTGTATTCCTCCAGAAGCTGCAGTGCCCTCTGAGCGTCTGAAAATATCATTATAAAACACTGCTGAAAAACACTGGCCAAACACAACAAAATGGCACATATTAAGAAAAAATAAAGATTTTTCTCATAACTTATAACTCATTCATATACTAAAATATTGACTAGAATGTACTTATATACGTTTTAAAGAAACCTCACCTTTCTTTCTCACTGGCATGATCAAGACTCAAAGATTCAAAGTCTCACACTTTTTAGAAAGCGCCTGCTGTAAAGCATTGGAATGAATGACCGATCGCTTTCACTTTCAGTCGCGTCACTTTGATTTAACGGTGATCAACAATCACCGGTGATCGCTGACCGGGTCAGAGTGACATGTGAGAGTGAAAGCTCAATATCAACAGTCCACCAATACAATAAAAAAAATAAAACTATAAACGACCACTTCACTCATAACCTGCTGTCAAAGGCGACAGGACACCGTGGGCACGTTCATACAACTCTGGACTTATACCAAGTTTCTGCAGACGAATGAATGGATTAAATCAGAAAATCGAGGTGTGCATTACAAAGGTTTGGAAAAATTGCCTCCGATGTGTTGCAACTGAAGTGGTAGAATAGGCAGAAATACTTATAATCCTTGCTGAAATGCAAGTAAAGTTCACTCGCAGACGGGTTGCCGTCCATACATCTCTCCCTTTCCTTACTGACTGGAGTCCTGGATCCCCATACGTCCGTAATCGAAACTTCTTCAACGCAACACTTCCTCTTTCTTCTAGTATGCCCGAAATTCCCAAACTTTCCTGCAAAATGGCGACCTTAATATGCAAACAGATCACATGATCTACTGCCTTCCCTCTGCGCTCAAAGGAATCAGCGCTCAGGTTTCTTCACTCAGCTGCTGCGAGAAAGCAGCCGGTAAAAGAGGTCTTTATACTTACTTTAAGTAAGAAAATCTGGAGAACCTATATAGCTAAGAAGCAAAGAACATCAGTCTGGTTCAAATGTAAGCTTGCTGTTGTTAAGCCTACTATATGGAGCAGAATATCTTTATTTAATTTTATTTTAAAACTTAACCACAATGACATTTTTAGTTATGTATCGCATACTTTTTATATATCTTTATTTAGGCTATGTTGTTATATGCAATCCCTTATTTGTTTAACATTTAGGTGAAGAGTAGCTAAAAAATTTGTGACATCAGATCAATCCTCATAATCCATTGGCCTGTTTCTGATGATGAAATGGCTGTGGTTTATAGTCTCTTGAATGGCCAGCTGGAATTATCAAAATCCTGCTTTACTTACTGATTGCAAGTACTGTCACCCAGGACTATAAAAATGAAAGGCTTCTTTGTGATTTTATGTACTTATACACATCAGTTATGTTTCTTTTATTTGAGAGTCCTTTTATATTTATTAGTCTATATTTCACAGTTTGTTTGCATTTTTTTGGTGACAAGTAAAGCTTAATGCTTTGTCTTTTTTGGAATTATTTTCATTGATGAAAAAAATATATACTAACTGGTCAAGTTTTCAATGTATTAATAGCTTTTTGTAGGCTGACTAAATATTACATATTACAGTAACACTTTTTTTACAATGAGCAATAGTTTTGTTGCAGTATTTATCATTTTTGTTAATATTATTTAATAAAAATACAACTGTTCGTGTAGATAATGTATTACTAAATGTTGATATGAACATTACCTAAGATGAATAAATGCTTTAAAATAATTTTTAATTGTTAGATTTGTTTGTTCAAGTTAACTAATAGACTAATGTTAAAATGATAGTTCACCCAAAAATGAAAATTCTGTCATAATTTACTTACCCTCAAGTTGTTCCAAACCTGTGTGAATTTCTTTTTTTCTGCTAAACACAAAAGAAGATATTTTGAAGAATGTCGGAAACCAAACAGTTGTTGGATAGTATTTTTTTCCATACTATGGAAAGCAAAGGGGTCCATCAACTGTTTTGTTAACCATATTCTTCAAAATATCTTCTTTTGTGTTTAGCAGAAAATTCATACAGGTTTGGAACAACTTGACGATGAGTAAATGATGACAGAATTTTGGAGTGAACTATCCCTTTAACAAGGAAACTTATTGTAAAGTGTTGCCCATTACTCAGGGACCCCAGAATAATATATGTTCACAAAGATGCCTATACTTCAGTGAGAAAATCTGCCCTGGTAACACATTATATATGCTCATTCATTCACCACTATCTGGATCAATATTTATTCAGAAATGCAAATAATTAGCATAAGTTTTAATCGTTCGTTTGTGTAACAGAGTTTATTTCAGATGAGGCATTTTGTCATAGTATTTTGCATTGTGGCATTAATCAAAGGCACACTGTTACCACCAAAGACAAAGTCTGGCTAAGTTTGGCTTTTGTTAGTTGTTTTGTTTTTTGAAATGGCTTTTGTCATTTGAATCTTGTGAAGGGCGGATGTCGAGTCACATTGCCACAGTTTGGGTGGGGTGAAGTTTGCCACACAAAAAACAGTGGTGTCTTTCTTAAACGCCCATAAAGTCAGAGGTTATTTTCCAGAGCATTTCATACACAAAGAAACTATGGTATGAATGGCTGTACGAGCAGACAATTTTCACAGATTTACAATGATTCATTGATGAAAAATGTGCACAAGCCAACTGAATACTATGTATTAGGACTATTTCCACAATTTTGACAGATACTTCTGCCGCCCACACAGTTTGACAAGCCTAGTCTTGACTTGCTGTAATGTCTGGTTATGCCTAGTAATGTATTCTTACTATACAAATTCTATTGTACTATTCTATGTCTCGGAACCTGATTCCCACAGCATTGCTTATATAGTAAATAACCTATGCATATGAAATTTAAGTAAATAATGATATAGTTAATAAAACTTGAAACCCCAGTTCACCCCTAATATGTGTGTATGTAGAATTTCCTTTCGATATTTTAATGATTTATGGAAAGTTGCTTCTAGATTTTGTGTTGCTTTAAATAAATAGAGCTTTCATCCTTTGGTGGTTATGTATAATTACAGTTGCACACACCCTCTGCTTTCTTTGGAGGCATGTAAGTGAAGAGCCTTGACATGGAATGCATGGCTATAACCGGACCTCAGCACTTCTAACCCTTCATATTGAAACCAGGGGGCATTTTGCAACATATACATCAAGTGGACTGTCTAATAATGTACAGCATTTTAAAGTATGGATATGTGTATTAGATTCACATAGATCCAGAAAACATTTCAGACAACAGACCACCCACAGTTCATTCCCTGACTTTCAGATGCATATTGCACACACAAAAACAGGTGTAGCCAAGTTGTTATTTTCTAAGTAGGCTAAGTCTGGAGTCTTTACATTCAAGTTCCAAGTCCCAAGTCATGACAGGCAAGCCCAGTTAAGTTTCAATAGCAGTCAAGTTTCAAGTGTTAAAGGGATAGTTCACCCAAAAATGAAATTTCTGTCATTAATTACTCATGCTCATGTCGTTCCACACTCTTAAGACCTTCGTTCATCTTCGGAACACAAATTAAGATATTTTTGATGAAATCCAAGAGGTATATGAGTTGTCCATATGATAGACAGCAATATAATCACCACTTTCAAGGTCCAGAAAGGTACTAAAGACATTGTTAAAACAGTCGACGTGACTGCAGTGATTCAACCTTAATTTTATGAAGCGACAAGAATACTACGCCCCTGCCTCTGGGGCATGCAAGTGCAGCTATCTTTTTGATTCTCCAAAGCCAATGTGCATGTGCAGTCCTAAGTGCGCTTCTCTATAGGAAGTGCGCGTCTGACTGTTTCTATAGGAACCGGAGCTTCTAACGGCCGCTGCAGTGACGCGATGACTTTACCAATCGGCGTTTAGCTCTTATTTAAAAGGTGGGACTTAGTCCACCATATTGCACATTGCATTTTCTATCATTCAAAACAATACGAGTGATGCGTCTTGTGTTATTCTATAGTCTTTGCTCATTATTGTCCGGCTCCAGTATCAGCATCACATGCAGCTTTGTCCAATACGGAGACAACATTCGGATGTAAACATGGAAGCCTTCACTGTGCTTACTGCGTCACCTGTGTAAGGATAATGACAGGGAAGAGAAGAGATTGTTGAATAAAGTTGTTATTTTTGTTTTGTTTTTATGCGCACAAAAAGTATTCTTGTCGCTTCATAAAATGAAGGTTGAACCACTGCAGTCAGGTGCAGTGTCTTAACAGTGTGTTTTAAGAATGTCTTCAGTACCTTTCTGGACATTGAAAGTGGTGATTATATTGCTGTCTATGGATGAGTCATATACCTCTCGAATTTCATCAAAAATATCTTAATTTGTGTTCCGAAGATGAATGAAGGTCTTATGGGTGTGGAATGACATGAGGGTGAGTAATTAATGACAGAATTTTCATTTTTGGGTGAACTAACCCTTTAAACAAATCATTAGTGCTTTTTTCATTTCATTTTTTTAATTATTTTATTTTTATATAGATTTTAAAGTCAAATGAACTGTTAATTGTGGAAATGAATTATGATTTGCAACATATTTTTTCACAAATAAATTTACAATATTCTAACTGGGCTGGTGTGATTTTTTTTAATGTTACCATTTTAAAACAAATGTCGGGGACCTTTTCAGCTGACAGAGCCAAACAAAAAGCCCCCATTTTTTTCTTTTTTTTTTTCTTTAAAGAGTCTGAGAAAAGGCATGCGACTTAAATCAACAACCCTACAAAATATAGAGTTGGCTTTTAATCTGATTGTCTGATGATACACAACTTCAGGGATCAGTCCACCTGGAAACAGGGTTTACGGGGTTACGAGGTAGAACTAATCCTGGATTTGGTAATCTGAGTTTCATTTTAAATAACTTAGTTGCAAGTCTATATAGCAGATTTTATATTCTGTTTTGCAATTGAGTATGTCTACAAAATAATCTGGATTATTACTCTTAGACAGACAGACAGACAGAAACCAATACTCCTGTGCAATAGTTTGAATGAGTTTTCTCTACACCAGTCTGTTATTGTTTGTATCATGACATCAGATAAATCTCTTTCTATGACTGGTCATTCTTCATGTTGGTCCTTTCCTGTAGGTGGTTCTTGGCCAGATTATGATGCAACGTCACGCCCACAGACCGTTGGCTGAACTTTTGATGCATATGGCACACTTAACTGGAAACACTTCAGGATTTTTGAAGTTGAATTCTACAGGATGTCCGGGAGAAATGTTCTTTAACAGTCTGCCTGGAAACAAACGCTGTGGCCCATGAAGCAAAACACCCTCATGGAAGAAGAACGTTGTCATGTTTACAAATGTGACAATGAACGCTTACCAGGATCAACTAAAAGTATGTGAAGTACACAGCTCCATTGTTGCACAACGTTCTTGAATTAATAATTTAGTAGCATTGTCTAGAACCACTGTAGACAGCATTTATCATATGTGACTGTATCACTGAATTGTAGGCAGGTTCACATGATTCTTGGCATCTCTGAAGTAATTAATCACACAACACTAATCTCACCTTGCATTGACAAATTGTTAACAGATACAATAGTGTCAAATCTGCACCCAGACAAAGCCATAATGTCCTGTAATTAATTTCCATTAGAAGCACCTTCAGATTTCTGCTCTCTGGATATATCTGATGTGATTTCTATAAAACATCACCTTGTTATTCTCAGATAGGCCTATCATGTGTAAATGGGGTTAATATAATAAAAAAATATTTGAACGATTTGATTAAATTATTAGTTTATATTGTAATAGTTCAATTGACTTTCACCATCATGGCGTCTGTTTAATGGCAATTCATATGAAAATGCATTAATCTTTCAGTATGATGATATACAATATGACATTTTCCTTTTATTTGGTTTCCTTTGTGCTTTCTTCTGTTCATATGCTAAATGAAATGCTGACTTTTTAAGGACAGAATGTCCATTCACAATGCCCATTTGAGTTACTCAAGAAGTTTTTATTACTCACTGTGGTGTGTATGATACTTGGCTAGGTTCCAATGCTTCATTGCTGACTCAGGAATAATAATAATCCAGTAATATGTATAAAATTGTGTTTCATTTTCTTAAGCAGCAGTACTGCATCACTCAGAGCAGATCTCATTAGTGAGAAAGCTGAGATCCAGCAGTTAAGCTGCAGATCAGCAGCACTAAACTGTCTCATGAAATCATGTATCATGCCTGCTGCACCTGTTATGAGGTTTTATTATTAGAAAATGAACAAATAATACTGAGGTCTTTTGGCTTCAGTAACGAAGTAGGTTCGTGTGAGGTTGAACAATAAGTCCAAACTGTGCACAAAGTGTAGCATAACATGAAAACAGAAGTCATAAATTAAGTCATAATATGCGGTTTTACGCAGTCTGTTTTTGGATATTAAAAATTCTATTCTATTTCTATAAATATTCCATATTGTAACAACGTTTCTCTCATTCGAGATGCAAAGTCTCTTGTGTTTGGTTATTTATTTGAAATGATTAAATAGGCCTATAATTCAACTTTGAAAATCCGGTCAAGAATTTCGAGTGGATGGAACATCAAGATAATAAAAGAGACATGAATGAGACAATATTCATTCATCTATTCGTTTTCCAAACGGCTTGTCCTATGTAGTATATGGTCACGGCGATGCTGGAGCCCAGAGGACAATGTTGAGTTAATTATTGTGTGTATACTGACACCTAGTGGATATTTTGGTGCGGTGTCAAAACCAGACTGCCTGTTGCATAAACTGCTTAGACTACAGTACTAGACTTACAAGTTAGTCATCTATTTATTTTCTTTAAAACTGGTCATAGAGTTTTATGTCAGTTACATAAAAAGTATAAATTGAAAAGTTCCGAAAAGTAAGACTGATTACCCCTTGACTTGTCCTGTCTTACATAGTGGCTACAACTGGACAGTTTTTTGCCTGTGTGGCGACTAAAATGAAAGTTCACTTAAAAAAAACTCTAAAGTTTGTCATATTTGTGTTACATGCCATGTAATATCTAAAAATAGATGAATACGAGAGGAACACAGGGTTACACGTTATGGTGTGCTGTGTGGTTTGTCAGTTGTCAGAAGTTGTCACATGAGACCAACCATCTGTTTTTGTTTTTTGATTGTGATGGTATATATGATTTTGTCTGTTAAGACATATCTCTATCTATCTATCTATGTCGTGAATCATTTTTCTGAAGCGAAGAATGGAATCCATCAGCTAGAGTGTGTGTATATATATATATGCATTTCAATCTAGCTGATGGATTAAAATCTTTGCTTCAGAAAAATGATTCATAGTCAAACAGACCTTTAATAAATGCAGTTTGCAATATTGACTCCAACACATGTGTTGTTTACTGCGTTGATGTTATATCATGCATGTTATATCATAACTATTAGGCTATAACATAACGTCATAACTCATGGCATTATTGACAGTTGAAGTGTTGAGAATAGATAAGAATAGACCAGTCAAAAGGCAGGACAGCAGGAAAGTTATTTTCTGTTATGGATGGAAATCTAATTTTATCAGCATCCCCAACAAAGCAAAATCTGTATTCTCTACTGGGTTTCACTATGAACTGTTTCTGAGGTCGCAAAATTATTGTCCTATGGAAAAACTGAGACTAGATAAAAAAATAAAATAAAAAAAAAAAAAAAATATATATATATATATATATATATATATATACACACACACACATATACTCCCCTGATATTCTCAGTTTACCTAGACACTTTAGTTTTGTAGTAACATATAATGTCCACTAGATGGCGATAATAGGCTTCATTTATTAGAACCACAACAAATAAGCATCAAAGTGTTTTTCTGAGTGATATTTTGTAATTGTTTATTGTATAAATTATGCTGAATAATTCAAAATTCAAAGTATGATTTACTAACTAACTATACTACCTCTACACTACAAGTGAAACAAAATAACATCCTGTGACAATAATTTGTTGAAGCGCAGTCTGAATCTTTGAATGTGTATCTTTAATTAAGGCTGGACTGTGATTTCTAAATTAAGTTCTCACACATTTATAATAAATTGCTATATGAAATAATTAATATTGGCTCTCATCTGTGCAGTTGTAAAATTGTTTGCTAAAATATAAAAACAGGTTATTTAAAACACCACAAGGTGGCATGAGAGGGTTCAGAGAAGTTCCCACCCACACCCTCAGATATTGTGATTCATGCTGTTTATCCAGGAGCAGCCAGATCACTAACTGGACTGAAAAATTCACACAGAGAGAAAGACACAGAGCTGACACACTCACTCTCACTGGTTTTCTTTTATAGATTCCTGAAACAGAGAGGTGTAAATGACTGACCAATACAAATTTGCACCATGCCAATATTATGAATTCCCAGGATGCCTATATGCTTGGCCTTGGGATTATGCACTGCATGAATGGAACATAAGGATGCAACACTGATTTAGAGCATCACTTGAATAGAGGCAGTTCTGAAATGGATTCTACTGGACTAGAGACTTCTGGATTGTTACATCACCAAGCAACAGAAGGACTTTCAATGTCTTATCGAGAAGATATGTGAGTGATGTCAGAATATTACATTGAAAAAATTATTAAATATCCTGATGCAAAAAAAGAGTTGTCATATTTAATAATCATACTATATCAAGAGTATAGTATATATAATATATAGTACAGTAAAATTATATATTTAATTTTAATACTGAAATTTTTTCATGTCATTACTACAAAAAGAGCCTTGTGCATTTCTTGTTGACTCTAATAGTCTTTATAAATATATCAAAATATATGTAAATATATCTTTTTGTTGTTTTCTTCCATTTCTAGAGTGAAATTATGCAAAAAATATTAATATTATTGCATTACTGTTTAAGATTTTGAGGTAAAATGTGAAATAGGAGCAAAAAAAAAAACAAAACAATTTTCTCTCTCTCATTCTGTTGCACATAAACCCATGGGCAGTTTTGAAGTGCATTTGTGAGGATTTGTACACTTGGAAAGTTTAGTCATATCATATGTTCAATTAATGAATTATGAAATTATGAATGAATGCTTTTCTTATGTACTACTGTACACCCAAAGTGCTTTACAATCATATCAGGGGGTCTCTCCTCAACCACCACTAGTGTGCAGCATCTACGTGGATGATGCGACACAGCCTCAGAACAACGGCACCAGTGTGCTCACCACACACCAGCTATAGGTGGACAGGAGAGAGAGTAATATCAAGAAAGATAAGGGCCAATGGAGGGAATTTGGCCAGGACAATGGGAACACACCCTTATTCTTCACGAGGAGTGCCATAGGGTTTTTAATAACCACAGAGAGTCAGGACATTGGTTTAACATCTCATCTGAAGGATGGTGCTTGTTGCCACAGTATAGTGTTCCCGTCACTATGCTGGGGCATTAGGACCCACACAGACCAAAGGGTGAGCACCCCCTGCTGGCCTCATTTCCAGCAGCAACCTGGTTTTCCCAGGGGAACTCCCATCCAAGTTACTGACCAGGCTCAACCCTGTTTAGCTTCAGTAGGCCACCAGTCTTGGGCTACTGGGTGATATGGCTGCAGCTTGTTTGGCGTGGACAGTGAGCATAAGCTCTGTTCCGCATGGATCTCTGGCCACACACGGTAAGTGGGCTCGTGGTAATATGTTAGTATATTGGAGTAGTTTTACTGAGGTTAGAAGTGTCACTTAAGAGTAAGAGGAACAGTGATAAAATCAAAAACAGGATCAGAGACAATCCCAATCGTAAGTCAATTTAAAGCCTGCTTGTTAGCACAAAGATTTCCTTTTTTTTTTTTTTTAGCTGCAGTGCTGTTGATCCTACCAGTGCTCTGACTGTAATTATACCTTTATTATGTAATCATACTAAACAGTCTGTAATTGTTAATGATTATTGTTAATGTTAATAATAATTATTATTTTATTTAATTACCATTCAGATCTATCCATGCTCTTTGTCATAAGCCCTTGATATCTGCTTGTGGACACATACTGCATAGAGTGTGCAGAATTAATTTAGACTTTTTGAACACCATTGATCGCTATACCCCACTGAACATACTCAACAATGACCTGCATGCAAAATCAATGTGCTCCAAATGTGTGCTCACATACATACAAACCTTGATTAACACATCCACTATTCATGGTTTAGATGTTGTCTGATAGTTACACCTTTACCCAGTAATACATAAAATAACATTGACATCTAATGCACAGGACTGCCATTTTATTAAAACATTATAAGGCAAATGTACATTCAGAATCATTAGCCAGCAGAATCATTTAGACATGATGAACCTTTGATGGCTCTCATGAGAACCTATGTAAGTCCTGCCTTTTTTTTTTTTTTTTTTTTTTTTAATGGTTATTAAAATCCAATTAGTTTTATCATACTTAGAGTGACACCCTTATGCCCTAACCTCATTGAAGTTCATGAAAAGGCCAATGACTAAGCCTCTTGAACCAACATAAACTTGTATTTTGCAAATTATCACATGTACCGCCCCTGAAACACTATATACTAAAGAAAACTTGTACTGTAGACCAGAAATGCACAAACCAGGGCCTGTGAGCCAAAGTTTGCCTGTGATTACTTTTGATTTGGCCCACCATGCCATATTACAAGACAACATATTTTGCATTGAAATGTAGAGAGTACAAGTTAATTTGATTAAAAATTTTACATTTTAATATAATATAGTTGGATATAGTACAGCAAGTACTTTTAGCCTACAGTATTTCACAGAAGTGAGGACACCCCTCACATTCTTGTAAATATTTGATTATCTTTTCATGTGACAACACTGAAGAAATGACACTGCTACAATGTAAAGTAGTGAGTGTACAGCTTGTATAACAGTGTAAATTTGCTGTCCCCTCAAAATAACTCAACACACAGCCATTAATGTCTAAACCGCTGGCCACAAAAGTGAGTACACCCCTAAGTAAAAATTTCCAAATTGGGCCCAATTAGCCATTTTCTCTCCCCGGTGTCATGTGACTCGTTAGTGTTACAAGGTCTCAGGTGTGAATGGGGAGAAGGTGTGTTAAATTTGGTGTTATCACTCTCACTCTCTCATACTGGTCACTGGAAGTTCAACATGGCACCTCATGGCAAAGAACTCTCTGAGGATCTGAAAAAAAGAATTGTTGCTCTGCATAAAGATGGCGTAGGCTATAAGAAGATTGCCAAGACCCTGAAACTGAGCTGCAGCACGGTGGCCAAGACCACACAGCGGTTTAACAGGACAGAACAGAACAGGCCTCGCCATGGTCAACCAAAGAAGTTGAGTGCACATGCTCAGCGTCATATCCAGAGGTTGTGTTTGGGAAATAGACGTATAAGTGCTGCCAGCTTTGCTGCAGAGGTTGAAGGGGTGGGGGTCAGCCTGCTCAGACCATATGCCGCACACTACATCAAATTGGTCTGCATGGCTGTCATCCCAGAAGGAAGCCTCTTCTAAAGATGATGCACAAGAAAGCCCGCAAACAGTTTGCTGAAGACAAGCAGACTAAGGATTACTGGAACCATGTCCTGTGGTCTGACAGTGTGTCTGACCTACAGTCAAGACAGTCAAGACAAGTGTGTCTTGCCTACAGTCAAGCATGGTGGTGGGAGTGTCATGGTCTGGGGCTGCATGAGTGCTGCCGGCACTGGGGAGCTACAGTACATTGAGGGAAACATGTACTGTGACATACTGAAGCAGAGCATGATCCCCTCCCTTTGGAGACTGGTCCGCAGGGCAGTATTCCAACATGATAACGGTCCCAAACACACCTCCAAGATGACCACTGCCTTACTAAAGAAGCTGAGGGTACCTAAACCCTATTGAGCATCTGTGGGCCATCCTCAAATGGAAGGTGGAGGAGCGCAAGGTCTCTAACATCCACCAGCTCCATGATGTGGAGGAGGACTCCAGTGGCAACCTGTGAAGCTCTGGTGCCCAAGAGGGTTAAGGCAGTGCTGGAAAATAATGGTGGCCACACAAAATATTGACACTTTGGGCCCAATTTGGACATTTTTACTTAGGGGTGTACTCACTTTTGTGGCCAGCGGTTTAGACATTAATGGCTGTGTGTTGAGTTATTTTGAGGGGACAGCAAATTTACACTGTTATACAAGCTGTACACTCACTACTTTACATTGTCATTTCTTCAGTGTTGTCCCATGAAAATATATAATAAAATATTTATAAAAATGTGAGGGGTGTACTCACTTCTGTGAGATACTGTACGTCCCTCAATCAAGTTTAATTTTTGACCCTTTATAGTACAGTATGGACACCTCTAGCTGTAGACAATTCAAGCATAAATGATAAAAAAAAAATTGCTAATCAGCTGAACTTAGCAAATAGAATGTGCTTTCATTTAAACAGTTTAATTTGTTCTCTTTTCTTTTCAAAGATGCAGCTTTTAACAAGTACTGTCAACAAGTATTTTTACTAGTTCATCAGGCAAGAGTCATCTTGTATCCTGCTAAAATGTGGTCAGTGTCTTTCTCACCAAATTGTATATATAGAGAGTCCACGTTTATGCAGGTTAATGCTTGTTGGAAATTAATCATGCATAGACCACAGCAGGAAAAAAAAAAACTCTGGAATTGATTCAGATCCAACTTCCTTATATCTTTATGATCTCCTAGAAGGATTCATTTTCAGTCAGTTCTAATTTCACTTTTGTTTCCCCTGGCACCTCATCAAGTTAGCCTGTCCTCCTACTTGTGGCACTGTAACTTCCTCTCCCTACTTCCTGCTTATTAAAACTGGCTTGTTTTGAAGTAGTTAACTTTGGGAAGCACCCATGTCTTAGTTAGACAGGCAGAATGGTGTGTTGTATCTTTAAAAAAAAAAATAACATGCATAAAATAGAACTGACCAAATGAACACACAAAATATGAGAGACCAGATCAGGGCTTTAATGGCCAGAGTGTGTGTCTATAAAGCAGGTCACATTTCAACTCTCATTTAGTTTGTCACTGCTGCTCATTATTGACAGTTCTCCCGCTACAGTTGTGAAATATCAACTCTTCTTTCTGAGAGTTCATAGAGAAAAGCAAAACTGAAACACTTTCACTGTTCTAGCACTGTTAGCTTTTGCATATTAAGTGTGATTTTTTCCCAGGCTTCTAACAGCTAAATTTAAAATGTGTTATATTTAATGATGCAGTCAGATCATCCCATGAAACGGTGCTGTTAAAATCACTATATTGAGTCAGTAGCTAAAAATAGCTTCCAATATTTTAATTTCAAAGTTCAGTATCACTTGAGCTTGACATTTATTTCCTAAGAGGACCTTGTGATTTTGATGATCTGTACTACAAACTTGCCTTCTTTGTGGAATAACTAAAAAAAAAAAGTTTAGTGGCATTTGACCACTAGTACTTTCAATTATGTTGAATCATTTCCAAATAAACCTTTTAAACACACATTGGGTTTCCATGTTTTATGGGGACATTCAGACATTATGTTTATACTGTAACTGTATGTTTTATCTCCTAATCCTAAACCTACCCATTACAAAAAACTTTCTGCGTGTTTACATTTTCAAAAAACATCACTTTGTATGATTAATAAACTGCTTTCCTCAGGGGGACCAAAAATTGTCCCCACAAGGACAAGGATTTTGGATGTGGCCATCTTATGGGGATAAGATAAAATGTCCTTGTGGGGAAATTTTTTGGTACCCATTTTTAGGCATCGTTGAAAAGAGGATATTTTGTTCCAATAACATTGGGTTTACCAGGACATACACACACACACACACATATATATATATATATATATATATATATATATATATATATATAAATATATAAATGTGAGCAAAGTGGCCTAAAGAAATGTGAATATAAATGAAAGAATTCACACAGTCAAATTTATTTAACATAATATAATTTATACCAGATCTTGGAGTCTTAAAGGCCTGAATAATTTACATTGATGTACATTTACTTTTGACAGGCTTATGAAAAACATGAACTGCATCTGAAGATAATGCTGGTTCAATTATTCTTGCCCATACAGCTCCAACATTAAAAACTCATGAAAGGAATAAAAGGAAAAAAAAAAAAAAAAAAAAAAAACTCACAAAATAAATTTCGGTTTATTGTCGCACAACAAATTTCACACATACATCAAACAGGCCACAAATAGATAGCAATTTAATAGACAAGAAAGAAAAGAAGAAAATTCTTTTCTTTTGGCCTTGCCCTCTCATACAGTCCAACTACGTATGATACAACTGATGTACATACACAAAGTTACTGGAATGCTTTGAATTAAAGTTTTTTTTTTGTATGTTTTTCTTTCATTTTTCGTTTCTTTTTTTGCTTTGTTTTTTACAAGTTTCATTTGAGATAACATGACATGGTCAAACCACAAGTAAAATCTATTTCATAGAGAAGCATCAACTTCAAAGCACCGTTTGGTAACCAGAGATCACTGTCAAAAATGGCTGACCTCCTAACAATATGTACAAAAATATAAAATGTAAATAAAAATACAAACAAATTTTTCCTTTTAAAGTATTTTGTAAGAAGGTAGAGCTTTGAAGTCTTGGTTGTTTCTACAAAATCTGCAGTTAGGTGTGTGTAGACGGATGCTGGACTCTACTTGATGATGACCATGTTTTTTGCCTCCCCCAGTGGACAAGTTAAGGAAAAGAGGGATGAGGAGATTTCCAGCAGAGTAGCTTCTTACACATCAGTCTTTTGCTTCTTAGTTTCAACATCATCCTGAAAAATGTGGCCAGACAGAGTTAAGACATTGTAGTTATGAGCTAAACTTTTCTTTAGATTTCAATGACATGAAGTGTAAACTGACCTCATCGTCATCATCCTCAGCTGCTCTTTTTCCTGTGCCACCCTCAGCCTCATCATCTTCATCATCATCTTCACCTATAATGTAGTTAATTCTTAGTAAAGCAACTTTGTTTACATCCTTTGGTTGTCAACACATAGGGTGGAGCTAAAGCAGCAAGTCTCCATTATTCTCACCACACTTATTCAATTTGTTAACCTGTATACTTAAAGCCCTACCTTCTCCATCATCTTCCTCATCCTCTTCTTCAGCCACATCATCGTCTTCCTCATCTATTTCATTTTCTGGGTCACCGTTCTCCTCATTTTCCTAAAAAGACATTACAAGTTATCATGGGTAATACCTTAGGTCATTTGATACATATAACAAGCACTACTGATGCTGTGGGCACTAAATAAATAAAGTTGTGGAAACTTACAGCATTTCCATTAGCAGGGACATCCTTTCCATTTTCTGCCTCCTCAACCTGTTTCTTTTCTTTAAGGTCCTAAATGAAAAAAATAAAATAAAAAAATATATTATATATATATTTTATCTGTAATTGCTTTCAGTTACTTATCTAGGAAATTCAAATAGGCCAGTGCCGTATTCACATCCTCTCTTATTTGTAGAACGTGCTTACATTTCACATTTGAAACGCGACACTTCCACACTCTTTATTCATTGGATGCCTGTCTGTTCCATCCCCGCCTGGTTTAAAGACCATATTGAGGTGTTGTAATTTGATACGTCGATGGCGTTACCGCCAATGCGCGTTGTAGTTCAGTTTATAATCCATCTCATTGCGCTTGATAAAGACACGCCCGCTAAAAAACTACAACCCCCAGATTACAATTAATGAATATTTTAACTCAGCCAATAAGAGCGCAAAGTTGACCAAAGAGAGGCAGGACCGATAAGCCTCGGAGAAAGAGAGTGAGTGAGAGAAAGAGATAGAGAAAGAGAAAGACAGGGGGAACAATAGCGTTGTGCGTTTGAGCCTTTAACAATTCGGTTTTTCGAGCACTACATTGTTGTTCTCTCGAGAATTACTATTATTCTTAAGAAAAGCCGTTTTACCTATCAAATTATTGAACACACGGCATCTTTTCGTTTAAAAACGCAGATTTTCATCTCTCTGAATACCACAGGATGTGCTTCCATGCAGCAGCTCGGTCGTAATAATAAATTTAGGTCATAATCCTCAGCTTTTAAGCCGGTTAGCGTCTACATCACGCCTGCAACGCCTTCTCACACCGTCACAATTACATGCCGCTTTGTACCACCACTGAGCGCCAGTGAACCATACACGAATAATGAACATATGCCACTATCTACAGGATAATACTGACCCATATATCGATCAATCAAACAAACAGCGTGGGCAGTAACACCATAGCCTGAAGCGGAAATCATATCCGTTCTTCATATGCAAACTTAAGAAAAGCAGGCTTATCAAGACTAGGACGCAAGAAAAAACCTAACAAAGGACACACGGGTCAGAACTGTTGTGCCCACCGCTGGTAGGCGAGTCCAGCGATCCTTATATGACAGCAGAGATTGAGCACAACACGCTTGATAACAGCACGCGTTCTCGCGCTCACAAGCAGCTAGACGGTGCGCAACGGAATGGAACAGACCGAGATACGTTTTTAAAAGTTGAACGGAGCCACTGCGCCTTAAAAACGCGGCGCTCATGCATGAAACGGTAGAATAACTGCGAGAAACAACCTTCAAAGACGTCGGTCCAGTATATGTTTACATTTAGAAGCAATGAAAAATAGAGCAGCTGCCTGTACGGATGTCCCTTAACTTCGGTTTTCGCGCTCACCTCTTGAGATGACCGCGGCGCGCGCTACAATAGGAACTCATTCAGTCAGCCGGACTGCAGCATCCGCAGCGGGGTTTCGCGGGATAAGTTTACACACAAACTGACATCGTCCATAGAAGTAATTCCATATTTCGATAGCCACTGATACAATCTAAACCGTTTCTCCGTGCACTGAAAGAGACCTCTTTTTTCATCTGAGAAATGATCACCCATACCGACACTTCCTCTGTATAAAGTGCCGGGCAGCTCATATCTTAAGTAGTTTGATCAATAATGTATGATAAACTCTCAATTTCACCACATAAAAAGTGAATTACAATCCGAACTTGACAGAACTTAAAAAGCAACGCGCCCTAACGCTCGATAAAGTCCTATTAAATAAACCGTAAATCTGGCAGGTTGGCTCTAATGTTAACAAGGTATTCTAAGGTATTAATTTTCTATTTTCATTACACTTGTAACACTGCTCAAACATCACGGAAAACGTGCTTTATTCACAGTGGCATCATGATTCGTGAGGGCTGCAGTAACTTGTGTGACAGATCGGGCTGCGGGCTGACGAATCACCGCGTCTCGCGGACTGTACGAGGCACCTTCAATTATTGAGTCTATACGAGGTAATAAAGAAACTTGTGCAACAAACCATATAAGCAGACTACAGATAGTGCTTACGAGTACCCGCGTCAATCCTTCTCACTATATTTTTCAAAGAGGAACCGAAAAATCGCCTGCATAAACAAAGAACCCGCGCAGAATCCGAACAAAAAGCTTTTTTTTTTAGTTGCAAATATCTCCGTAAAGAAGCTCAACTTCAGAGCACCTAACGTTTTCCAATCCACGAAGTGTTCAAAGTGTCAGTGAGAGGTCAGAACACTGACAAAATTTGCAAACAGTGTTCCAATTGTGCTGTATACCGATTTCCATGCCAAAATTCATACTTCATAAAAGCCCGTTTATTCAAATGAATAAAAACGCAGCATCTCTACAAATCAGGGTATAACTTAAGTTCCATTACCTTGGCGGAGACTTCCGAGCTGGTATCGACTTTTGTGTCAGCCATTTTTTCTAAATGTTAAGAATATAATGGGGTCTCGGAACAAAATAATATAAAGAGAAATACAAGATGTGTATAATAAAAAAAAGACTATTAAGGGTCTGTAGCGAGCTCACACGGCGGCAGAGCTGTTAATATAGAAGACTAGGCGGAGCTTGGAGGCGGGCGGTTTTCAGTGATTGGCCAGTGTGGCAAAAACTCCGCTCTTCTTATTGGTCAAGATGGAACAATAGACAGTATTTCTACAAAGTCAGACTCCGCCTCCAAACCAACCTCTGACTCATTTATGTGTGGAGTAACTGTCGATCCATACTATCCTGGTCAATCTCCCTTTGATGGATGGCCTAGATAGGCTCATCACTATAGAAAAATAAAATTCATTTCTCTAATGAATGTTTTTTTTTTTAATCTCCATCTGGTGACGTTCCCCCACCATAAACATTCTTTAGTCAATTTCTCTGAAAGGAAACCATTTCTCTTGTAAACTATCCAGCAGTGATACACAAATTTAATTTATATGCAAGCGTTGAAGTTAAGAGTACTGCTTACTCAGAAGTCACCTTTTATTTTAGGTGGCGCATAAACTTTTGCTCTGTCTAAAAGAAAGGTCACGCTCAATGAATACAATATTGCGGCAGTTAGTGGACGCCCCGCTGGTGAAACCTGCTCAACATTTGAGTGACAGTTCTCAAACCCCGCCCATTTACCGAAATTTACACTTGGTATGTAAAAATATCATCCTGGGTGATCTATGAGATCAGTTATTTAGACATAATATAAGAAGGAAGAACGCCAAATAATATGCTGCCAGTTCTAGTTATTAGAGTAAGAACTACACGAGATTTTTTTAAGATGCTTGATCGAGATCTTGTTCTTATTGGCAAACACGGATTTTTTTGGCGGGCTAGAGAACGATAACGGATATGCTCATCGAACTAAGCGCTTTATAAACATCACCAGTGATGTTTTGATATTTCAAGCAATTTAAAATTTGCACGCTGCGGGGGAAATGTAATGGTGTATCTCTGTCCCTCACCAACATGGCCGATTGAAATACCGTATGGCGTCTTAAACTCTCCTTATTGGCTGATTGGGCCGAACGAACACAGACTTGACGCTTTGCGAGCGCTGATTGGTTGGTGCCAACGTCAATCAATGGAAGTACCTAGTTTAAGGTGCTAAAGAAAACATGGAACTGGAATATACTGTATTTTCCCTTTTATTTTCTGCCGTTCCATGTCAAGGACAGATAAAAGGTGTTAGCAAATACACGTTCAGGATTGGATTTTCACAAGAGTTTATATGGGGTAATTACAAACAGGTTGTTCATTGTCACATTTGTAATCATTTAGCATCCGCTTTTATTTAAAGAGACTTCCAAATGAGAAACATAAGCTATTTATCCCACAAGAGCTAGTCTCAGTACCACAATGGCAATTAAAGTGAGAGCAAGCTAGAGAAGTAAAACTGTAGAAAAGAGAAAGTAGGCCTAGTTGTTGTTGTTGTTGTTTTTACTATACAGTTTGTTTGTTTATATTTATTTATTTTATAATTGATATCATTTTGGAAATGTATTTTAGCCCACAGTTATAACTTTAATTCAGAGGTGTAAAGAGTACCTGAAAACCATACTTGAGTAAAAGTACCTTAAAACGAAAATGACTATTAGAAGTTACAAGTCACCAATTCTAACACAACTTAAGTCTTACCCCTGGTTTCACATGCAAGGCTTAAGTCTAAATAATATGTCTAAAATGCATGTTTGAGCTGTTTTTACTGAAAACAACTTGCACTGACATTTCTTAATATTCTATTAATTGTTTTTTCTCAAGATGCACACCAGCAATGTTTTTTTCTTTTCTTTTTTTCTTTTTCTTTCTAAAGCACGATTATAAAAGCCACTTAAATGCCCTAATTGAACTAAGGCCTAATTCTGGCTTAATCTAAGCCCCGTCTTTGAAACTGGGCCTTAGAGTATCTGATTTTAACAGTACTTAAGTACTTTAATGGTACTGAATATGGGCTCAAAGATACACTAGTCCTCAACACTTAAGAGACATGCAGTGAACATACAGTATCTCACAGAAGTGAGTACACCCCTCACATTTTTGTAAATATTTTATTATATCTTTTCATGCGACAACACTGAAGAAATGACACTTTGCTACAATGTAAAGTAGTGAGTGTACAGCTTGTATAACAGTGTAAATTTGCTGTCCCCTCAAAATAACTCAACACACAGCCATTAATGTCTAAACTGCTGGCCACAAAAGTGAGTACACCCCTAAGTGAAAATGTCCAAATTGGGCCCAAAGTGTCAATATTTTGTGTGGCCCCCATTATTTTCCAGCACTGCCTTAACCCTCATGGGCATGGAGTTCACCAGAGCTTCACAAGTTGCCACTGGAGTCCTCCTCCACATCATGGAGCTGGTGGATGTTAGAGACCTTGCGTTCCTCCACCTTCTGTTTGAGGATGCCCCACAGATGCTCAATAGGGTTTAGGTACCCTCAGCTTCTTTAGCAAGGCAGTAGTCATCTTGGAGGTGTGTTTGGGGCCGTTATCATGTTGGAATACTGCCCTGCGGCCCAGTCTCCAAAGGGAGGGGATCATGCTCTGCTTCAGTATGTCACAGTACATGTTTCCCTCAATGTACTGTAGCTCCCCAGTGCCGGCAGCACTCATGCAGCCCCAGACCATGACACTCCCACCACCATGCTTGACTGTAGGCAAGACACACTTGTCTTTGTACTCCTCACCTGGTTGCTGCCACACATGCTTGACACCATCTGAACCAAATAAGTTTATCTTGGTCTCATCAGACCACAGGACATGGTTCCAGTAATCCTTAGTCTGCTTGTCTTCAGCAAATTGTTTGCGGGCTTTCTTGTGCATCATCTTTAGAAGAGGCTTCCTTCTAGGACGACAGCCATGCAGACCAATTTGATGCAGTGTGCGGCGTATGGTCTGAGCACTGACAGGCTGACCCCCACCCCTTCAACCTCTGCAGCAAAGCTGGCAGCACTCATACGTCTATTTCCCAAATGCAACCTCTGGATATGACGCTGAGCATGTGCACTCAACTTCTTTGGTCGACCATGGCAAGGCCTGTTCTGAGTGGAACCTGTCCTGTTAAACCGCTGTATGGTCTTGGCCACCGTGCTGCAGCTCAGTTTCAGGGTCTTGGCAATCTTCTTATAGCCTATGCCATCTTTATGTAGAGCAACAATTATTTTTTTCAGATCCTCAGAGAGTTCTTTGCCATGAGGTGCCATGTTGAACTTCCAGTGACCAGTATGAGAGAGTGAGAGCGATAACACCAAATTTAACACACCTGCTCCCCATTCACACCTGAGACCTTGTAACAGTAACGAGTCACATGACACCGGGGAGAGAAAATGGCTAATTGGGCCCAATTTGGACATTTTCACTTAGGGGTGTACTCACTTTTGTGGCCAGCGGTTAAGACATTAATGGCTGTGTGTTGAGTTATTTTGAGAGGACAGCAAATTTACTGTTATACAAGCTGTACACTCACTACTTTACATTGTAGCAAAGTGTCATTTCTTCAGTGTTGTCACATGAAAAGATAATCAAATATTTTCAAAAATGTGAGGGGTGTACTCACTTCTGTGAGACACTGTAAGAAGCAGTTGATTTGTAAGGAGGGAAAATCACATTTAAAAAAAAAAATCAAAATAAAACTGAATACCTCAAAATTGAAATAAATCAAGATCAACACAACAGCCTCTTAAACGTTTACAAACACACAAGTCTCAGTTAAGCTCAAGTGCTCAAAAAGGCCATAAGTAACCAATATCCTTCAAAAAGTTCTCGTCAGTATAATGGATAAATAAAATAATGTTCAGTAAAATTAACTAGTCAAAGTCTCCTGTATTGGAGTAAAGAGTATACTTATTCAAAAATGTAGTCAAGTAGTCATGTAAATCTACAAAGTAGCCAAAAAGATACTTAACAGTAATCAGTTACATTTACTCAAATACTTTACACCACTGCTTTAATTTCACTATTATTAGAATCCTGTATGTCTGGCATATAGCAGGCACTTTCATCCAAAGCCATTTACATTAGCTACAGTAATTGCATATATGGATCAAACTGAAGTTAAGTGCCTCGCTCGAAGGCAAAATGATGATAGAGCAGAATTGTGATCTCACTAACACACCAGTTCCTGGGTCACTGCTGCTTGGAATTAAACCTGCAACCATCAGAACAGCACTACCACTGTCTTATGCATCTATAATCTGTCTCATGCATTTATAATCTGTCATTACAGAAAAACAAAAAACAAATGTTAGATATTGTCTTCTCCTTCTGAGATTGAATTAACGAATGTTTGTCAAATTACATCCATCAGTAGGTAATCTGGGATGCACAAGTTTATAGCCCCAAAGACTGTGGCCCACCACAGGAATATGTATCTTACACTTTCAAAACAGCACTGAGATTTTTATAGTATTTTTTAGTATTTATACTATACTTATGCTTAATGTGAACAAGCCATTGATTATTTAAAAATTACTATAGATTACAGACAAATTTTAGCTTAGGGTGTGACTAAATGATTAACCTACTGATTAGTCTAAAAGTAACAGCAATATAAGATTTAGCAATTTGCTTGATAAAAAACAAAAAAATTGTTACAGCACATACTTGTGTCGATCAGTGTAACACACAATTATTATTATTTTACTTTTTTTGGAAAACATTTTAAGACAATCAGTTACTCCCAGCAAAGTTGCAGAATGTTGTGGGCATTCTGAAAAAGAATTTCTCACTAACAACGGATTATAGAATATTTTGTAGTTCGGTTACACAGTATTAAAGACATACTTTTTTTATGAACACTACTGTTCACTGATCCAGTGTATTATATTTGCATCTGTCAAAAGTCTCATCAGTGATGCAGATCTGTGAAATGTTTGTCACCACCCCCTGGTGCAGTAAAGGAATACTACTCCATCTCTCCCTCTCACAACTTCTCCTCATTCTCGCTCTCTGTCTAGCAGATGTTTCTCCATTACCTTTGCTATAAAGCCTCTGATACGACAAACTGTGAGAGGGCTTTCTCAGTGATCTCTGGCATCTAAATGGAGTCTTTTCCTGTCTGCAACAATAATAACCAATCTGGAAATCCCCCTGCTTTGCTGCCGTCTGGTATGGCTGGTCACGTGATCTTGCAGTCCCAGGGGCCCGGAGCCCTACTTGCCCTGGTCTCTTGGATGGTCCTGTTTACTTAAAGAAATCTTATTGGATTCACAAATGGCCTTGGGACTAAAACATGGTCACCCACTGTTTATTACAGCCCTGGTTGTTTAGGTAAGCTAGCAGCACAAACTATGTAGAAGATTAATTTAATTATTATTTAATTATTCCAGTATTTTTATTTCACCATCATGGATAAATAGATATTTTTTGTTATTGTATAATATATATATATATATATATATATATATATATATATATATACAGTCAAACCAAAATGTATTCAGACACCTTGAACATTTCATTCATTAATACAGTTTATTTACTATAGTTTAAAAAAATGGTAATAAAATATGACGATCTCAGAGTTAAACTGTGTCAGAAAAAATTAATCTTAATTATGTCAGATAACACTTAAGCAAAACATGGTCAGGTCAAAGTGTCTGAATAATTTTTGGTTCCTAATTTTTATCAGTTTTACTGGTAGTCCACTGTATGAAGAATTTTTGGGTATAATATGTCAGTTTACTTTATTTTGCTATCCTCACTTACATAAATAAACTATAGTGTCCTGCACCCACTAGTAAAAATATATCAAATATATATATATATATAAAAAAGTCATTTTTAACAGTGTGTGTGTGTGTATATGTATATATATATATATATATATACACACACACACACTGTAAAAATGCTACAGTATGAACATTAATTGGTTAACTGTAAGTATAATATATACCATATATGGTGAAAAACTGTAAATGGTTTAACATCACATTATATGTAATTTTATAGTAAAATACTCTCAAATGTATGGTTTTTGCAAGTAAAAAGTATAAATTACCATATAATTTATGGTAAAATAGTAAAAGGACATTCACAGTGTGTTTTGTGTTACATTTTATGTTATTTAGTTAATGTTTATTGCATTATTTTAGTGTCATGTGTGTTACCCTGATGGTGTTTTGTATTTAAGTGTTAAGTGTCAATGTTTTTATTATTCCATATAATAAAAAGGCAATGCTAGGCAGAAATCAATCTCAGTCACTACTCACTTTTATTGTATGGAAAAAGAAAGTCATACAAAGCAAGTGTATAAATAATGACAGAATTTTCATTTTTGAGTGAACTGTTCCTTTAAAATTGTACATTGCTTCACTTGATGCCAAATATTGTGACAATAAACTAGTATGTAAAAATTATTACTATATTTACCAGCTGCTAATTTGTCCAGCTGGCTTAAACTTAAAGTAATCAGTCCAAAGTCAACTGTTCATTTGGTGTCTATATACACATTTCACTGTTACTGTTTAGGGCAAGGCATTTCCGTAAAAAAGAAAAAAGAAAAAAACAAAACACCACCACCAACAACAAAAAAACATGTTAGTCAGGTGTAATGTTACACTGTAGTCATTAACATAAAGTGTACACGACGTGAGGTTTTGTTCACAAGGGTAACACTAGCGCAACAAACATTCCATATATTTAGTAAAATGTGATCTTTGTATATGTATGCAATGCTTCCTCAAACCCTTGTGGGTTTCGGAGGGAAGAGTTCATTTGATCTGGGATTCTTCCTTGTTTCTCGCCTTCCGCTTTCCTAATGTAGTAGGGGCAGGACTGCAGACGCTTAGCCTGCAGCGTTTTCCCCTCTCTCATTTTTCATTTTTATTTAAATATAGCCTTCACTCGTCCTGCAGCAGCTGGCCCCACAGTTTTCCCACAGCTGGGATAAAGTATGAGGCCAATGCTTTAATTTAGAGCAGCCACACGCTAGGTGTTCTTGCGCTCTTAACGCTTCTTCTCTCCATTCATTACAAAAAAAATACCCTGACATATCTGTCCATCTCCTTAGAACATTTGGAAACCAAACCTTGCAGATCTATTATCAGCATTTTTTTTTTTTTTTTACATTTAGAAAGATGAAAATGGAGGTAAAACGACATGACATTAAGCTACTCTTTGTCTCTGGGTGGCTCAGAAGGCACAAATTAGGAATTCTGTCCATGAGACGGCAGTCGATGAGGCAGAAATCAATGAAGCTGATGCATGCAGCATGTGAGCCGATGACCCTGAGCTCTGTGATGTGTCTCTGTGCGTTTTATGCGTAATTGAGCATGTCAAAAGCTTATTCCGGCAGTTTATTCATGATATTATCTGCTTAATGTATGTTGTGACTGAATCTGGATTATTCTTAAACTAATCATTACCGTGAATGTAAAAGAACAGGATCTATTTTAATAAACACCTCTTAGCTAATTTGTAACCAAGTATTATCACCACTAAGATTATTAACATCAGTGGTTTTTGTTTACAATCTGAGGGCAGTTATGAGATTAATCTTTATTGGTAGATGTGAGCTTCACTTCCTTCCTTTCTGATGCTTTGCAAGACTGCAAAACAGCAACAGTAGGCCTTGTCATTTGCTGGCAGACTTTTCTTATCGGAGTGCTAGAGTCTGGCAATCTGATTGGCGAAGAGCTTGCACCTTCTGTGCTGGATTTAAATGAAGCATTTGGTTTGTTATATTAAAGCCTGTCATCTGACTCTTATACTTAAACATGAAAATTAGGTCAGTGGTTGAAACACAGCAATTTCTTCAGCTTTAGTGCTTGTGTTGCAATTCCATGACTGACACCTACATAAATGCTACTACTTATGTACTCTCTATCAAAGTTTAGCACACAGCAAACAAAATTTGATTGTAAATTTTAATTTGACATTAATCTAAATGACTTAATATGAAGACAAACAATAAAATGATTCATATTAAATATTAAATTATTAATAATAAATATAAATTTGAAGTGTGAGACTTTTACATGATCCGGGAGCCCCTCCTACACTGCAAGAACCAACCAGATCTACTTGTGTTAAAGCCTAGGTGGCACTGATGTGCAGTCAAGACCTATAAAGCTGCAGAGCTCACAGATGAATTCTTACATTCTGGCATTACAGGAAGAGTCTTCATCGTACAAGTTATGAACAGGAATCCCACTACATCATTTTCAGACTGTTCCCAGCTATTTGTGCCATGGTAAGTGAACTTTCACAGCAGTCACTCTATCTAAAACAACAGTGCACTATGCTGATATTCTATCTGCTTTTTGCTGACTAAAAAAATAATCACAAGACGTATTATCTGCATATGTCATAGCTGACTGCAACAAATTAAACATTTTGTATCCAGTATAACATGCGGCATCTCTGGTTTTATACAAATTTCAGTATAATGCATCTTTTGAACACCATTTGAACAAGCTCTGTGTAACAGTAGGAGACGAAATACTGTTAGACAGAGCTTGTTCAAAGGGTGTGGTTAAAATGTATCCATATGGCACTTTTAACTTTTTAATAAAAAAAATAAAAAAAAATTAAATATAAAGTACAAATACCAAATTACTAGTCTAAATGTGTGTGAAATGTGAATGGAGGAGACTGAACAATGACATCTGATTGAAATTTGAGGACTTCCATAACTTTTGATAATAATAAAAAAAAAAACTAAAATAAACAGCTATATGAAAAAAATGTATTTAACCCATCATATCAAAAACTAATAATCTAGCAAAAATGCGCATAATTGTGTTACTTATATTTCTCTATGCAATGCGAGGCATTATGTAAACAGTTACTTTATTATAAATAAATGTGATGTACTAAAATTATTGTCACTAAACTAATAAACTAATTAACTAATTGTGGTATCCAGATAATTAATATAAAATGTGCAATTGTTTATTCAGACTAATTACAGGTAATTTAAGAAACTGTGTACTGTAAGATCGGCACATTTAACATATAAATGCATAAATGAATTAACTTTATTAAAAAATAATAACCTGTCTCAATCTCTGTAATTTTTTTTGTAACTGACAGCCAAAACTGCACTTGTGCCTCTTTTTCTGTCTCTCTTCCATTTTTCATCAAATTCACAAACACACTCAAGCACTAATACAAAGCGACACACATAGCTGACTCTGCTGTCTTAGGATACACAGATCCTACATACATAACTCTCAGAGAAAGATCAGTGGATAGCAGGAAAAACATGCTGCCAGGCCTCATCACTTGGTGATTCCCAGTTACATCCTTATTTATTTCCACGCCTTTCACTCCCCTTATAATAGACATGCTCTGGCAATAGGCCAAAGTAATCTTCACACATACACACACATATATATAGGCCTACATAAGTCTCAATGAATAGTTAATAGTTTCATATGATGTGTGGGTGATGATATGGCAGCATGATCTGAATGTCTGCAAACACTTGCTGCTTGTCTCCTTGGTAACTCAGGGTACAAGGTGTAAGAAAATCAGTCCTGTGCACACAATCACTTGTACGCACTTGCTCATTGAGCAGGCATTCTCTCTAGAGCGGATAAACCATATGTTTGCACTAAGCTACATGTGTGATGGTGTGTCTCAGCAGTTATGTGAAGTGATACTAACAGGGCTGTGCTCTTTTGACCCAGAAAGGAGTGTGAGCAAACAGTAGATTGCACTTTACCACTCAACGGCATGTGGCTAGTCAGCCAGAAAAAAAAAAAAGAATGCCGCTTGAGTGGCGGAAACAGTGGAGCTTACAGAACATGAAGGCATGTTCTCACATACTATTAACATTATCTCCCCTCACAAAGGGAATTATATCCCAGCTAACAGGAAACGTTTTCAGAACTTTCTGGCAAGGTTCTCTATATGAGCAAACATTGTAATGTTAATAGAACGTTTTATCTGGTCTTTAATAATGTTCTCAAAATGTTAGCACAAAATACATTGTTTGTGGAATGTTTTTTTCTAATTAATCTATGACTCTTACTTTCAACTCTCAAAATGCAACTTTTTTGGGGGGGTGGGGGGGTGCGCACGGTGGCTCAGTGGGTGGCTCACAGCAAAAAGGTCCATGGTTTGAGTCCTTTCTGTGTGGAGTTTCCATATTCTCTTCATGTCAAAGTGGGTTTCCTCCAGGTGCTCCGGTTTCCACCACACAGGCATGCAGGTTAGGTGGATTGGATATGCCAAATTTGCCGTGTGAGTGTGTTGCATCAGGAAGGGAATCCAGTGTAAAACATGCCAAATCCAATGTGTGTGTATGTATATAATTCAGATGAAGCAGGGAAAAAAAAATATATATATATATATATATTATATATATATATATAAACACTTTTTTAAAATGTTACTACTTGTTTAGAGACCATTCAAAACGAACATTCCCATAATGTTTGCACAATTTTCAGAAGGAAGGTCCCCTAAACACGTTTACAAAAAAACTAGACATTTTAGACATTCAGAGAACGTTCAAGAAATAATGTTTCCATAACTAAAAAGGAATGTTAGTTAAACATTCTTACAACATATTTTTGTTAGCTGGGATGATACAAGCACTATTGTGTAAATTTTCATTTAAGATGTCACATGGATTGACACTAATGTTAAAAGCACAAAGGACTTGAAGTGTATCAGATTTTAATATGAATTATGTACTATGTAATATGAAATATGTCTGTGTACTCCAACCATTTGTATTTTCCATAGCACAACAAGATGGGTTGTGTGAGTATTATGCTGTATTACATCATACTTTTCAATTTTCAGCACTAATGATGGTATAATAAGGCCCAGGAGGAGGATAGTACTTGGGCATGGCTGTTGTTCAGTAGGGAAATGATGCTGACTGCTGCCATAGTAACCAGTGGCAACAGCTTCCTCACAGTAGAACACTGGAGCATTTTATATATATATATATATATATATTTTTTTTAATATTTATATATATATATATATATAATTTTTTTTAATACACTATATACATTATACACACACACACACATTGGATTTGGCACGTTTTAAAAACAAACAAAAAAAATCAATACAATAAATTCAAAACAATAATTCAAAATTAAAATGGTCATCATGTCCTTCATGTTAGTACAAACCTGTGTGAATTTCTGTCTTTTTTGACCACCGACTTCCATTATATAGATAAAAAAAAAAAAAAAAAAATTCTCACAATATGTTGTTTTATGTTCCATAGAAGAAAGAAAATCATACAGGTTTGGAACGACATGAGGGTGAATAAATGAGGGCAATTTTTATTTTTGGGTGAACTATCCCATTAAAGGATTAGTGCACTTTAAAATGAAAATTACCCCAAGCTTTACTCACCCTCAAGCCATCCTATGACTTTCTTCTTTCTGATGAACACAATCAGAGTTATGTATGTGAACCACTTGCAGAATCTGTGAAAATGTAAATAATTTTATTTAGTACTCTCCCGAGTAAGATATTTTACATAAAAAATGTTTACATATAATCCACAAGACAAAAAAATAACCCTATTAATAAGTATGTGAACCACTGATTCTTAATACTATGTGGTTACCTGGATGATCTACGACTGTTTGTTTTGTTCAAAGGTTTTCACCCCCAGACTCTCAATGCATCGTGTTTTCTTCTGGAGCATCAGTGAATGTTTGAACCTTTTTTAATAGTTGTGTTTGAGTCCCTCAGTTGTCCTCAGTGTGAAAAGACGGATCTCAAAATCATTCAGTCACTGCTGGAAAGGGTTCAAATATGCAAAAGATGGTGGACAACTGAGGGACTCAAACACAACTATTAAAAAAGGTTCAAACATTCACTGATGCTCCAGAAGAAAACACGATGCATTGAGAGTCTGGGGGTGAAAACTTTTGAACAGGATGAAGATGCCCACATTTTTCTTATTTTGTTTAAATATACATTTTTTTTTCATTTAGTACTGCCCTTCGGAAGCAACAGAAGATACTTTCATGTTTCCCGGAAGACAAATTAAATACAATTTACCTTGATCTTCAAATTCCAAATGTCTATTAATGCATCATGTTTCCTTCTGGAGCATCAGTGAATGTTTGAACCTTTTTTAATAGTTGTGTTTGAGTCCCTCAGTTGTCCTCAGTGTGAAAAGACAGATCTCAAAATCATTCAGTCACTGCTGTAAAGGGTTCAAATATGCAAAAGATGGTAGAAAACTGAAGAATCTGCAGGACCTGGAGATTTTTTTCTGAAGAACAGAGCTCAGTTTAACTGCTCAGGACAAACAAGAGACTCATGAAGAACCATCACAAGACAAACAAACAGTCATAGATCATCCAGGTAACCACACAGTATTAAGAATCAGTGGTTCACATACTTATGAATTGGGTTATTTTAATAAATTCAGCTATTTTTTTGTCTTGTGGATTATATGTAAACATCTTTTATGTAAAATATCTTACTCAGGAGAGTACTAAATAAAAAATAACATGCATTTTATATTATCTTCTTTATTTTGTTAAAATTATTCACATTTTCACAGGTTCTGCAAGTGGTTCACATACTTTTTCTTGCATTTGTATATTAAAGGGATAGTTCACCCAAAAATGAAAATTTTATGTTTATCTGCTTACCCCCAGGGCATCCAATATGTAGGTGACTTTGTTTCTTCAGTAGAACACAAATTATGATTTTTAACTCCAACCGTTGCAGTCTGTCAGTCGTATAATGCCTGCCGCTCGTGACGACACACTGATGTCCTAAGACACGAAACGAACGGTTTGTGCGAGAAACCGAACAGTATTTATATCATTTTTTACCTCTAATACACCACTATATCCAACTGTCTTGCGTACGGCATCCGGAGCTTACGCTGTATGTCCTACGCCTTCTTTATTCAAAAAAAGTCACCTACATCTTGGATGCCCTGGGGGTAAGCAGATAAACAAAAAAATTTCATTTTTGGGTGAACTATACCTTTAATAAATATCCTGATGCGTCAGACCCCGCGTCAGACACAAATCAACCTCGTTGCATGGACAAGGAAAAGAAAAAAAAAAAACCCAAACAAAACAAAAAAAAAGGGGAGAATTAACGTACCACTCTATTGACACGATACGACAGAGGAGTCGTAAAGCATTAACCTAGCCTACTGAAGCAGTCTAAACATACGTCGCAGGGCTCGACATTAACGCCGGACAAGGGGCAAATAAAAGAGAATTTTACTTGCCCGACCGGAGAAGTAGCCTAGCCTGTTTAGAACGCCAATAACAAAAAATAACTTAGGGAATCACCAAAACGCGATAATGATTCTGCATTCATTTAGTCTAGTAGCGATCGATAGTAATAATATATAATGTATAATAATATATAATGTATAACAAGTCTGCGCTTTAGGGCTTAAAATAGTCTAGAAAATCTGAAAAATATTTGTTGCAGAATGCTGAACACATTTATAATTTATTTATGATCTATGTTTGGATGAATATTTTGGTGGGGCTCTGAACTATTTTCGCTGCTAAAATAGAACATAAACAGTCAAAGTAAAACAAAGATCACAGCAGAACCATAGCGCGTCAGACTCACAGCAACACTCGGGCTTTCGCCTAACGTTACATCGCTGCTCTCTCCTGCCAACTTTGGTAGTCTTTGATTAAAGAAACACCATATATCCATAGTCACTGTCAGACGAGATAGCTCAGCATAGTTATTAAAAAATAAAAAAATAAATAAAATCGACAAACCAATCAAATCCATTTAAAATAATTTTTAAAAAATCAGACCAAAGACATTTTTATTTTTATTCAGGAGTTATGTACATACAAAACGATAACTTTTGATAATAGTAGCCTATTGATTAAAAAAGCAATACTGTGCAGACAGGTGGTTGGTGCAAGTTGGCTTGTCCAGGGCGGGCACTAGTGACCCCCAATGCCCGCCCATGGCGCCGGGACTGTGATGCGTCCAAGCTTTATAATGGCAGTGAACGATACCAACGAGTATAAAGCTCAAGAACGTGCATCCATCCATCATAAACGTACTCCACATGGCTCTGGGGGTTCATAAAGGCCTTCTGAAGCAAAGCAATATGTAAGAAAAACAAGTTATATTTAATAAGTTATAATGTAAAATATTTAGCCTTTGCCAGACCACCTTCCGTATTCAACTTACGAAGAAAGTGTAATGCCTCTTGCAATTTAAAATGCTTACGCTACGTCTATGCCTTCCATATTCAACTTACCAAAAAAGCGTAGCTGATGCAAAGTACATTTTTTGTAAGCTGAATTCAGAAGGTATTTTAGCGGAAGCTAGATATTTTACTTTGTAACTTGTTAAATATGGATATTTTTCTTACACAAATGCATCATTTCGCTTCAGAAGGCCTTTATGAACCCCCAGAGCCGTGTGGAGTATGTTTATGATGGATGGATGCGCTTTCTTGAGCTTCATACTCATTGGTCCCATTCAATGCCATTGTAAAGCTTGGATGCGTCAGGATATTTATTAATATAACTCCTCCGATTGTGTTCATCAGAAAGAAAAAAGTCATAAAGTGAACTAATGCTTTAAATTCAAATCTGAATTTTACTATGTCAGATTACATTCAGTTCAAATTCAGGAACTGAGCTGGATTTAAGTATTCTCATAGCAACAGATCCATATCGGATGGAACTTTGACAAAACATAAGCACTAATTTATCATTTTACACATTTGCGTACCACAAAAACATTACCTTGATGAACCTCAGCAGATTTCTCACTGAAAATTACAGATAGAAATTTTCATGTACAAACAATGCAGTGTAAAATGGGTTATTTAGATTATCCCTCTTTGACATGACAAAAGACACGTCGTCCTCTCTAAATGTTTCTAAATATCTCCCTCTCTCTTTTTTCTCTCTCTCATCTCTCTGCTCTCACCCACCAAATCATTCAGCTCTAAATTTATCTTCGATTACCTCATCAGTGCTATTATAATAGGGCAGTTCTGGGAGTCTTGGGGGGGTCCCGCCTGACCCTGTATGAGTGCTGCTAAGACCTGAGAATTGGATTACAGCTTATCCATATCAGCAGCTGTAGCTTCCTAACAAAGGCTCTGGGCCCCTGGGCATATTTCAAGCAAGCCAGAATTCACCAAGGACACTCCTGACTGGAAAAGTGGAATGGCAGAGGAAAATCTGGTACCATAACCCTCTTTCCCCACACCACATTACCTGACTTTCCAGCATATTGACTGACTAAACTAACCACAAAGAATAAGAGGTAAGAAATGCTGTAGATTTCTATGTAGAAGCGTTAGCCACACAGCAAGAGGGTCAGAGCTTATTTCCAGCCTGACAACGGAGCCTCTAAATCAGTGTGATCACAGCCTCACTGACAGGTTGACTAACTCATGCAGTGCCCCTAAATCACACACACTTGCTGGGCTCAGATCCTACTGAATACTTTTATTTTTAGTGCAGTGAATGGGGGCATTTCAGGCCAAAGCTGCAATACCAGATTGCACATTATTTAATTCCCTCTATAAATGTATCACGGCAACATTTACATAAATGCAAATAGGCTGTCTTATAAATCAAAATAATTTAAATGCAAAATAGATATGTATGTGTGTGTTTTTTCTCTCTTTTTTGACTGAATAAAGTTTATTAATCAAAATTTCTGTAATCTTTACAAATTATTGTGATCCGAAACGTGTGAGTGGATCAGGTCATTCATTTTTGAGCCTGAGGTCATGCATCTAATGTGACATCACACACATAGATGATGTAAGGCAACGCAGTGAGCTCAGAGCCAGTTTCAGTGGGAGGGCTCATTTGGAACAGATAAAGGTGCTTTGTTTTCTTCACTTCCTCCTCTCTGATACATGACTAGAACATTGTTCCTGTGTTATAGTATTTGTTCATTTGAAGGGAAACTGAGTTGCCCTTTGTGGATCTGACTTAACAGCCACATTCGAGAGAGGAGAAAGTATATTTACCAAGAACTAAGGATAAACTTCCATTAAAACAGATAAATCTTAGAAACTGAAACACTTATGCAATAATATGAAGGCAAATATATTTGCCAGTAAGATTTTTTTTTTCTGAAAGAAAGAAATTAATATTTTTATTCAGTAAGGACACATTAAATTGTTACAGTAAATACATTATTTTTATATAAGTTTTTTTTTCAAATAAATGTAAATAATTTTAAAAAAATTATAATTGTTTATAATTCTGAAAATTATATAAATATTAAGCAGCACAATTGTTTTCAACATTGATAATAATAAGAAATATTTGCTGAGCAGCAAATCAGCTTAGAATTATTTCTGAAGGATCATGTGACACTGAAGACTGAAGTAATGATGCTGAAAATTCAGCTAAATTACATAATAAAATATAAAAGAGTTTTGAATTATAATGAACTTTTATTATTAGAATTTCACATTACTGTTTTTTTTTATGATATTTGTGTTCAAATTAATGCTGAGCAAAAGTTTAAAAAAAACAATAAAATCTTACCAACCTCAAACTTTTGAACATTAGTGTATTTTAAGAAGTAACATTTGACAAATAGCTTCCCCCAGAAGCTGTTCTGTTTCCTTTAACAATTTAAATGAATTATAAATGAGAATTAAAGCTACAGTCCGGAACTTTTTTTGGTTAAAAATTATCCAAAATCAATTTTTGAGCAAGTACATATCCAGCCAGTGTTCAAATCTATCTCCTTATCTTAGCCCGATGAATAACAGTAAGCTTGTAATAATGTTTTATAATAAGAGCGATCTGGTTGATTTCTGCGAGAAATTCGAGCATGCAGCAGTTCATCTTTGCGTCATTACGTCACGCCTGGAAGGAGTCCAGGTTAGCCAGGTTTATAATGTGAGGATGCTTGTAGCGGTAAATGTATAATTTTGATGCCGGATTGTGATCCAGAAAGGTCCAAATGACAGTCATCAGTGACAACGGGAGATTCACCCGTAGTCAAACGCAAAAGACTTTTGTCTGCGGAGTGGATACAGAAACTGAAATCTACAGGTAACGCTAATACACACTAAATACACATAGTCACGCAATGCTAATGTTGTAAACATTAACCATTTGAGAACAAAGTATAACAGTAATAATAATTTGCACGGTTTGGCGTTATCTGAGCTAAGCGACCGTTAGATTTAATCATCATTGGCAGCACGATTTATTGTGGGCCTAATGCTTTTTTCCTCAGTTGATCAGAACAAAAGTGGCAGAAATTTTACTTACTTGTTCATCTGATATTCTCCAGTGAAAATTTTTATATTGGTCATACTTTCAAGACGTAGAATCTGTGATTCTGAAGTACAGCATCCACACCGGTGCGGTGACTAACAGCAAACATTAGATTAATCCGCTGAGGAGTCGTGCCGAAGCACAACGCACGTAACGATAACAATTCCGCATATGACTGCAATCACAGGTTTCAAACAGAGATGGCGGCAAAGAGGAAAAATGCCGGACTGCAGCTTTAATTGTAATATGTATTGATAAAACTGTTCTTTTTACATTAAACTGCATATACAAACTTTAAAATAAGTGTGACAACTAGCCCCATCATACAGCTCTACCTGATGTGTGATGTTGCTAGAAGTTGCTTGAATAAAGCATCACCTGATGGTAGATAACTCAAAAACGACAATACTGTAAATAATACAAATTTTAAAAAACAGAAAAAAGGGGGAAAATTTATGAACACAAAGGTGATTGAAAAAATATGAGAGGAAACCCATATTTTAAAAATATATTTTAATGCTTTTGCATTCTCTCGCAAAAGTGTTGCGTTCCCCTGAGAACGTTTGCATTCTGCAAACAATGGGGAATGCAAAAGCATTGAAATATATTTTTCTTCCTATCTCATATTTTATTCATCACCAATACGAAGTTTCTCGTTAGAATGCAAAACATTTACGAAAAATCAATCAATCAGTCAATCAATCAATCAATCAATATTTCCCTTCCCATTCCATATGTTTCACCATCACCAAGGCTCTTTTAGGATTTTTAGAAGATTTTTTTAGGAAGTACAATAATAAGTATTTGCTTCAGGGGATTAGAACAAAATAACAATTTATCCTTTTGCATTACTCCTATACTGCTTTGAAAACAAGATCCTTTCACAGGGTTACATTCAGTGCAGAATCCTGGTCCATATAGTGTTTCAAGGCAGACCAGTTTCCCCACAGACTCATAACATCATATCACCAAATAGATATACTTAGAAGACTAACAGCGATCACCAGATGAGGGTTTCTGAGATGATTTTGATAATATAGTCACAGTAAATGTTGTATTGGGACTCACATGGGTCCATTAGTCCCATGCTTTATGGAAAAACACAGGAACATTGGAGATAACATAGAGCTGATCAATTTTCTAAAAAAACAATATCCAGCCAGCTTCCAGCTAATGAATCATAATGGAGCATTTAACAGCTCTAGACTGTTATGTGGTTTCCTCACTGATATGAGACAAAAACAAGCATCCAAGTTAACAGGGAATGTTTCTATAACTTTCACTAATGTTCTTTAAATGTTATGTAAAACATTCTTAAAATAATGTTTATGGAATGTTCTAATACTTATTATATGTTCTTGTAATGTTGAGAGAAAGGTTCTTAGAACAATGTTCATGGAACATCCTTACAGTGTAATTTATTTGATTGATGTTCTTGTAATGTTGAGAGAAACCGTTCTTTGAATAAAATTCTCAGAATGCTCTTATAATGTTATTATTATTTGCTGAATGTTTTCATAATGTTATCATAAAACATTCATGGAACGTCCTTACGATGTAGGCCTAATGGGCTTATATCAAAGCCACTGGAAGGCAAGCCTGCAACCTTTAGCCAAAAAAGCATAACGGCTAATGCTAACGCCCCGCCCCTGGCGGTACGCAGGGAAGGAGACCAGAGGCTGTTTTTTGAATGGATGTCAATGGATGAGAGGTTTCACTATGGTGATTAAACCGCTTTTGTGGGGAAATAGCTAATCATTTAATTAATTGACAGCCTGTTTGCTAATCTTCAGCATGTTTTACACTAAACAATACTTTCGTTGGGAACTATATGTAGATTTTAGCTTGATAAAAATGTATTTCTTTAAGAAAAGGCAGACTAGGGAACGTTGCATCTGATGCCTCTGCCATTACACGATAGGCTGAGAGGAGCTGCACGTGATTAAGTTAGCCGTTACGGTTTCTCCAATGGTAAGAGATACAGACCCTCTTGTCTCCCCATTATATACAATCTCTGGCTATATGCACAGAGCGTTCTTTAGAACTTCCGCAATAATATAAGATAGCTCAGAAACTTCCGGTGAGATGTCATTTGCTGGTGTGTTGAGCATCAGTAGTGTAATACTTATTTTAAAATCAGAATATAGTCACTTAAATAGTCAGGCATAGCATTAATTTAGTTGTTCAAACGTAAGACAGCATAGAAAATAAATAAATAAAGACGTACCTCAGTGTTCCTCCTCGGCTAAATTCAATTCGACCATCAGTTTTCACAATTTCATGTGAAAAAAAAAAGCATAAAAATCGAATATTTATAGTGCACTTTAGAATAAATATAATATGTGATTTTACAGGTGTGCCGAAATCATTGATCTTGCGCTGCACGGGCTGACAGCTGCTGTGATTACAAAGGGAAAGCACGATCGCAATAAAAGTTATTGTTTTTCATAAGATTTTGTGAGTACTTCATACTTCACATTGACAAAATGTAAACCTAGTTATTTTTTTGTATGAAGTTTCATATTTAGTCAAAAACGAAACTAATTGAAAAACGATTAGAGAAAATGGCTGATATATGCACAAATAAATGCTACTCTGCCGCCACCTGCTGGCTATAGTGGTAATTATTGTCTTTTTGATTTTTAAATAAGTGTTTTCTATCAAATGTTGAATTTCCTACATTTTGAAACGTTCGGTTTTACAATGGGGACAATCTCAGAAGGACGAACAAATAATGTTTGTGGTCATCACATTAAAAATAACATTTGAAGTGCTGCGGGAAAAAATGCTTGTGTGTCTAATTTCAGACATGGCATTTTTTAAATGGTCCCAAGCTTCGTCTTTTATTGCAATCAATAAAACTGGTTTATTGGCCAATTAGGTAAATGTATAACTGCATTAAAAAAAGAAATACAAGATTAAAAAGTCAACCACTGATGGTTTTGTGTCTATGTTAGCAGATTATCCAGCTAACAGGGAACGTCCTCAGAACTTTGGCTAACGTTCTAGAATGGTTCTCTCAAAGTTATGAACAAACCGTTTTCCCAGTAACGTTAATAGAATGTTCATTTAGAGTTATCGGGGCTTTAAATACGTTCATAAAACGTTAGCACAAAAATGTTATTTATACATTGTTCATGGAATGTATTTTTTAGAATGTTTTAGTTGAACGTTCATCTTACATTTTTTAAACATTACTACTTGTTTGATCATTTAAGAGAATTGAAGAGAAGAGAACATGAAGTCACAAGACACATGCATAAGGAACAAAAAATCAATGCAAGCTGTATATAAAATATACAAGCTAGCAGCTATAATACACTGACTTCATTGAACCTAATGCATTACACCAAGCAATGAGGACTTTGAACTTCCCCTTCAGTAAAAGCATTTAATCTGATTCTGAGCTAAATTCTCTCATGGTCTTACTATTACTCAGAACTCTGTGCATCTGCACCATTCCACGCCATTTTTAAACCAAAGTCTGCAGACAACCATTACACTCCAAGGTCTCTTCAGCCTGAAGCATCACAAAGCATTTTGTAAAATGACAGTGTTTGAAACTCCATATGAAATATGTAACAATTTTGTGGTGTTTTCTTTTTCTGTTGTGTTGTTTTCCACATGTCCTGTTAGATTTGGTTTGTGTTCTATCTAGTTGTATGTTTGAGTTTGTTCAACTTGGTGGGGTTGTGTTTTTAGAAAGTGTAAGCTTTGCTCTTAACCACAGTTTAGTGCATTGTTTCCCAACCACTGTGCCATGGCAATAAGTAAAAATAAATGCTACAAATAAGAATATATCATCACGCCGTTGTTTGATTTATAATATTAAAGGGTTAGTTCACCCAAAATTTATGTCATTAATTATTCACCCTCATATTGTTCCACACCCGTAAGACGTTTGTTCATCTTCGGAACACAAATTAAGATATTTTTAATGAAATCCGAGGGTATCGGATCCACACATAGGCAACAACGTCATCCACGAATGTAGTAAAAAACAAGGTTAAAATAGTCAACGTGACTGTAGTGATTCAACTTTAATGTTATGAAGCGACGAGAATACTTTTTATACGCAAAAACAAAACAAAAATAACGACTTTATTCAACATAAAACGTTAGGCTGTAAACAAGGAAGCCTGCACTGAGTTCATTACATATGACAATGGTTCATATTGTTGAATAAAGTTATTTTAGTTTTGAGTACAAAAAGTATTCTTGTGGCTTCATAACATTAAGGTTGAACCACTGTAGTCACATTGACTATTTTAACCATGTTTTCAACTATCTTTCTGGGCGTCAAAAGGTGCAATGACGTTGCTGCCTATGTGTGGATCAGATACCCTCGGATTTCATAAAAAATATCTTAATTTGTTTTCCGAAGATGAACGAAGGTCTTACGGGTGTGGAACGACACGAGGGTAAGTAATAAATGACATTATTTTCATTTTCGGGTAAAAAAACCCTTTAATGCTATTGGTCATCCTTTATGTCTGTATGTGGGTTTTACAAATATTTAACCAATAAAAAGTGTTTAAAAGAGATTGTGACTAAACCGCGTAATTCCATTGGCTCATTAAACTGTCAGTCAAACCTCATAACTCTGTCCCAAGACGCATTAACACAGTTTTCATAAAATGTTAACATTATAATAACATGTGCAAGCGTCTGACCATATAAAGCCGCAATACCAACTCCGCCCGTGAGCGACGATATGTAAATTTGTTGTTTTATCCGATTCGTCACCAACAACCAAGAAACCTTGGTTTCCGAAGATAAACAAAGGTCTTATGGATATGGAATGACATGAGGGTGAGTAATTAATGACAGAATTTTCATTTTTGGGTGAACTAACCCTATAAATGTGAGTACTATTTGTAAAATAATAACTATTTTTAATATGCCATTTGAAGCAATGCATGTTAGTGCTATGTTGTTATATTATTATTTTATATAGTGGTGTGCCATGGGATTTTTTACTTGTCAAAACTGAAAGAAAAAAAAAAGAAAAAAAGAAAAAAGGTTGGGAAACACTGGTTTAGTGTACTACTACAGTAAATGTGAATCTTAAAGTAAAGTCTTATCTGTTATTTTTGTAATTCAAATATTTAATGCACTTAGAAACTTTCATACTCTGGAAAAACGTGTCTTTACATAGTTTTTGGTACTTTTGTTAATTTTGTTAATTTGAAATCCATACCTGTGGCTGTAAGAAATCGATTATTTACATTTTATCACATTTTTTGGGTAGCACTGCCAGAAGGTCCCTGATTCGAGTCCAGGCTGAACCAGTAGGCCCTCTCTGTTCTCCCTGTGTCACTGGGTTTACGCATATATTAGCATCTTTTAGAAATTTAGTAATTCAGCAGCAGACAAAATGTGCTGATTTCTCTGCATGCCTGTTACTTTCATGGTTTACACAATCCTCTGCTGAACACAACCTCTAAAGGTAACCCAGTCCCAGAGGGGACTTACAAAAACAACTCACTTCCCCAAAGACAAACAAACAGTGAAGAAGAGGCCTGTTGACCTCTTGAGCATAACATGTTTTAACCAGTAAGTCTGTTAAAGTGGGTAGATTATACACACCAGGTGAGACTGACAAAACTGCAATAACTCCATTCTCACAAAAACAATAAAGATGTTAGTAATATTTTTCTCTAAGGATATTTGTGGTGAAATTTACCAACCCCAAACTTTTAAAACTGCAATTCACACCTTAATGACTTAAATGCATCTCTTTGACAAACAGCATGTTTTAATTTGTGTATTAAAATGAATTAAGCATCATAAAGTCAAAACATGTCAGGGCGATACAACTGTCCTAATATCATATTGAAGGGAAAAAAGTCTCTTAAATTCTTGAAAAGAAAAACGTATTATATATAATGTAATAATTAATCTTTTTACCTTGAAAAATATATATATTTAAATTAAGTAATTGACCAGAAAAGCATATGCATCTAATAATACTTACCCCGATTAAAGGCTTGTCAAGAGCAGCAGAAACATGTCCTTTTTATTTTAAACTGATGTAATATGTCTTACTTATGCTTCAGGAATGCTACAAACCAGTGTGGGCCTTGTCTTAACATGTATCTCTGCATTTAAGACATGTCAACACACAAGAGGTCCCGAGGGACTGAGTCGATGGAGCCTTTGTGTGGACGTAACTGTCACGATGAAAGATTCTCTCTCTCAAGCTTTGAACATCACAGAAACCTATGAAGGCAGACTTAAATGTAAGAAAACGATTGCTATTTTTCCACAGTGATCGGGTCAGATGCCACCCTGCCCACCTTCCCAGAATGACTGGTCATATTTGTTCATCTACAGGGCTGACTGACCTAATACAAACAAGAAATTACATCTACTGAAGTATCAAAAGCCTGCATTGCTTAATGACCTTTACTTGAACCATAGACAAATAAAGCCAGACTCTCTGTTCTTCAGGTGCAGCCAAGGCTGTGTGGCGCTCCTGTATTTGATGTCCGTTTAAGTTATGTATGGGAATAGGGCAGGGTGAACCGTCTGTGGTAAGACTGGCTGTCTGCTTTCCGAAACACATGATGGCAAAGGTAGCAGGATAGCCTGGGACAGAAGCGTATAGTAACCATGGCAGCTTTCTATTTCAAGTGCTCTGACATCACCTAGTGGTGAGATCTGTAATTTTCCTCATTCTGCCATATGTTCTGAGATGACATTGAACTATGAAAACTATGAAATGTGATACAACAGTGAGATGTGGAAATGGCTATTTGGATCCATTAACCTCAACACAACCCCTCTAAAAAAACACACCACTCAACCATAGTATTGTGATAGAGTGAGAGGAGGAAGTCGCCACTCCCAGCAGCATTTTTCTGCTCTGGTTAACAAAAGGGAGTTCAGCTGACTGAATTAACACTGCTGACCAGAGCACCTTCCTCTCACTAATTGTCTATCTTGGTTAAGATAATTACTTTGAGACCACTAAGCAAAATCTCAAACATGCCCAGGAAGTGCAATAATCACAGACAGACAGAAAGAAAAAAAGCAAGGAAGAAAGACAGAAAGAGAGAAAGAAAGAAATTATACAGTGAGAGTAGGTATTTACACTGTTACAAAAAACCTATTTCAAGTATAAATAAATTATTTTGACCTTTTATTTATATATATACACACACACACACACACACTGATCAGGCATAACATTATGACCACTGACAGGTGAAGTGAATAACACTGATTATCTCTTCATCACGGCACCTATTAGTGGGTGGGATATATAAGGCAGCAAGTGAACATTTTGTCGATGAGTTAGAAGCAGGAAAAATGGGCAAGCGTAAGGATTTGAGTGAGTTTGACATGGGTCAAATTGTGATGGCTAGGGTCAGAGCATCTCCAAAACTGAAGCTCTTGTGGGGTGTTCCCGGTCTGCAGTGGTCAGTATCTATCAAAAGTGCTCCAAGGAAGGAACAGTGATGAACCGGTGACAGGGTCATGGGCGGCCAAGGCTCATTGATGCACGTGATGAGCGATGGCTGGCCCGTGTGATTCGATCCAACAGACGAGCTACTGTAGCTCAAATTGCTCAAGAAGTTAATGCTGGTTCTGATAGAAAGGTGTCAGAATACAAAGTGCATCGCAGTTTGTTGCGTATAGGGCTGCATAGCCGCAGACCAGTCAGGGTGCCCATGATGACCCCTGTCCACCGCCGAAAGCACCAACAGTAAGCATCAGAATTGGACCACAGTGCAAATGGAGGAAGGTGGCCTGGTCTGATGAATCACATTTCTTTTACATCACATGGATGGCCGGGTGCATTTGCGTCGCTTACCTGGGGAACACATGGCACCGGGATGCACTATGGGAAGAAAGCAAGCTGGCGGAGGCAGTGTGATGCTTTGGGCAATGTTCTGCTGCGAAACCTTGGGTCCTGCCATCCATGAGGATGTTATTTTGACATGTATCACCAACCTAAGGATTGTTGCAGACCCTGCACACCAGGGGTGGGGAACGTTGATCCTGTAGGGCCACTGTCCTGCAGAGTTTAGCTCCAACCCTGAAAAAAACACTCACCTGCCTGTAACTTTAGTAATCCTGAAGACCTTGATTAGCTTCAGGTGTGTTTAATTAGGGTTGGAGCTAAACTCTGCAGGACAATGGCCCTCCAGGATCAACGTTCCCCACCCCTGCTGTACACCCTTTCATAGAAACGGTATTCCCTGGTGGCCGTGGCCTCTTTCAGCAGGATAATGCCCCTGCCACAAAGAAAAAATGGTTCAGGAATGTTTTGAGAAGCACAACAACGAGTCTGAGGTGTTGACTTGGCCTCCAAATTCCCCAGATCTTAATCCAATCAAGCATCTGTGGGATGTGCTGAACAAACATGTCCAATCCATGAAGGACCCTCCTCAAAACTTATAGGACTTAAAGGATCTGCTGCTAACATCTTGATGCCGGATACCACAGCACACCTTCAGGGCTCTAGTAGAGTCCATGCCTCGACGGGTCAGGACTGTTTTGGCAGTGAAAGGGGGACCAACACAATATTAGGAAGGTGGTCATAATGTTATGCCTAATTGGTGTGTGCGTGTATATACAAATAAAATACACACACACAATTCAAATTACCTCTGAAACTTAAGGATCATGTCATTCTCAGATTCAATGTCATCTTTGTTCCCATAGAACATTTAATGTGTGTGGGAAGTCTCTAAAAATGCATGAAACATCAGAACTGTATTAATAATTCACACACCACATGGTGTCCACAGCTGTGCCATTCTTATAATCTGTCATAAATACTGAAAGGTTTGCTTTAACTATTCATTCAGTTCTATAAAATGTCATGCAACATTTACATTTTTGTGTAACTGATACGTATTAACATAACACAGTTGGTTCACAGAAACTAAAGTCAATGACACTTTAAACTAATCAACAAAATGTGTTGGATTGTGCTGTTGTGCAAAAGGCCAAAAACACAAATAAGATGGATGAATGGAACCATCTCAGTTGTCCTTTGTTCCTTAAGAAACGGACTAAAGGGCACTAGTGTGTAGGTCAACATATAAATCTATAAGTTATAAATATGTGTAATAACATAACATAAATAGTGTACTTTTAGTCTTCATTTTACGTGTCACGCCTAATAGAATTTCGCATAATACTTTTCCATAACCTACAAGCGAAGGAAGAGTTGGAGGAAATTAATTACTTGCTGCCATCTAGTGGACACTTTTAGAAACTGCATTGGGTAGGCTATTTCGTGACGACTTGAAATTAAAAATATTTCTTAAATACATTTTAAGTGCTCTCTATCATTGTCTGATAATTGAAGTGCTCTATATGCTCATAAATAGAATAATAATAATAAAAAAAGACCTGCCTGATTGGCCAAAACTCTCTTTAATGTTACAAATGTTCACAAAACATTGAGACACCATTCAAATACAAATTATGAAAAGATCACAGGTAAATTTCCTGAAATCCTTATCATTTGTGAAGACACGTTTAGACGTTTAGTAGCCTAGATTTTATTTATCCAGTTATACGCTGATTAAATACAAAGTGTTGATGTTTAAAATAGGCCTACTTCAACTGAAAATGTTACCTATATTAACACATTAGCTACGAAGAAGCATTGAAAATTGTCCAGATAGGCTATTATTCTTAGTTAAACTGTATGCTACATGCCAAATATGTTACATGAAGATGAGTATTCTTTAACAACGATTTTCATGGAGTTCAAAAGAGCAGGCTACTATGTGCAGGTGCCATCATGACCTCTAGAGGGACTAAAAGCAACCTCAGCTGTTATATGTTGTCTACAAAATAAGTCGCTGGTTCTACCATTTTGTAAATAAAAGAATAAGTGATCAAACTAGCCAATAAAATTACATTACAAACAAAGGCATAGTTTGCCTAAATTGCCTTGATAGCGACACAAAGCCTACCAACTAAAAAGACATCTGTAGCATGCAATGTTTCAGTCAGCTTACTTGAAAACAATTATTTGGGAAATACTATAGGCTCTCTGGGATATGAATTCAGACACTTTTGGCGATATAAACTGATAAATGTGTGTAAAAGGTGGAACTGTTTAGAATAAATATATTTAAAATATAGGCTAATAAGTTATATTGTATCAAATTATGCCAACAGGGGAAAATAAACCCACTCTATAAATAGACATTGAGTTTAAAAGAAGTGCAGCATCAACCAGCAGCAACAACGTGCCACTTTAATCTCTTACAAGAGCTTACTGTAAGCACAGTTTCCACAAATATATTGTTATATAATATACTGTGAAATACATAATGGAACCTTAAAACAGTGCATATATATATATATATATATATATATATATATATATATATATATATATATATTTATATATATATATATATATATATATATATATATATATATATTGTCATTTTGTTAATTCCTTTGTTTCATGATAGTGGTGGTTAATAACAGTTTATTGTGAGAATAATTAGAATGGTGGCAATTTGGCAGACACTGTTAAAAACACAAATAAAACATGTTAGGCCTATATTATTTTATGATTAAGGATAATAATGTATTGATATGATTAAAGAGCTAGTATAACATCATATAAAGAGATAATACAACATATTTCTATTATTAAAGAGAAAACAAAATCATACAAACGAAAACCCCGCAAAGCAATACAGCGCCTGGCGCAATGTAGACATAGAAATATACTGGTATTACTATCCTATATACACAGCCTACTCTCATTATTGCAGGACTCTGTTCCACCATGACACGGTGAGCGAAAGTCTCGATTATGTGAAATGGCGGCAAGAGGAGGAGACGAGGACGGAAACATGATACAGTACAGCGCCACTGCACTGAACCCACGAGTAAAACAGAAAACCCGAAGCGGATTTTATTCATTAATCGGAATCATGTACGTTGCAAGAGGCACAACTACTAGAACGCGCCATTAAAATCAACGCAGCTGTCTACTTTGCAAGTCAAACAGCCGCGTATAAGCCCGTGTGCCAGTCTTTACATCATTAATTCATTTATTTATTTATTTATTACCGCCACTCCCTCAGTTGTTGTATTTGATAGTAGCCTACACCCTCTCAGCAGCTTTTTTTTTTTTTTTTTTGGTAATTGAAAGCCAAGGCAATATAACAACACACAGTATAATGTTATAAATATATAATCAGGTGTTAATAACTGAGGAAATACGTCATCAGTCTGTGAAAAGGCAATATGCAGAAGCTCATGAGAAGAACCTGCTTAAACTTTACAGTTTAAACTTAGTTATAGTTAAAAGAATGCGTCATGTTCTTGCAAGTAGCCTAATTTGAGAATAAATGTATTTATTTCCTCTGAGGAAAAAGGTGACTTAGTGCAAGAGTAGCTGTGTCCGAATTCACACAGCCGACTTTACATGTAGTCTAAGCCTACTGAACTTAGCGCTATATGCAAATATGCAGTATAAATATGTTCCCAGACATAGCCTACTACATATACGTTGCAATTTTCCTTTAACTTGTGTTCTTTAGTTTGGTTGCAACTTGTGCTATAGCCTACCACTGACATTTACATTTAAAAACAAAGATCTATGTTTTATATATATATGAATACTGTCTATATAATTAAGTTTTTGGACATCTTCATAAAGTTGCTACTACAGAAATACAATCTGGCTGATTCATTTGTTCATAGTGGAAGTCTTAAATATTACTCTGCCCATGCCTTTCATTCTTTTTCAGCTCTGATTATGCTGGTCCTCAAAATAAATACTTGTTCTCAAGTTAATTTTACCACTGGGGCCTTGACTGTTCCCAGCTGTCCCTCCTCCCATCCACTCTCGAATTGGTCCCTGACCATACATGGTCTTAGTTGAAGAAAGCGGCAGGCTAAGAGAGTTGTAGGAAGAAACTGATCTGCCACTTAGACAAGCCTGTGTGTAAAAGGGAGGACCCTGTTAACACGGACTCGGTAGCACTGGCCATGTAACTCCTCCACCACAAAAATTTACACTGTAATAGTATAGAGCTAAAACTGGCCCCTAGCTGAGGAACTAACTTAGAAACAGAAACTTCAGCTGGACTGTGTGTTTCACCCAGCTTGTAAAGACTTGAACTTACTTTCACTGTAAAAGCAGCAAATAGGTGTTTCTGGGTGTGGATATTAAAATACTCTTTCTGTTACAGGTGCCATTGAGTCATGTTGTATTACAATCTTCATAAACAAAACTCATGTGAATAACTGAGGTGGGAGCCTAAGCTACAACACTTGCATGAGTTACATTGCAATTTGTTCCTTTCACATAATTACACTCATACTTTACAAATTCTTCAAAAATCGACTGATGTCAAGGCATTTTAAAAACAGAAAAAGTTTAATTCTGAGTGCAAGTATCCAAAGTGTGTCTGATTCACAGGTGTTTTTGATGACATTTGAGTTAGGGATATGATGACATAATTCCTGCTATGTTATTTTAATGAAGTAAGAGACAGCCGTCCTTCCTACACAGACAAATAGTAAGACACACTGCATGGAATTTATCACTCCTGGCTCTTATAAACCCAGAATCACTTTACGAGCACAGCAGTGACCTGTGTTCATGTATTTCTTTTTTAAACAGGAAGTTTGGGCAGGTTTTTTTTACACTTTAGATATGACATGAACCATAATTTTCATTCTAATGTGTTTTATAGGTCCCTATCTGTTTTTATCTGTCTCTCTTTTTATCTCTCACTATCAAATACCAGTAGCCATATGGTTATTTTAGAGGTTACATATAGTGTGTCACAGAACTAGAACATATTTCTGCTTTCACATTTATACAGACTTCAAAATGCAAAATAGGAATTTAAAGGTTTGCAAGATCCTAAATTTCTGTTTTGCCCTTTCATAGTAAAAATTAAATTCCACCAAAAACACAAATTATTATGTATATATGAAAAATGGTCTGAAGTTAATGTCCGTTATTACATATTATATTACATTACATTATTACACACACACACACACACACACACACATATATATATATAATATAAATTATTTTAACATTTTTGAATAACAATATAAAAAATTTAAAACTCATCTCATAAACAAACAAAAACAACATTTTGCCTTTAGGAAATGAACACAGATCAAGATGTTGGCCCTGACTTTGTAAATGTGTGTTCTGCCTCATTACCTTATAAATAATGTAAACTGGATGAATGGATAAATGTAAGATCCACCCATTAACAACCACAAATATCATAAACACTATACTGACAAAATGATTCTTATCAACCCACTTCCTACTTTTCTGTCTCTCGCAGCACTTTCTCTGTCTGTTTGGCTATTCCTAGTGGATTCTCTCAGTCCCATGTCTGATATAATAGGGCTCATATCACAAATCTCCATCATCCCACCCAGCATACCCCTCATTATCTGTCTGTTTCAGTAATATTAAAGCGATAATTCACCCCAAAATTAAAATTGTGTGATCATTTACTCACTCTCTTACTCATTTTAAACCAGCAAAATTGTATTTCTGTTCAACACAAAAGGAAAAATTTAGTATAATGTTGATACTGCTCTTTTCCACACCATGAGTAAATGGTCACTGTCACCTTTGGCTTGCTGGGGTTTAAAAGACACTTAATATTCAGAAATATTATTGATTTAACTGCACTGACACTATTGGATACTTACCTTTATTTATATAGCGTTTTTTACAATGCCGATTTACAGTGTTACAGTGATAACTGGTATATAATTTTGGCTGCAAAATGGTGTCAATGCAGGCAGATCAAAGCAACTTTCTGCAGAGCTGCATAGCTGATTTGACTTTGTTTCATAATTGACATATTTTGCAATATCAATCCTGTTATTGAACTGAATTGAATGAACAATGAACTGAATTGAGCTGAATAACAACACTATTGTCTGAGATGCTTTTATAGCTGAATTGATTTAAACTCATTTCATAATTGATGAACTTACACAGTTATTGAATTGAACTGAATCAACACTGAACTGGCTTCAGCTGAATAATCACACTATTGTCTTCTGTAGAGCAGCAGAATCTGAATTTTTCTCATATTTGATGAAGTTTGCATTATTAATCGTTATTTACCTTTATTACTGTGAAGCGGCTTTGAAACAATCTATATTGTATAAAGTGCTATATAAATACAGGTGACTTGACTTATCAAACTCCAAAAAGAACAATAAAAGTTGTATTTGTCTTTTTTATGACTTGACAGCCCCTGGTCATCATTTACTTTCACAAAGTAAACCAACGACCTGAAGGTTTCTGTTCCTTTAATGATGAGCAAAAGACTAACAATTAACTGACAAGATATCAGTAGCCTATACAGTAGCGTCCTACAAGTAAAACGCCCCTGTGTCAGAAACCTACTCATTCTTGACTTTACTCATGCTCTGAAAAACATTAATGCATTCTCCGGGAGAGCAGAAAGCACCAGTTCAAGAAGAGGAGCAGTGGACAAAAAGTTGATCACAAAAGGTCTGACTGACACCGACAATAATGCAGATGAAATATTTCTTTCTCTTGCCATCAATTAGACATTCTTATGCAAATCATCTTTTTTGTATAACTTAATATGACAAACCTCACCATCATCTCTTTCTTGACGTTTGTGCACAAATAGAAAAAAAGTCATTCAGTGTTTTAAATACCTGTGAAGACTGATTACCTGTCATAATAAACCCAATTCACTTGTGTTGGTTATTTAATGGCCAAAGAAAAGAATGCAAGGAGGCGTTTATGGGCTGGCACACTCTCCATTTGCAATTATATTGGGATCATTCCAGAAGGAGGTAATAATTCAACAGAGCAGCTTAGTCATCTAATTTTTTAAAGATGAAACCACCCTAACTTGTTGTCTGACCAGTCGAATGAATTTCATTTTTAAGGTTTACTTAAGCTTAGTTTTATGGTTTTATGTTTCTTTACACATATAATTAGAAAAATAATCATTCTTATTTCTTAGGTGCTTTAGTACAGAATGTATGTGAAAAAGTGCATGACCCTAATTCCAATAGCAGATACTGTTCCAGTACGAACACGACATCTAATAATACAGCGTGTGAGTTAAGTTTGGGTAGTAAGGTGATAGGCAAAGTATAGTCATTTTCTTAACTTCAGTTAATTCTCAACAGTTAATTCAAGGAAAGATTTCAAAAAGTGCCTTAAGTTAGATATGTAGTTTTTATTGCCTTATTTTGACTTAAGTTTTTACCTTTTTGAACGAGCAAATGCCTTTCTTGTGAAGTAAAGGAAAAGCTTTTGGTTAAAAAAAAAAAAAAGAAATCAGTCAATTTCTCAATAAGCTACTGACTTTAGAAGACTTCAGAGGGATATTGCACCAAAAAAAAAGAAAAAGAAATAAAAGAGTCCCATATGATTAGGATTTGACATTTTTAGAGTTTGACAGCCCATGGTTATCATTCACTTTCACTGGATGGAAGAAATGCCAAGAAAAATACATTTTTAAAAAAATTTAATGAGAAGATGACTTTTCAGGTGTAAAGTTGGATCATGAAATGCAGGGGCCCAGGTCATCAATGGCACTATGGCCCACCAACAGCATTAATTTGATTTTGGGAGCTATATGAGAAGCCAATATGAGGCAAAATTGCTCCACGCCATTATGGATGCACTCAAAGGGTAATGACAGCAATAGCCAATGTAATTAGTAGCAATAATCTAGTCAACAGATCATTTAAAACCTGAATGACCTGAATGGTCCTTGAATGCAGCAAGATGATGCTACATACAGCTGGTGAAAAAAAAAAGCATAGAGATAATGCTGTAGGGCAGAAAGAGAGCTACTCATCATGCCTTTACAGGGGCATTTTAGTGCAGAAATATGATTAACATTCATTTATAACCAAAAATCCAATTTCCACCATAATCTATAGGATCTAGACTTGAAATAACATTCATCATGAACTAAATATATCATTTAAGGTGTCAAGATAATATAGCAATTTATCAGAAGCCAAATTAGCTGGAAAATCTTTATTTTACGCATATGGCTTGCCTGGAGGCATAAGTCCTGTACAGATAGACTAGTGTGCCAAAACATCATTACATCGTTACACAGTGGCTAGTGATAAGGTCCTTATAAATATAGAATCAGAATCAGAAAGAGCTTTATTGCCAGGTATGTTTACACATACTAGGAATTTGTTTTAGTGACAGAAGCTCCACAGTGCAACAGAGTAACAGTGACAAGACAAGACACAGATAATATAAAGAATAGAAGAATAATATACAAATATACAAGAGAGAAAAAGTGCAAAAATCAATATAAATATAGGGCTTATACTTTTTCCTGACTGAAGAATCTATTCCAGTATACAACACAGACCCATCTGACCTCACATTACCCCATTAAAATTCTTTTGTTCTGACTAAGACTTTGTTATGACTACAGATGTCTGTCTGCGCTGCCACACTTTCTCAGGCAACAGAGGTGAAGCACGGAGCGTATGGAAATTCCTCTGCAGAAATCCTCTGACAGGTATGTAAAACCTAAAACTGAGAGAACGCCCCCTTTAAAGAAAAAACTGTGCCAGTACATAATAATGTTCAGCTTAACATGGACTTTAGAACTTGCATGTGTATAATGACAAACAAGCCTCAACTTTGACCACAAACATTCATCAGTATCTCTCATCCAGACACAAATGAGATTTCAAGATTTCCATATTGATAGAGGGCCTCATAACATACCTGCCCGTTCTGTACAGTATGCATTGGTAGGTACAGATATAAACCCTGACAAATGAGAAGGTGAGATAACAATGGAGAGGAAGATGAAAGAGAAATGACAGAAAATGGGAAGTTTGACAGACAGAGGGGGAGAGAGGGAGGAGGCAGAGAGGGCAAATGCAAACAATGAATAAATATTCATGTTCACCAACAGAAAGGTTGCAGTGTGCAAAATTTCCAGCCCTTTGCAATGTGAGTGGGAGATACCAATGCAGAACAGAGAGGGGGAGGAATGAGAACATTTACAAGACTGAAGAATGATTCCTCTGATCAGGAGGTCCACAGAAAAATGTACTTTCAAAATGAAACAGCCCGTTATTGTTTGTTCAAATGTGTCACAAACGAGTGACTCTTAAATAATGAGTTTCTTTCCAGTCTGTTAGATACAAAGAGTTTTTAGTGCACTCACATGTTACTAGGGCTCTTTGAAGATACATAAGGCTGCAGATTGTAGGGTGTCAGTAGGACCAGAGGGTGAAAATCTGAACCACATCTGCTGCTGTTGTGAGTTGCTTGGCAGAAGACCTTGAGTTTTCTGTCCTCAATGAATTAGAGATATTAGAAGATCTAAACCATGCCTGAAGTGCCTAGGGCTTTTAGAAATTACTTAATGTCCTTGTGGCATTTTCTGTAGATTCAGCTCTATGTTGAATGATTTCATAACAATGTAAGATTGATCATACTCACTTGGTCCTGTTTTGTGGCAGACTGGCTCATTTTTCTGTCAACAACAATGTGAGATTTACAAACATGCATAGAACGTTCCCACAGGTCCACATTCTTTCACACTGATTACAAATTACCAAAAACAACAACAAATCTTCAAAGAATGGAATTCAATGTTCTTTTGCCATCAATTAATATCAGATTTTTTCTTTTGACTTTGAAACCTGGCATGAATTAATAAACCGCAAAGAGGACAACTTCAGTACTAAAAGGTATGCAAAAAATGTGAAATGAGTAAAGTCTGTGTAGGCCAGAAATACCTGGGTGACCCTCTACACTAGCAAAACCTAATTTTACCAAGTGCAACATGTTCCTGAAACAACATTAACTTATTAGGTAGGGTTAGGTTTAGGGATAGGGATATGTTTAGGATTTAATTTTCTGACAGGAATGTTATTCCAGGATCAACAAAAATATGTAACTCAACAAAATCAGGACATGCTATAAACCTTATTCACAGCAGCGCCATCTTTGATTTTTAACAGGAATAACAGCAAGGGTGTGACGGACAGACGTATCTCTTCAGTGGGCTGTATGTGTTATTTAACGTGTTTTGGATTGTTCTGCTGATGAAACACTGCAAAATATCTTTCCAAGACATTTCAAATTTCTCCTAAAATGAACTCCTAAAATTATGTGCTTTTGTCATTTGTAATATTACTGCTTATTGATAGTAAGTAAGGTAGTTGGGTAATACTTTAGAATACTGATCCTTCATTAATGAATAACTACACAGGAGCACAAATGAGTAATGCATTATTAACACTCTAGTAACTACTATTAACCAACAAGAAACTCTGATTAGTGTATTATTAATAATAGTGCTCAGTTGAAGGTAGTAGTTCACTAGCTAATCAATAACTACTATTTTTTCATGCCTCCCAGAGAACTACTAAGAACTACTATACAGGTTCATAATTAACATGAATGATGCATTAATGTATAATTCATTCTAAAGTAAAGGTCATGGTAACCCACTAGTTATGACTCAAGTATGACCAAATCCTTCAGAAGGAATTACTAATTATTTGGATCAGTATTCTAAAGTGAAAAACATGATAACTCTCTAACTACTGGAGTCATTGTAAACTTTTGAGGTTTTTGTACATTTTTTTTTGCACAGTTTTGTACAGCAATTCCTTCTGATGTATTTGGTAACACTTAAGTACTAGTGGGTTACCATGATCTTCACTTTAGAATACTGATCCAAATAAGTAGTAGTTCCTTTATAATTATGTAGTAACTCTTGAGTTACTACTATCCAATACTTTACAAAAAGTTTACAATGACTCCAGTAGTTAGAGAGTTATCATGTTTCTCACTTTAGAATACTGATCCAAATAATTAGTAATTCCTTCTGAAGGATTTGGTAATACTTCAGTGTGTTACCATGATCTTCACTTTAGAATAATTATACATTATGCCTTATTCACATTAATTATGAACCTGTATATAGTAGTTCTTAGTAGTCCTCTGGGAGGTATGAAAAAAATAGTAGTTATTGATTAGCTAATGGTGAACTACCACAATCAACTGAGCACTATTACTTACTAACTAATTAATCAAAGTTTCTTGTTAGTTAATAGTAGTTACTAGAGTGTTAATAATGCATTACTCATTTGTGCTCCTGTGTAGTTATTCATTAATGAAAGATCAGTATTCTAAAGTGTTACTGGTAGTTGTTGTAGTGGTTATGTGTAGGTATGGGTTATGCAGAACACGGCATAATTTGTGCTTTAATAAGTACTAATAAACATAATAAGTACTAATAAACAGCCAATATGCTAGTAATATGCATGGTAAGCTACTAATAATGAATATGTGTACCTGATCTAAAGTGTTACCATAATTTTAGTACTTCAGCTGAAACTTATTTCATTGGAGTTTTTTTTAATCTAATATTTATATTTTTCCTGCTTTATTTTGCTTACGTTAACTATGTTTAATTTAGTTTTAGTTTTAGTTAACAATAACAACACTGAATACAGCTGAAAGCATAGATAACATGACAAAGCCAACACGGAGGATGTTATTTTTTTCTTTCTTATTACATACTTACTAGTTGAGAACTTTTTTATCAAATGCAGTACATACACAGACAGTAGATACATTTCATTGCGAATAACATAAAGAAAGCCCTGTTCACACTGACAGCAACTAAAGCAACTTTTTACAGCTACTGTTCGGTGCCTGATTAAAACTGCTTTTACGGTGTATTTAACCATGTATTTGAAATGCTTTACATAGAAAAACACACCTCATCTATAAGGATAAAAAAGTGTAATTGAGAAATGCCAGTGGTGAGGGGATTGGAAAGGCTGAACGAGTAAGTACTGCTGATAACAGTTACGTTAAGGCCGAAGCTAAAGGAGAGTAGCACCTCCTACAGACAGCATGATTAATGACCACACTGACGTGAACTTCTGAATATGACGAAGACGCCTAAACTTAACCAATCGTCATGGGAGAAATGCACACAGACCAGCACAACAAACATGACCTGAACACAACTCTTGAGTAGTTTCCATCCAATGGAGAATATTTATATATGGACTGGATAACCATGAACGATGAGAGATGCGCTCCACTCAACTCACATGTAATAAGTGAAAACTAACTATAATACAATGACATATTATTAAAAGCTTTGGATTCAAGTATTTGTTGCTTTAATGCTAAATGTAAAACATGTAATTACTTTAGATGAATCATTAGCTAAGTTTAACTTCTTGGTCATTAGCTATCTTCTTAATGTGGTGTTGCAGTCTTACAAAATACTCCCTTGTGAACAATGAAGGGGCCATCGAGTTTAAAGGCAGAAATTAGTTGGAAACAAGGTGACAGGGTAAACATATTGGCTTTGCAGCCAGTCACCTGAGGTACTTCCTGCCTAACCCTCACCACAGGAAGACAGACCACATGAAAACAGGAAACTCCCCTGAACTATTACATGAAAGAGCTACTGTACATAGGTGAAGTGTCCTCAAAATAGCTGTGCCAAACTCAAGGAAGATGGAGGACTTTTGTGTACACAGGGTTATGAACGATAATGTTAAGTCATATTTATGATATTATATAATGAATATAAAGTTTTGCGTTTAAAACGTGAGGATGCAAAAAAAAAAAAAAAAAAAAAAAAAACCCACAAAGTCTAGGGATGCGTTTTTAAAATGTTAAACTTTTTTTAACTTCAGTGGCAAATGGGGAAAAATAAAGAAGAACTTAAGCGCAGTGTATTTAGAAATGCAATGCCATGCACAAGACGCTGCAAAAGATGCAAGATGCTAGCGCAACTGTTAAACACATCTGTCTACCACTGTCACGATTCTGTGTGTCTCTGTTTCATGGACTCTTATTTTGATATTTAGTTGTCTTGCTGTATCTGTGTTCAGTTCCTGTGGTTTAGTTCCTGTTTCCCTTGTTTCCATTGCTGTCTTGTTAGTTTCCAAAGCAACCCTTGTTTGTTATCATGACAAGATATTATCTACACCTGTCCTTCATTTAGCCTCTTGTCATCTTATATAATCCCTAAGATATCTTCTGTTCTTCGTTTTGTGTTAACGTTTTGTGCTGGTGTTTCTCTGTTCCTAGTGGTTATTAAATGTGAGTTTATCGTTCTCCTGCATCATGCATCGTTGTTGTGGATTATCAAGTCAAGACAGTACGTGACAACTACATGTTTACATAGAAAATTGATGAAAAAGCAGTGGAATGCAAAAATGCTATGTGAACAGCCCCTGGAATTTTAACATGCAAATTAATTGCATTGACTGCTTATTTTAGAAATTACCTGTTAGTTAGCTGTGCTTGCATTGCTAGTGATAATGGACAATGGACCATTTCTTTTTTGCTAATGTGACTGTGCCTTAATGGCCCAAAAATGAAAATTCTGTCATTAATTACTCATGCTAATCTCATTCCACACCCGTAAGACCTTCGTTCATCTTCGTAACACAAATTAAGATGTTTTTGATGAAATCCAAGAGGTATATGTCCATAGACAGCAATATAATCAACACTTTCAAGGTCCAGAAAGGTACTAAAGACATCATTAAAACAGTCGTTGTGATTGCAGTGGTTCAACATTAATTTTTATGAAGCGACGAGAATACTTTTTGTGTGCAAAAACAAAACAAAAATAATGACTTTATTCAACAATCTCTTCTCTTCTGTGTCATTCTCATATGTTGTTATGAATACACAAAACATTCTGCAATAATTTGCTAGTGCGAGAAAGGAACATTTTACTGCAAAACAAAACATAAGTATTTCCAGCTTAGTCGTCTTTCCTACAAAAGTGTCAAAGAGAGCACTGTCTAGCAATCATGCACACCGTTGGAAACATGACATTCATGGAAACAAATACTAACACTCAAGCAACCAGAGAGTGTTCTCAGTACTTTGGCTAGCATTCTGGCAAGGTTCTCTCAAAGTTATGAACAAATTTTCTTCCAGTAACGTTAATAGAATGTTCTTTCAATATTATCTGATCAATAATGTTATCAAAATGTTACCACAAAACACTATTCATACATTTTTCTGAAACATTTTAGTTGGGTGTTCGCCTAATGTTTTAAACATTACCACTTACTTACAGATGGTTTAGAGAACATTCAAAAGTAACATTCCCAGAAATTAAATTTTTTTACAACTTATTGGGAACATTAGCAAAATGTTCTTAGCTTAGACATAAGAGCAGAATCAGCATAAATAAGGGTTGTTGTTTTTCTTTTTACTCTATAAGTTTACTCTATTTCCTTCTTGATTGTTGGGCCCAACATTATAAGCTTCAATATCAAACTGAAGGGCATCAGATGATGTGCAGACTGTCTTACACATGATGCATGTCAAACTAGGACACAATTCCCCAATGTCACTTAGCACTTTAAAGACCATAAAGAAGGAGAGGGGGAAGGTTAGTGTATTTGCTCAGTAAAATATTGCTGTGAAGCACTCCAGACAGACTCCTTCATACACTCACATACTCCAGTCCATGGCTCACTTAACAGATGTGGTTTCTGTTGAATCCCTGAACTCTGAACAAGGGATGAAAAATTACTGAGCTGTGACATACACTGGATCTAAAGTCACTGGATCTCTAAATACTAATAAATCTCAACTGTATCAGAGAACCAGGCTTATTGGTGAGTACACACAATAAGGAAGGCAAGAGGAACAAAGTGAGAGTGGAGAGGGGGAAGGGTGGAAAAAGAAAAAAGAAAAAGAGAAGGGAGGGGAGGGGAGAAGGAAGCTAGGCGGAGCTGTTATGGGGGCCCTTGCTCACATTTATCACCCATAATGACGATGGGTGAGGGGCCTTTGCAGTACCCAACCCCTCTGCAATGAGGGACACCTTAAATGAGTCACAAGACTCCGAACAAGCATGGGCAGCACCTACGATCTGTTGTAGAAAAACAGGAAACACACATACACACTTCAAACCTGGTAGGGTGTGCCATTAAATTCCGGTTCTGATTTATAATACCCTCATAATTAAATTTGTGGTGTGATGCAAGTGGAATTGTTAGTAAGAAGTATGCAAATTGTGTTGATGCCTTCATTCAGATGCTCCACAGGAGATCGTGGGGATTAGTTGACCCAGAGCGCCATCTTTAGATTAAATATATGACTCATAATTCTTCATTTGTCCTTAAAAGCCAGAATTTACTCAAACACATCAATCTCATTAAATAAACTTCCTCATCAGAAGGATTTTGTAAAGGTGAATAACAGTTTGAGTTAACCTTACTCTGTGCACATAGGGATAGTGAAGAAAATCAATAAAAAAACTACTGTAGTTTACAATGAAAAGATAATAGATTACAAGTTCTCAACATCGCAGAGCCAAAGGCAGAATCATATGAAATTGCATAAACAGCATATAAAATAACACATAACAAAGGAATAAGTATCACGAATGAAAATGGGACATTGTAACTCTGTTGCCTGTTGGCTCCAGACATCACACAGAAATAGCTGCTGAGCCAGTAGGTGTGGTGCCATGGCAACTGGGGCTCAGGTTTGATGTCACAACGACTCACCATAGCAACCAGCCCAGATTGCCTGTCACAGCATGAGGTCAGTGTTGCCATGGAGACACACCAACTGAGCAATGGGCTTGCCGTCTTTTTGCAGTGTCTGTGTGTGTGTGTGTGTAAGGAAGGGAGGGTGCAAACAAGCCATGTTAAAAAATGTACCGTCGCAGCCAGCACATTCCCACAATTAACATTAAGCTTATTCAGGCAGGTGTTTCACTGTTCTTGTCCAATAGAGTGGATCACAGTCTTAGGCCCCGTTTACACTAGTGCATTTTCATTTTTAAATGCATAATTTTTGCTACGGTTACATCTGATGTTTACACTACGCCGGTGTTTTCGAAAGGTGTTACGCCGCAGTTTAAAAACACTGACGTTGTGCTTTAGTATAAAAGGACCAAAACGGAGACTTTTGAAAACGATGGTGTGCCTGCCCACGTTCGCTCTGCGTATCCTTGATGACCATGTAAACAATAACATGGAGACTGAAATCTTTGCTGGCTTTGTTGTCATTTTTAGCAACCATTGTGCAGTTAAACTCTGCATTTTTTAAATACTGCAGATACCTACATGCGCAAGAGGCAACTCTCAACACCTGTATGCGCATGCCCGGTGTGGATGAACGGTCATGTGACGTGCGTTTTCGGTCGTGTAGTATAAATGGAGATCGTTTCTGAAATGCTGTGGAAACGCCAGTGTAGACAAGGATCGTTTTTTAAAACAAAAACACACTAGTGTAAACTAGGTCTTAAATGCATGTTGGAGATTAATTTACCTGTTTTTTGCGCAAACAAAGCACTGGCACTTCATAAATTGAGGTTAAACCACTGGAGTCACATGGATTACTTTAATGATGTCATTACTACCTTTCTGGGACTTTAAAGTGGTAGTTGCGTAGGCTTTCAATAAAAGGACATAAAAATCTTTCAGATTTCATTAAAAAGATCTTTATTTGTGTTCCGAAGATGAACGAAAATCTTAGAGGTGTGGAACGACATGAATTGAGTAATTAATGATTTGAGTTCATTTTTGGTGAAATATCCCTTTAAATCTTTATAAACACACAAAAGGTTGCTATGTATGTATAAATGCATCCTTCCAAACTTGAACCACTTAAAGGGTTAGTTCACCCAAAAATGAAATTTCATGTCATTCCAAACCTGTAAGACCTTTGTTCATCTTTGGAACACAAATTGAGATATTTTTGAAGAAATCCAAGTTTTTAAAAAAAAAATTTTTTTTTTTATCTCCCATAGAAAACAGTGAAATTACGATATTCAAAGTCCAGAGAATTAGCAAAGACTTAGTTAAAATAGTCAACATGACTACAGTGGTTCAACCTTAATGTTATGAAGCGACGAGAATACTTTTTGACTATTTTAACGATATCTTTACTACTTCTCTGGACCTTGAATGTGGTTATTTTGTTGCTTTCTATGGAAAATAAAAAACCTCTATTTCATCAAAAAGATCTTAATTTGTGTTCCGAAGATGAACAAAGGTCTTGCAGGTTTGGAACAACATGAGGGTGAGTACTTAATGACAGAAATTTCATTTTTGGGTGAACTAACCCTTTAAACTGCATTCCAAAATGAATAAATAAATAATTTCCTCTGGGAAGTCTTTGACTAAAACATGGCTGTTGTAGGTCCTCCACAACTGGAGCTTTGGGGAGGGCTGTGTTTATGTTTTTTTCAGCAGTGTTCGCTTACAGACGCCTGACCTACAGCCCACCTTCATGAATAAGCATGCGGCACAAACCCCCTCTCCTTCCAACAGACCTTTTCACTTTAAAGAGGGACATTGTATATAGGGGCCCATTAAGGATGAATTCAAACTTTAAAGCCTGAGGCCACACATGTGCGGCGTCACTTTTAACCCAGCTGTATGTTATGAAAACTACAGGAACAGACTTGACTTGAGCCCAAGCTCAAACTGTTTGTAGTTTTATTTAGCAGACAATCACAGCAGCTGAATGTAATGTGATGCCATGTAGGGCAGTATTAGGTGTTGAGTGCCACCTAGTGGAGCCCTTTAGCAAGCTTGACACAATAAGCTAGAATTCCATATTCACAAGTACACAAAGGGCTTAATATGATCTAATTATACTGAGACAACACAGAGTCATATAAGAGCTTTAACACAACCCCCAATTATCCACTGAAACATGCAGGCAGTCAGCGACTTCTCAGTTCTACTTATCTGCTTATCATGTTTATTTGCAAAAATCTTACTCTGAGCTCAGGTTAAATTTTGTATAAAAAAATTAAACAGACGTAATGAATAACTTATTATTATTTACACAAATTGTCTTTTAGACAGAAGAGCAGTGTTTGGCTTATATGGACTTTTCAATTGCAGATGTTGACACTTGTACTGGCAGATTGCTACTATAATGCCAATATATATAATATATCATGAATTCCTATGTGATAAATCAATACATTACAGACAGAGGACTTTTTTTTTTTTTTAACAAAAGAACAGCGCAGTAGCAGTGTTGGTTCATAAAGCTTCTGGTTTGGATGGACTGCCATCTGAGTTTTTCTTTGAATTGTTAATTAAATCTTTGCATCATCAATAAATATATAATAATTACTAATAAATATACAATAAAGATCACTGTAAAAAATAAAAAACAGAAAATGGTCATTTTCTGCCAGGGTATTATCCAGTAATTTTACAGAAATTTCTGTTAACCCTAAAGCACACAACAAAATGGGGAATTCAAAATACAGGCAAAAAAAAAAAAAAATTCAGAAAATTAATATAAACATATTTATACAGTACATTGGGCCCTATTTTTACAGACTTTTTGTCCTAGTATAAATCTCAGTGCTTAGAGCTCAAGCACACAAAGTTCAGGCTGCATCTACTGATTCAAATACTCAAATCTGTCCCATTGTCTCCAACATTATGTCTTAGATTATGTGGACAACCTTGACCTACATACCCCCTTAATAAATAAATAAATAAAATAAAATAAAATAAATAAATAAAAATATGTATTTAAAACTGGAAAAAATAAATGCATGTATATTCACCCATCAGTTTTAGATTACATTTTTCTGGAGAAATCATACAGACCCACTGAACACCTGGAACCCTATTTTAGGCACTTCATCATCACTTCAAAATCATCACACATACTATCATATTCCATATCGTAGCGACAAGTCCCATCTGGCCACTGTATGACTGTCTATATGTTGTTTTTTCTTTATTCCTTTTAGACATTACCTATTGAAAACTGTGTTCAGAATACTGCAACCTGAATATTTCAGCTAGTTTGTAACAGATCCAGCAACTGTGAAGACAAAATATGTTCAAAAATAATCTTTTGTGTAGACAACAAAAATGACATCCTAAAAACAGTTAATAAACAATGGAAAAAACCCCCAAAAAACAATCTTTGTTCGTGCATGACCTTCACTGACATGCCTGAAATTGTCCACAAAATTCATTCCATTTTCCCCTCATCTCTTCTTAACTTTGTACACTGTGTCAATGCAGAGTATGCACAAGACGAGAATATCACATTAAACTGCTGCACATACTGCATTAAAAATTATGCTGAAATTGAAGTATTCAAATATTTCGAATAAAAATAGTGTGCCTTTTCAGTTTACAAGGGTATTTGTACATTTTGGAACTGACACATGGGAAGCTAACACCTCATGTAAACAGCCAAAAAGCTAGGGTTGCCAATGCTGATATTTATAGTACAGCCAAATATCAGCTGATTAATCGGCTACCTGGCCAATATACTTGGAACTAGACAACCATATTCATCTATTTGCAGAAAAAGCTTGCTAGGAGATCAAGTAAGAATTTATTATGTAACTTTTTCCCTCCTCATTAAAAATGGTAGCATGTATTTAGCTTATGCAGTCTGACAAAAGGCTCAGCATCTGTTCATTGGTGCCTTTCAAAGAATGCAAATAGACAAGAGCCAATAGAAGAGCCAAACAAGCCTCACTCTACTCACTCAGTTTTGGGGGAGGGAAAGAGGTAGTTCAAAGGGTAAGCAGAGAGGCAGATTAAGCAGGATTGGACTGCTAGAGTTACCAGAAGCAAGTGGTGAAGTGATGCTTTTATAGTGCAGGCTGGTTTGATAGAAAAAAATGTCATAGTAAAATACCAAGAAATCTTTTAAAAATGAAAAAAAAAAAAAAAAAAAAAAGAAGAAAAAAGTATATTTTATATATATATATATACAAACACACACACACACATATATTTTAGGATTAAAATATTTCGGGGTTAATCCAAAAACTAAGAGAATTGTCAAAAAAGCTTAATGTTTTATCTTAAAAAAAGAAACTTGTATAACATATGAAAGTTTTTATTAGCTGTCATTTTGTGTCACATATACAACTGTATTATTTTTCAGCAAAGACATAAATCATTCCTAAAAGAATGGATGGATTTTTTTTAACCAACCTTGATTTCATCTAATGTATCATTTAAAGATGCATGTTTCCTGTTGCAACAATCAGTGTTGAAAAGAGACAATGATCTGGTACAGTTGTACATTCCTGCCTTCATTCATAAACACAAACTGCAGTGTTTTCATCATCAGCAAATTGTGGAGTCAAATTTAACTGACGGACCAGGACAACACCATTAGATATTTAATGAGTCTTGCCCAGAATGACATATCCATTTGTGACCCAATCAGAAAAAGCCATCTCAATGGACACACATACGGCTTCTTGTAATAGAACCTCTGACAATTAGAACGAGAGTGCTATTTAAATGGGTTACTTCTTTCCGAGTGACAATCTGCAATGAAAATAGATTTTGTCAAGATCAATTACACTTTTACAAAATGTAATTAATTGTGCAAAGTGCAAACACAATGTATTTTGAGGGGTCATGCAGACTATACTGGCATTAGCATACATACAGGAAGACTAGATGTATAAGGCATATAGTTCTTACTTGTCAAAAGAGTCGTCCTGTAGATTCAGAACCAGACTATCCGAGCTCAGGTACACCTTGTTCTGTGAAGCTGCCACCTGGAAAACAACTTTCATCTGGTCAGGGCTTTAAAAAAGGACATCAAAACATTCAGCTTTTTCCAAAAGGACTTGAACAAAAAAGCCATCCAAGACCAGCTGAACCTTGGCAGAACTGCTAGTGAACATCAAATATTTATTTACATGGGTGAAAAACACACCTTTTTCCAAAGAGTACCGTTTACATCAGGAAAACTCATTAAAAAATTATGAATAAGCAAAATGCCACAATGGAATGCCTGTGGAAAGAAGAGAATAATAACACTGTACCGTTTTGGCAATGTTCTGCGCTGCCCTGATTCTTCTGAGTTTAAGGTATCCGGGATTCTTTGTGACAGCCTCCCCTAACTGCGAATTAGATCAGACCACAAACCAAAATACATTTCTCAAATAACATTTTTCACAAAAGACACATTACTGATATTTATATTATATAATACTAGGTAATGCTTTATTTTACAGTGTCTTTGTTATATGTTACATGTAACTACTAAAGTAATCACTACAAATTATGCATAATTACATGAAACTAACCCTAAGCCAAAACCTAATCTTAACCCTAAGTACATGTAGTTAATTGATATTCCCCTGGTTTGGTTTCACAGACAAGGCTTAAGTCTAGTCCCAGACTAAAATGCATGTTTGAGCTGTTTTAACTAAAAACATCTTGCAGTGGCATATCTTAAAATATATTAGTGCCATTAATTTGTCTCAAGATGCACACCAGTAATGTTTTTTTCTAAGGCATGTTTATAAAAGCTACTTAAACATCCTAATTAAACTAAAGCCTAATCCTGGCTTAATCTAAGCCCTGTCTGTGAAACCAGGCCATTACTCAGTACTTAAATGTATAATTACAATGTAACAAAGACACATTAAAATAAGTGTAACCGTAATACTATCACTCTATAAAATAACTGTAAAAAACAAAACAAATTTACACAGTAAAATACCATTTTCCATTGAATCAGTAATATACCGTAAAAACAATGCATACTGGGTAATATTATTGGTCATTTTGACAAAATAAAATGACAAATATTACCTAGAATGCATTGTTTTTACAGTATATTGCTTCTGTATATTGCAATGCATTCCAGGTAATATTATTTGTCATTTTCGAGAAAGTAGCCTATAGGCCTCTTTTCTTAAAATGACAAATATTACCCAGAATTGCATTGTTTTTATGGTATTTTGCTGTTTCAATGGAAAAGTGTATTTTACTCTGTAATTTTTTTTTTTTTTTTACAGTCATTTTTTAGAGTGTATTCCAAATAATAAAACCAATAACAACAATATAATATAATATGATATAATATACCCATGACCTTTGGCAAAAGTTACTATTTTTAGATAAGAAGCTCATACCATTTTGGCTGCCTGGGCCTCTCCTTCAGCTTGGATGATCTTCTGCCTCTGATCTTGTTTTGCTTTCTCCACAAAGAACTGAGCTCTTTGAGCCTCCTGCTGGGCTGAAAGACCATATTTTTTTGTTATAGTAACTATGTACACATATTTTGTGCTACAGCACTCAAGAACCAAATTTTACCTACCAACTTGTTTGGCCTCCACAGCTGCTGTGTACTCCTTGCTGAAGCTCAACTCTGTGACAGCCACATCGTCGAGAATAATGTTGAAGTCTTTAGCACGTTCAAAGAGTTCCCGTCGGATGAGCAGAGAGACCTGCATGCAATCGGTGGGGAAGAAAGATAAAAATATAATCACTTTTAGACTGTACAGAGATCTGGATATTCCCTTCCTTTAAATATATATCCTGTAACTAGAACTCATTTGTGGAAGCCAGATTGTGAGAGAATACCAACCTGGGCTCTTTGTGTAATTAGTTGGGAGGCATTGAATTTGGCTACCACACTCTTCAGAACTTCATTTACAATGGACGGCAGCACACGCTCATCATAGTCCTTCCCTAGCTGCTGGTACAAGACAGGAAGGTTGGAAGCCACCGGTCGGGATAGAACACGCAACGCGATGTTCACCATCTGCAGGTCTGTCCACATTACAAACAACATTACTCCTCCACGTTAAATAAAGAACAACTCAAGACCTTCGGACTGGGCAGCCATATTTAAGTAAACTATAATCAATAAGGTGAACAAATTATGACTATGCTCAACATGGAAGTAAACAATGAAAGGCCATCAAAAATTACCTTTGCTTCCGGTTAAAGATGATATTTTTCTTGGTTTGGCTCTAATATCATATATGATTGGATACTGAAACCATGGTATCCTATAAAAAGAATGTAGTTCAAAAAAGATTTTTTGTTACAACTTTCCTTTTTTTCTGTTATGGAAAGACTAAACACAGGGTTTGCTTTCATGCAGAAGACTATTCAATAAGTCATTAAAAAGATGACCTGAAGTGAAGACCCTCAGCAAGGACTGTGTCCATCTGCATGCCTCCAATTCTATTAAAGACAATTGCTCGCTGACCACCCTCCACTAAAGACAAAACCATTAGTGTGAGAGATAACATTGCCAATCCCCTAATTTTAATATTAACTTGAAAGTACATATTTGCACAAATACACAACCATTCAAAAGTTTGGGGTCAGTGAGATTTTGTAATGTTTTTTTTTTTTTTTAATCTGTATTTATTTGATCAATTTAAACAGTGATATAGTGAGATATTCAATTTAAAATTTGTTTTATATTTTTAATATAGTTTAAAATGTCATTTTTCCAGTCTTCAGTCTCACATTATCTTTCAGAAATTATTCATTTTGATTTATTATCAAAGTTGTGTAGCTTAATATTTTTGTATAAACCGTGACATTTTCTTTTAGGATACTTTGATAAATACAAAGTTCAAAAGAACAGCATTTATTTGAAATATGAATTTGTTGTAACATTGTGAATGTCTTCACTGTCACTTTTGATCAATGTAATGTGCCCTTGCTGAATAAAAGTATACATTTTTTATTGATCCCAAACTTTTGAATGGTAGTGCATAAATGCATTGCACTACAAAATAGCCAAGATGTTTCCAAATGTAATACTGGATGTACCTGTATATGTTGCTTCTTTGACTCCATAAGCAAGTGCACCTGCTCCAATTAATAACTTCAGTCCGAGTCCAGCACCCCTTGAGCCAGAGGACATGCGTCCGGCAAGATCTCTCAGGTGCTGGATGAACCTCTGTCAGAGTACAAAACAGCAACAACAACAACAACACAATAACAACAACAAAACATTCATTTTTAATGGAAATTACATATGGCAATATGACTGTTACATTAATAGTAAAATCTTTAAAGGGTTAGTTCACTCAAAAATTAAAATTCTGTCATTTACTCACCCATATGTCATTCCAGACCTGTAAAGACTTTCATTCATCTTCAAAAAACACAAATGAATATATTTTCATGAAATCTTCATGAAGAGAATTCTATCTTTCCATTGACAGTCCGCTCAACTACCACTTTTCATTAACACACATCAGATATGGTAAACAGAAGCTCAAGCATGCTTGCTTGACGTGCGAGAACCAATGGGGTTCATTTTCGTGAGATGAGCCAGCGCCGTTGAAAAACCAATGAGGTTTGTTCACAAGCACACCTGATTCTGATTATGTTTGCTGATCAATGTGAAAAGAATAAATTCAATATGTTTATCATATAAAGCGATCAGTCTCTTCAGAAAATTTGGACTAAACTACTCGATTCATATGGATTCGTTTTACGATCTGTTTATGAATTTTTTGAAAGGACAAAGTGGCGTTTGCGTGGACTGTCAATGGAGGGAAAGAAATCTCTCAGATTTCATTTAAAATATATTTTGTGTTTAAAAGAAGAACGAAAGACTTACGGGTTTGGAAAGACACGAGGATGAGCAATTGATAATTTTTTCATTGTTTTTATTTTATTCATTTTTTTTGGATGAACTAAGCTTTTAAGTTCTTTCCAACGAGTTAAATGAGACGACAGCGCCATCCTTTGACACTTAATGGGTATAATTCATCATGTCCTTAGTTTTCCAGTTTTATATTTAACATTGCAATATTTAACTAATGCCTCGGAAATTACGTTATGAGTTGACATTTTGATACAGATCATGGAAGCGCAGGTACTGTAATAAACAAATTAGGCCTTGCATGTATAATCACAATCAGTTTAAATTCTTTCACAAACTACCATTTGTATCATGTCAAGTTCAGACCAAAAGAAATTTGTTACAGGGTAATATTGAACGTCAAATGCCCAACATTCTAGTAGACCAGCCGGCATCAGGAGTCAGGATCTCAGCATCACAGCATGTTAATGAGAATCAGTAAACATTAATATTTAAATTCCTACTTCAAGAACCAGTTATACGGTCTAATTTTAGTTTATACCTCTGTTAAGAGGTCAGACAACAGGTTTAATCTTAAAATGTGCTTTAGTGTATACAGGCTTACTGGTCATGTAACATTCTATTTCTGTTCAAATGTCTGTTACCAAGCTGAATATGACAATGTGTAAAAAGTTGGGCTTTGCATTACCTATGATTTATAAAATTATAATTCTATACATATGTATATATTTTTAAGAAATAAGAGGGTATACTCACGTTAGGCTCCTTATTCGCCATGCTTGCAAGAGCTACCCAAGGTCGTCACGAACAACTTCCGCTCCGACTGGAAGGAATTCTGGGTAATGTAGTACTCTTGGTTATTTCTGTTTTGGACATTTCTACACAGCGGACAGCCACTCTTTAGAAAATAATTATAGGCTAATTCCAAGGTTAGATGTGTTGTTAAATTAGAACAAACTTGCTGTAACTTTATGACAACAGTTTAGATATTTTAAGTGGATAAAAAGATGTTCTCTTTTGTAAAAACGAATTTATTCTGTGGGATTCATTAATAGGATCCATGTAATCCATGTAAAGAGCAACATATACTAGACGTTTTAAAACTTCTGAAGTAATTCTGGTTCTCTCTTATTTTCCACTTATTTTTTGTTAAATCTGCCATATCCCTGTACGTGCACATAAAACGTGTGACAAAAATTGCCACAAATAACAATTATGAGAAATACTTTGTTGAGGGAGAAATATGGAAGAGAAAGCATAAATATCAATATTTTAATCCATAATTACATCATTTATTTTAAAACACAGACTATCTTACAGTTCAACTAAAAAAAACAAAACAATGAGACCATGAATGACCACACAGACTGGGAGAAGACCTTTTGAAAACAGCTAATAAGGAAGCAGTGTACATTGCAGGATTGAATTAAAGAAGAAGAAGAAAAATGTACAAACAGGTAAATTACACACCCAGGTTGTCATGAGCATGATAGCTCTTATGTACAAGTCCTTATCTGCCATAAAACTGGTGTAATCATTTGTCTTGAAACTGTTTTTTTCTCCTAAAATGTTCCCTTTTAATGCTGTTGTCACAGCGCCTCAGAAGAAGTACTCGGTATGTAGAGTGTCTCCTCTGTATATTGAAACTTGTAGTGATTGGTCCATCCTCTGGACTGACAGTAGAAAAAAATAAAATAAAATAAAGGTTCCATGTCTCAGACGTAGAAGAGTCGTACCCGGGACGTGCTGACATGAAGGTCGTCATCATAAAACTTGGTCTCTATAACAACATTACCACTGCAAGAGAAGAAATTTGACCCATGATTAATCCATGAGTACGTTTTATGAATATTTAGTATGTCAACTATAATAAATTATTATTATTCTTTTTTTTTTTAAGGAAACTCTTACGTTAAGACATTTGCAGGCATCATCTGTGACTCTGGTGCAGCTTCTATCAAAGACTGCCATGTGTTTGTAGAATTAGGAATCACAAAGCCAAACTCGAAAAACCACTCTGAAAGAGGCACAAAAGGTACATGTGTAAGCATTTTGAGGTGTAAATAATCTTTACGCACTTCAAATATAGTAGGCCAAGAAGAGGAAAAACATTTTAACAAACAAGCTTCAATAGTTCAATTAATTTGTCCAAGTTATATAGTTTCACATGTCTCAAAAGTGCTTGTGCATACAAATTCCCTCGAGCCAAAATGCAGAAAATTTACAAATTATACAAAGTAATCTGACAAGTAAAGTCTAGAATTAAAAAAAAGGATATTCATAATATAGGTAGAACTTTACAATAACATTAGTTTGTTAACATTAGTTAATGCATGTGCTAACATTGAACTAACAATGAGCAATGTGTTTTTAAAGCATCAGTCTTTGTTAATGTTAGTTAGTAAAAAATATAGTTGTTTATTGTTTGTTCATGCTGTAGAAGTATTGTTCATTGTTAGTTCATGTTAACTATTGTACTTAACGAATGTTAACAAATGGAAATTTACTGTAGTTGTGTTACTATTAATATCAATATAATTCCATAAAACCATGAAGACAAGCATAGATGAAACTTATAATGGCTGACAGTTGCTTCATGAATTAGTGGTGAATGCTTAAATTCTTTGAAAATAATTTTGGATACAAACCGGACAATTTATCGAAAGAAACCTGTATATAAGAAGACTGCATTTAAAATATACTGTTCAGGTTACTGAAGAATTTTAGGCCTAGTAAATAAGTAAATGCTCAAACGTTTCTGTCTGATTTGGATTACACTAACTCTAAATCCAACCAGACTATGACCTAAGATGGCTACTATTCACACTCGTATGAAGGTCAATAGCCCCTTTCACACATACAATTTTTACTGGTAAATTACTGGTAAACTACCATTAAGAGATCATGTGTGAACAGGACCTTTTAAAAAATACCAGTAAATCAGTTCTGGCAACTTACCAGTATGAGAAGTTGTAACATTACCAGTAAATTAGTGGTATGATGCTGTGTGTGAACAAAGAATGAAGATGGTATGAGCACGTGCGAAGTCAGAAGGCAAAAACATAAGAAGTTTGCTTTGGACCAATCATAAAGCTCTGTTGGAGCTGTTTATGGTAAGTTCTGCTGCTTTTTAATTAATAATTGCTTTTCCATGTAAAAATACACTAGACAAACATCTGACCATTGCACTGTGGCTCACGCTCTCGACCCTGCCTTCTTTTCCATTCATCAGCATTGTGGCTCTGCAGTTACTATTGCATACTATTAAGTGCAGTACTATAGTAACCATTATGTGTCTTGTGTAACTACATTTTTGAAGCCCAAAAAAAAATGCATCCATCCATCAATCAATAAAAATAAAAATAAAAAAAATCAATAAAAAAAAAAAATCAATACAGCGCCTGTGGGATAATAAAGGCCTTCTGAAGTGAAGCAATGTTTTTTTTTTGTTTTTTTTTTAAACAAAAATAACCATATTTAAAACTTTACAAACTAAAATAACTTGCTTGACACAGGATATAGGAGTAAGCTTAAGACTCCTCTCACAGTTTAAACAAATAGGGCTGTGCAACAAACTTAACCTCCTCTTCTCTTATATCGAAATCTTCTGACATTTCTACTTAAAATTTCTCATTTTAGACTTCTAATTTGTGACCGGTGTTTTGTTTTTCTCCATCCTCTGCGCTTCCACATCATTACGTCATGCGTCAGGTCAGAGGTTACTCTTCCGCTGTAAATTGACGCGTACGGCTGTCTGCCGTAAGCTTTTACATACGCATGTTTTTCTTACAAAAACCCATCACTTCGCTTCAGAAGGTCTTTATTAACCCCCTGGAGTTGTATTCATTATTTTTTATGATGGATGTAAGCATTTTTTGAGCTTCAAAAATCACACCCCCCATTTACTACTATTATAACGATAATTTCTGATGACTGACCGGTATTTTGGTTTTAATGGTATATCTTAGCTGGTAAAAAGATGGAACGCTGTTGCTTGTATGAACAGCACATTTGTGTATTTACCGATGTCGTTCTGGTACTTTTATGTTAATTTACCAGGATTGCTGTGTGAAAGGGACTAATGAGTGGAATATAATCAAACATTTATATTTTACACATTTTAACACTGTTTACAGTAAAAATGTTTTTTAAAGCCTCTGTAGGTAAGATGTATGGTTACTAGTCAATGTTGATCATCCAAATTTGATAAAGGAAATTAAGGTGGTTTCTTAACATTGCAGTCTCATGACATTCCATTTTACCAGAGTTTAACTGGTAACACTGTTAAACTGGATAATGTCCTTTTTTACCAATGGATAATGAATAATGACATTTATATGGAGCTCATTGCTTGAGAAGACTCAGTGTAGGTATCTGTAGATATTTTAGAACTAGAGACATCTTGCACTAATTTTGCATTTACAATCATTGCACTTTTGTAATAAGAAATAGCAATGTGCAAGAAAGAATCAGAACAACCTTCTAAGCACTGGCCTTTAAAGAAAACTTTTTGCTCCAGTCGGAATTTTTCCAGTTTTTCTACTGAAGAGAAATTCAGCTCTCTAGATACTGCTTTACATTTGAGGATCTTCTTAGGAACCCGAGCTGGAAAACAAAATCAAATCTGTTAGTTACCAGACATGGCACATTCTGTACCAAATTCAGAATTGAAAACTGATCTTGTCCTCACTTTGACATCACTAAAAAGTGCAGTGAAGTAGTGGACATAAGAGAAGAATTGGTGTAGCCCAATCTAGTCAATAGTTTAAATCTTTAATGCAAGGTAATGCTGAGAACCACAAACCTTCATGTTCTACCCCAGGAAGGGAGAGGTCTTCAGTTCCCTGCCAAAGAACCTTCCCTGTCTCTGCATCTCTAAGATTCATCCAGTTTCTGAAGACAAGTTAAGGCATGCTGAACCAAAGCCCCTTTAAGTCAAGACATTTCACTTGGATGCCATCTTTGAAACGCCCCTCAGGCAGCTATTTCAGTCATGCAAGTGCAGTTCCTACCTCTCTGAATGGGGAAACATCAAATTTTTCAAAGCTATTCACCAAGTTTATGATTATATTTCATTTTTGAAATCACTAATGAAATCTGACAACAACTGTCTCATAAATATGGTTTCTTACTTTAGCATTAAAAACACTTATTTTTCAGGCTAAACCAGCTAATGAGCACAGCAGCTGCAGTGACGTTTTTGACTTTTTTTATCCATTCTGCCATATTGCATGTTGCACTTTCTCCCATTCATAGTGATTTGAGTGCACCGTCTTTCTGTATTTAAAGTCTTTGTACTGAACAGACAATGAAAAAAAAAATAAAAAAAATAAAAAAAATAAATCTTGATTTCAGGGCCAAAGTTAAAAAAAAAAAAAATGACGTGACAGGAAGAAATTCACATGACACTTGTCTAAATCAATAATCAGACAAAATTAAGATTGTGTCATCATTTACCTCATGTAATTTCAAACCTGTATTTTTCTTTTAACAAAATAGATGATTAGTAGAATCTTCAGTTACTGTCAAGCTTCAAAAAGAACAAAACAGCACCATAAAAGCAGTCCATAAGACACTAGCACTATATTATTTAAAAACTCCTCTAAAGCCATATGATAAAGTTTGTTCCTCACACAAACCGAATTTTAATTTTAAGTAACTTTAAATTTATTCACAGAATATCTTGTTCAACAGCCATGACCACCAAATCTTTGGATGGAAAAGAGAATCTTTACATATAAGCATTCTGCCAAAATTATTTTTGTTTTCCATGGAGGAAAGTGGGTATTACAGGTTTGCGAAAGTTGTGATGGGTGAACTAAATTCAACAGTATCTATCTGATCATTACACTGAGCAGCATTTAGTTTTATATCACAAACAAGTCCAGCAAATAAGATAAGAGCTAAATGAAGCAGACCACACTTGAGGTCTAAAAACAGCCTGATCTGTCTGCTAAACAAAGGTTTGTGACAAAGTCCAGTACTCTGTGTCAATGACATCTGACCTTTTCATCTTCAAACCACCTGTATGAGTCTTTCAGCTAGTAGAGCACACTCACACAAGGCTGCATGTGTCATTACAGGTGCACAGCACAGGCCCTAGTTACAACCCCATGAGATCTCAGTCAGGGCTGTACAAGTGTGCTACATGTATCACTAATCCTAATCTATCTTTCAAGCATTAATAGCGGCACATAAATCCAAAATCCAAATCTGTTCATGCTGGAATGAAAAGGGCTTATCATTAAAAATGTGTTACAGTGCAATTTAAGTACATTTAAGTGCTGATAAATATTAACAACATGTATTTACTATATGGTTAGGAATAGGGTTTGGGTTAGAGTTAGTTGCGTGTAATAATGCATAATTCACTGTTATTACTATTAGTATATAACATATATAACAAGAACACTGTAAAACAAAGTGTTACTTTAACAATGTACAATATTAGTGACACTGCAGCCACAAAATTATATAAACTATATAAATATATTTATTATATCAATATAATATTTTATATTTATAATAATTAATTATAATTTGTATGATCATATTTGTATATAATTTTATATATCATATGTTTCGTATAGAGACTCAATTTTATATGGAACAATTCTAAGGCATTAAAATACTTTAAATGAATCCTGACTCCTGAGACAAAAATAACCAGAAGCATGACCCAGGATTCATTTTCAGTCCAGCCTTAGATAATATATTTTCCCTTTACAAAAGAACCAAACAGAACAAAATTAAAATGATGCAGTGGTAATTTGACCGAATACATCCCACACCTTTATGCACAATGTTTGGACTACAAAAATAACAAAGTTTGAGGTATTTACTATGTGCTCAAGATGACTTAAAATTATTTAAAATAAGACAAAAATAAGCTAAAACAATTAAAAATCAAGATATTTGGTTATTTTTATAATGAATATACATCTTTCTAGCTATGCCATGCTCTTATGGGGGTGGGGGGTGTTCAAATATTGTTGTGGACAATGGGGGGCCTTGAAGTCAAAAAGGTCCACTGATTTAGACCTATTGTGCTTAAACATCATTTTGGCGAACTCCAGACTTATGAAAGGTAAAAGAGTTTCGTCTTTCAAACTAATTTTATGTGCTGTATCCTGTAAATTTAGATGCCAACAACTGAAGTCACTAAAAATGAGTAACTATTCACTTAAGTACTAGGCTCTGTATCTGATGAACCAGGCGACTGCATTTGAGATTATTGGTGACAGATGTCTGTGGCATCTCACCTGCTGAGCACACAGAGAGAGTCGCAGGGGAGAGACCCTTTTACTCACAAACACTGTCACTGTCGAAGTAATTAGTCCCCTCGGCGCCAATGCTTTCATGGAAGCCACGTTGATTTTTAAAAAGTCATCCATTGTTACCGTTTCTAATCTGTTGTTACTAGTGCAAAAGAGCTATGATAACTGTGTATATATTATATATATATATATATATATATAAAAACAGCACATCAAAAGAATCACATTTTTTCCTTATTAAAAATTATGGCAGTGGAGGCTGTGTTAGTATTAACGCTTTACCAAATAAACAAAGACACAGGAACAGCCTTGAAAGACATGGTGAGCACACAAAATACACACTCCTTCAAAATTCTAGATACACTTGCTCAATACTTGTGCTACTACAGCACAGTTTTCATTGTTACATTGCTCTAACACTTATAACAAAAATAATGTGGCACACGATACAATATCTGTCTTTTTCATTATTTAAGTCAGTGTTTTTTGTAGTTACTCAAGGGATGGTGCTTTGCACATGGTAGTCACCTCTGGGGCACACTGGGTAAAAAAACCACACAAGGCAGATATGATGAAGCCTGGAGGTAAAATTGCATGAATATTTGAAACAGCCTTTGAAAATTGGTCTGTGCTACGTAACTACATTGTACCAGATTCACACTGCTAAAAAGAGCTGTGCTATACTAAGATGACACATATTCTGTGAAAACAGCCGAGCTCAAAACTTAATTTCAGGACCAATACAAGAAATTATCTTAAATTAAAGGTCAATAGGTAGTTATATCTATGGCATACCAGCCCATGCTCCAGCTTACTATGAACAACTACAGTATAAAGTTTCAATATTTTACATAAAACAATATCTGAATGCTTTATTCATACATAAATTCAAACACCATTCAAAATTTTGGGGTCAATATTTTAGAAAGAAGTCTCTTGTACTCACCAAGGCTGCAATTACTTGATCAAATATTGGAAAAACAGTAATACGGGTATTATGAAAAGTTATTACAATCTAAAATTTAAATGTAATTGTAATTTAAAAAAAAAAAAAAATGTAAAATGTAATTTAAATTTTCAGCAGCCATTATTCCAGTCTTCAGTTTCATTTTAATATGCTGACTTGATGCCCAATAAACTGTTTTCTACTTAAAATATATGTTTCCACAAAAAATATTGTCAGGATTCTTTGATGAATAGAGTCCAAAAGAACAGCATTTATTTGAAATACATGTAACATTGTAAATGTCTTTACTGTCACTTATATTTAATGTGTCAATTTAATGTCTTTAGTGAATAAAAGTATTTCTTTATAAAACTCCTTGACCCCAAACTTTTAAACAGTAAGGTAAGTTCAAAATATTTCCTTATGGACTTTCCACTTTTGCTCATTTCACAAACCTTTCATTAAAAGATGCACATTCATATAAGTTTTGGTCTACTATCATTTTCCACAGCTTTGCCTCATGCAGCACACAGTTGGATGTGAGGAGCATAAGGCAGCAAATCCCTGTCCTTTCAAATCAAGGATTTAAGAATTACCAGCCTGTAAGACACACCCTTGCATTCCCAAAGAAGGTCACACAGGGCAGACCCATGTCTACTTGAAGTTACATTAGAAACAGTGTCTGATGGGGCAGTCCAAATATTCCAGACATGGACATTTCTAAGACAACTTCCATGCCATCAGAACATTCTGGTGCTAGTGTGATTATTCTTGTCAGATTTACAGAGCCTATTATAGAAACACTAGCCAATGTTATGTAATTGTGATGGCAGGCACAAACTGTGTGAGGAGATTTCACCTGGCTAATGCACCTGATCCCAAGAATCAGGTGCCTGTCAGTCTCATAGTATCCCGAAGCCCATGTGAACATTAACCAAACTTCCAGCTAAAGCAAAGAACAGCATCCCAGTTAGTTACTGATTCTAATATGCTTAAATAAATGTAAAACTGCTTTGAAATGATGATATGATTAACCGCATTATAACCGCACTAAAAAGTTACAATTCATATCTCAGTAACTCAATAATCCAGGTATGCACATTAACAAAAACAAGCATAATCATACAATTGATAGAATAACGCAGACATAATCTGGATTAGAGGAATTACACCGATTTATCTATTCACACATTACATAGCAATTAAACTGCTGTCATTCTGTATATAATGCCTAAAGACTTAATAGGATAAATGTCAACATTTCATAAACAGTTTAAACACTTGATTTGGGTGTTTAATGTTAGTACATCCAAAATAAACTGTCAACTGACAGTCTGACACCACTGAAGCAAATACAGCCTGTAGTTTGTTTGACATAATAAAAAAGCATATGGGTTTATATATGGCGTTTAAATTGAAATTATGCAATTATTGCACATTATAACTAAAAAGCACAACATAATACGTAACTGGTTCACCTTCCAGTTTGCTAACTGTAATCAACATCTCATATAACATTAATATTAGAGTTATGGTTTCAAACCCGTTAGATTAATTGCCTAATACAGATTTACGCCCGAAACAAGATAGCTAGCTATGATGTAAAGTTGTGTAAGTTTTAGGTTTGCAGCTAGCAGGCTAATCTGTCCCATCATCACTTAAGGATACAGTTTAAACCCCTTCAGAATCTCCTTCGCTCTGTCTTCGTCCGAAGACATCTTTTTCCTGGATCCTCCGCTTCAGCAGATGAAAAAAGACGAATTAAAACGTTCCACCGAGGAATAACTAATAAATATAGTACAAAATATCTGTTAATTACACAAAATCCAGCTCGAAAAAGCTTTTAGTTACAGGGAGATCCAGCTTTAATCTGAACGGATACACTTGATCCGCTCACAACCTACTGTAAATAGATTTTTGTGGGAGATTGACAGCTGATTCCACTAATCATCTTGCGAGTTTTCGAAGGCCTGTATTAAATGCTCCAATCACAGAGGAGATGCAAGAACTAGGGCGGGGTCTAGTTGCGTAGGGACGCGTCACCGATGGCAACCCCTCAAACGTCCTTCGAACGCAGCTGAACGGAAGCGCGTGTGAGACAAAAAGTTGTCTGTACATTATTTTCTATGGAAAAAACTAGCTGCCTGATGGAACTTACAGGGGATAACATACATACTGGTCAGACGAACAATCATTTATTTATGGATAGCGGACGAGGCCAGTGTGTGAACGTAAAAATTGTTCTCATTATGTAGGCTAGCTAATTTTGGTAACACTTTACAATAAGGTTCAACTAACATGACCAAACCATGTACTTGTATTTGTTCATCTTTGTTAACGCTAGTTAATAAACATACAGCTGTTCATAGTTTGTTCAGGTTGCTTTGCATTAGGCTAACTAATGTTAACAAATAGCCCACAACTCTTGATTTTAATAATGTATTAGTAAATGTTGAAATTAACATTAACAATGGTTAATAAATGCAGTTCATTATTAGTTCATGTTAACTAATGTAGTTAACTATTGCTAACTAATGAACCTTAAAGTGTTTCCACAAATCTTTTGATATCACCAGTTGTAGCTTGTAAACATGTGGCTCAGTGGTTCACACAGAAAGATGTTGGAACATTGGTTTAACCATCTTATTTACTCCATTTTACACTTTATATATTTCAAAATATAAATTAAATAAATCTTTTTCTAAAATCATATTTTTTCTAAATAATTAGGCTATAAAAGCTCATCATAATATAAATTGTGTGCTTGTAAAGTAGTCTAGAGCAGAGACAAGAGTATTACATTACATATGAAATAGCATAAAAATATGCAAATAAGTTTATGTTCTCACCACACAGTTAGTCTGTAACAGAAGACGAAAGCTCTGTGCCTGCAAATTATATGTCTAAAAGAAGCCCTGTGGCGAAGCAAAAACCAGCCCAGGGAATAATGATGGCTATATTTGTGCAATTTATGAACACGTCTCAAAATGTTCTCCTTTAAAGTGTCCTGAAAAGAGCAGTCATGTAAAAACCACAGAGCTCGGTGTTACATAAAGCAGATATCTTCTTACTCTACACTTTTCTACAAACACAGTTTATATTAAAATAAGCATTTTTTTTTTTTTTACTCAGAGAAGTCCTGCAATGGCAGAGTACGACCAGGGGGCGGTGCGATACTACAAGCAAAGAAAATAACTTCTTAGATGTAGAGCCTTAAACTCTACCTTTTCAAGGTCTTAATTAATTTCACCTACTCATTCCACTCATTACATATATTTGAAACAAAAACATGATTTTACCTTACACATAGTAATAGTTTGCACTAAACGTTTTATTTTGTAAAAAAAAATAAAATAAAATTAAGTAACAGTGTTGCAGAAAAGTTCTAAGCACCTCATCATTCAACAGAATTACCTCAAAAACCTCAAGCACCAGCAGTATGGCATGATTCTACACCATATATTACAATGAAAATATGTGATACTTTATCAAATACAGCTCTGCCATTTCAGAGATATCACAGCTGAGAGTAAAAGGATGAGAAACTGGGAGGGAAAAGCCCTTATGCAGTAGTCTGCAAAATCCCATGCAATATATATCATAAATTGCTGCTCCTCCTAGCAACTTGACATATACTTGTGCATGGATTTAATTTTTTCCTTTACAAATACTACAATTGACATTAGAACCTTTAAATAGCAATGTATATTGCATTTAAAAGAGAAGATCTATGTGTGTTCTTTAGATTGTACCTGGCATAAATATTATACCAGCACAAAAAAAAAATTTGAATGGTAAAAAACAACAACAACAACAAGCCAAATGAAACAGGAAAACTCTTAGATATTATGCTGGAAAATACTTTCTTTTTTTGTTGTTATTTTTTCAATAGGCTGAGCTTTACATTGAAATACAAGTAGGCCTAATGTTACTCATGTTCTGTCAAGAGTCACATGCAGTTTTATTTAGTGTCAGCTGAAGCAGTGATGGAGAATGAGGTTATATGAAAGACAGGAGCAGAGGTCCTCTACACCATAAACTCATCACTTCGAATTACTCTTCCAGAGAGGAGACAAACTTGGACTTGAGCTGTTCAATTAATAATTACACCTTTCACCTCATCTTTAATGCATGATTAGGTCTCATATAAAAAATTTGTATGATGAGAAAGCACGTCCCACTGAAATATACTCTACAGAACCTCTCATTTTCCCTATTTCCTATTTTGTTTTTGTTTTTTGATTTTTACCAGTGAAAAGGCGTTGGAGTGGCACATAAGCCCACTTTCACCCTCTAGTCTATACACTTCATACATTCATATAAAATAAGCAGGGCTGTTTTACTACATATTTGCACTGACTGATCTATTTTTAAACAATACCCTTTTAAGAATTATATTCAGTAAATTTCATTATCTGCTGTTTTACGTGAATATGTTTCACTTTAAAGTTGATGTTATTCCAGTTCTTTGAACTGAGAGTTGCTTGTGTGGTTGTTATTGTGACAGCTCAGAGCAGTGAGGTCATTACATAAAAGACAGTGCTGAATCCAGCCTCACACATGTGATGCTATTTTATGATGTCAGAGCTGCAGCTGTTCAAATCATTTCTAAGAAAAACAACATAAAAGTACAGAAAGACAAAAATCGCATTACCAATTCCTGGGAAACTGCAATATTTTGCACCCTGGTCTGTCTGTCTGTCTGTCTATCCATCTATCCATCCATCCATCTATTTCTGCAAATACCTAGCAACATCCAAGCAATCCACCCAGGACACCCAAGCAACTGCATTACATTACCCTAGCAACTGCCTAGCAACCACAGAAAACATGCTAGTAACTGCATATCAACAGCCCAGCAACCACCAAGTTACTACTCAAAAAACCTTAACAACCCTATAGCAAAACCCAGCACTCTCCCAGATCATCCTGGAAAAACCCTAGCAGCCATCTAGCAACCACTCAAAACACCCTAGCAAGTACTTAGCTAACAACTGTATAACGACACCATAGCAACCATCCAGAACATCTAGTAACATCTTAGTGACTGCATAGCAAAACCACACAGAACAACCTAAAAACAGCCTGCTAGGGTGTTTTTTGTTGTTGTGAAGGAATTGCTAGGCAGTTGCAAGGTTGTACTGAGTGGTTGCTACTCAGGACAACCTCGTAATTGCCTAGCAATTCCTTCACAAGGGTGCTAGGGTGTTCTTTGTGGTTGTGAGGGCATTGCTAGCCATTTGTTTGGGTGTTCTGGGTGGTTGCAATAGGATATAGGATTGCTATATATATATAGAGCCACTACTCATGGCTCAACCTGACAGGGATGTGAGTTGCAGAAAAAGTGCTCTTCTCTCCCATCTCCCTTTTCGTCGACACAGACGGAGAAGCAGACGGAGGCAATCAAACATATCTTGCCTCTGTGCAAGTCAGCTTCTACCTCTGGACCCTAGAGGCAGCAAGCCCTGCTTGCTTGCCGTTGAGGGCCGCCCCCTGTGAAGGCTGCTCTGACCCCACCACTGCATGGACTGGCAGCCGGACCTAAACAATAGTCAACTTGCAGGAAGGTGGCACTGCCAGCTCATCAACAGGCTATTAAGAACCCTCGTAAGGCTTCAAAGTGGACCTGAGACATGCGACCCAGGGAAGGAGGAGAGGCCGCTGACCTGTTCGCCCCAGGACTAGGGACGAGCCACTCTCCCGCTAGAGGGACGAAATGGGAGCAATATTTTCCATCAGCCAGATGGCATCATATGGACGGCTCCTTGACCGTCATCAGCCTCTTCCACAGTGGACCCCCAGGACAAGGTAAGTGCTTCAGCACTCAACACACCATAAATGTAAAAAGAACACAAGGTATCCCTGTGTGGTGAGCCTTGTTCCACATCACCGCGGGCACACCCGCCTCTGGTATCTGGTTCTTTTGGTGCCACTGGTATGGAGTTTGGATGCATGGTTAGCACTTGCCACTCAGTAACGTTGGCTAATCAGGACAAGCCTGTCCCTCCAGCCAAGATGAGGTTTTACAGCTCTTATTTTATTGTACCCAAGAGGGGTGGGGGGCTCAGACTGATTCTGGATCTTCGAGTTCTGAATCGAGCCCTTTACAGGCTACCATTCAAGATGTTCACTCTGAAATAGAGGTCTTCGCAGGTCTTAAAAATGGATACAAGTTATTTCTGAGTTCGGCTTTCAATAGTGACCAGTGGATTGGAAAAATAAATGTGATAGCTTGATAAAAATTAAATTGATAGCCTAATAAATCATGAATTCGCTAGTGTTGTCTGCAACGCTATTTACCTCATCTCTGGTGAAGGCCTTCTTCACACAAAAAAGAAAAGCCCTGCATGAATACGCAGCGTAATGAAGAGAGTGGATGTCATAGCTATAATTTATAACAATCAAAGCTATAAATATTTCTGTGTACGAGGTTACAAACGTTTGTTCCTTTTCTACGTGCATTTCTCCAAAATGCACTTAACACAAACGCGCAAGTATACTCTGAAGTCCTGAAATGTCAGTCACTCATCACTATAACTTACATCCTATAACTTCTGGCATAATGTTATTTACCTGACTATAAGATGATTGAAGTTTATTTTTCTAAATATTCAAGGTAATTATCTAAATAATTAAATATTATTTCATTATATTTAGCTTTTCTTTAGGGATATTCACCAATCAAGTGTTGTTTTTATCCTCAAACCCGAAGTGATAACGATGACAAATGGAATTTAGAATTTAGATGGGATGAATTTAGAAGTTATAGCAAAAAGAACTGTGATATTGCTTTCCCAACCTTTGTTTTATTATTCTTAAAAAAGTAATCTAAAATCCATGCTGACAGCGCTCTTTGAAATGGTAGGCAAAAATGTGAAGCAACGGTGTCTAAATGCGGAAGTAAGTGAGATAATACGATTGACATAGAATTGTCAGTTCGGACCTTGGGATTTTGGATTTAAGTGAACCCATGAAGACTTCTACTCTAAAACACATGCTAACATGTGTGAAATCCCAGGATTGGTTCACGACGATAAACCTGAAGGATGCATACTTTCATGTTGCATACTTTCATGTCTCAGTCCTTCCTCGGCACAGGCCGTTTCTATGGTTGCCTTCGAAGGGCGGGTGTACCAGCACAAGATCCTTCCCTTCGGGCTGTCCCTGTCTCCTTGGACCTTTACCAAAGTCACAGAGGTCAGCCTTGCCCAATTGAGGGAAGTGAACATTCACACCCTTAACTATCTCGATGACTGGCTAATTCTAGCTCACTCTCGAGAGTTGTTGTGTGCACACAGGGAAATTATCTTTGAGCACCAAGCCCAATTGTGACTTCAGGTCGACTAGGGGTAGAGCAAGCTCTCCTCTGTGCAGAGCATCTATTTTCTCAGTAAGGAGTTGGACTCGGGTTGCAATGACAGCACATCTTTCAGAAGATCATGCCCGTGCAGTGCTGAACTGCTTGAATTTGTTCAATTACAAAACAGCAGTCCCTCTCAAACACTTCCAATGTCTTCTGGGTCTTATGGTATCCTTAGCCACAGTAATGCCAATCGGGTTAATGCATATGGGGCTGCTTCAGCACTGGCGTAATGCCCAAGTTCCGAGATTGGAATGGTGCCACGGCACACATCGTGTGACTATCACACTGGGGTGTCGCCACACATTTAGCCCTTGGACAGACCCTTGGTTTCTATGGGCAGGAGTTCCCTTAGAATAAGTGTCTAGATGCATTGCACAACAGATGTGTCCAAGACAGGCTGGGGTGCCGTATGCAATGGGCATGCAGCTACACGGTTCTGGATAGGCTCCAAATGCACTGGCCTCAAGTTGTTGGCCGTGCTTCTATCCCTGAGGAGGTTTTGACCCTTGATTCAGGACAAGCATGTGTTGATCAACACAGACAACACAGTCACAGTGGCATATACCAAACACCAGCATGTCATAACTTGCCCACCATCTCCTCTTCTGGAGTCAACAGAAACTGAAGTTTCACTCACATTCTGGGCATCCTCAATCACGCAGCAGACTCACTCTGATAACAGGGTACACTCTGGGGAGAGTGAAGACTCCATCCCCACATAGTCCAGCTGATTTGGATTGATTCGGCCAGGTACATGTAGACCTGTTTGCTTCCAAAGAATCCTCCTAATGTCCTCTGTGATATTCCCTGACTGAGCCCCCTCTTGGCATAGACGCACTGGCACACAGCTGGCCCTTCCTTCTCAGAGGCAGGGCACCATCTGGTCAGGGCACCCACGCCCAGACCTCTGAAACCTCCACGTGTGATCCCTGGACGGGATGAGGAATTCAGAGGGCTATCACCAGTGGTGATATACACAATCACTCAGGCTAAAAGCCCCCTCAACGAGGCGGCTATATGCTTTGAAGTGGTGCTTATTTGTTTTTTTGTGTTCTTCCCAAGGAGAAGACTCACTGAGATGTGGAACTGTGTCCGTGCTTTCCTACCTCCAAGAGGGCCTGGAGAGGCACTTACATGGCTGTATGCAAATTTCACTCGCTAATTCCCATTGGCCTTTTCTGAATACATCAGAGGTGATTGGGGCTCCCAGGAGCTCCTAGTTTCAGTATTTCAACATTCCCTCCATCAGTGAACGAGGGTTACAATAGTAACCCGAGACTTTTCCACCTGGTATACATGCATTTTGAATGGGTGTCCTTTGACAACTTTTGTTCAGAGTTCTATACAATCTATACATCACTTTTGCAGGAATAGGATTGCACAAATACTATTGAATGAACAAACCCGGGTAATGTGGCTTTCAAGCAAGCGGGAAAGAAAGCAAATGAAATGGAGAAGGGAGAACAGCTGTGATTTTTGGTGCTAACATTATTCAAATTTAATTAGCTGACTCTGTTTTGATGTACTACCACGTGATGAGGCCAAACTCTATATTATATTATATTATATATTATTGGATTTTATTTATTCAGGTTGATGCTACCTCCTTGAAATGAGTTTTTGCATGGTGGGATGTCGGCAAATGCCTAGCCCTCACAATCATTCTGTAAGACAGCATGGACTTAAAACCTTCAAACTTAAAGCTTTTTATATAAACTTCCAACTTTCTGGCCAGGCTTTTTTTTTTTTATCTAGTTAAACATACAACTGCTCTAATCTTTGACTGTTATGCCTAGTTTTTCGATAAACACCAAAAAATATGGACATTTTAATAAGAAATTACCCAGTAAACTTAGTGCTTTTGATCACACGTGTGCCTTTTTACTATTCACCCCATGGAATCATTTTCTTTTTGAGCGAATGGAGAATAAAGACTATTCATGCTGTATGAGGGAATGTTACAGATGAATAACAGCTCTCACTTCAGCTGACGGCCAGTGTGAGTCCATTGTGACTGATAGAATCCTGAGCAGAAGGTCCAGGTGTCACATCCAAGGCAACTCAACAATTCAAAGATTTTCCTGTATCTTTAGCACACAACTTATTATATCAATTTGGGTTAGTTATTGCCAGCAAAATGACCACATTATACATTATCATTTAAACTTCTCTCTTCTAGGGAGAAATGATGCTAGAATTAGCTCTAATGTTGTCTGGAAATGGAGCTGAACAGGAAATAGAGTGTGTGAAAGGGCTTGCAGTGGCTAAATGGGAGAGCACATAAAAAAGCAGGAAATTAGGTAAAGCTCATTAAAAGAGAATGTTGCAGCTGGAAGATAAGCAGACTGTGACTTCTCTATTAGACAGCTCGTTACCTGGAGTTATCGAGCAGCAAAGACCAACCATATTGCATGCAGCTATAGTCTAAAGTAGAAGATAGATTAGTGTCCACAGAGACTTTGAAACAGAGAAACTGTTAAAGCTTCTGGACATCTTCCTGTGGAGGGTGCAAATGAGACATTCAGCATATCATAATTTTACCACTACTTTATCAAGATTTTGTTTTTCCAACATTAAGCGTTACATCTGACCTGTGAAACTTTGAAATGCTATTTGCTGATTTATATTTGAAGCTATAACCACTGTGATAACAGTAATATTGGCAAATCCCCTATTTGTCAGGCAGCTAACCGTTACTAATCAGAATAGAAAGCTTTTTCATCAAAATAGGCACATTGATTTTTCATCAGAACTATTTTTGTCCTCCTTTCCCCGTGCAAGTCCCATCCAGCATTACAGTTATAATTATTGTCTTGTTTCCAATCATTCATCAGACTACATTAGCTAGTATATTAGTCCTGATTCTGCCAGTGGAAAGAAATTCTTAGTTCAGTGTTCAATGAATATTATGCAACATTGAGTTCTCAAGCAAACTGGTCTTAAATCCTGTCAAACTGTTTCTCCTACTTCTTAAATACTAAAAAAAAAAAAAAAAAGTCACATTTTAGTTCCTATCCATTAGAAACCATATATTATCAATAGGAATGCATAATGTATTGGTACTATTTTTACCTTCGGTTCTATATTTATACAAGCAAATCTTAAATGTAATAATTATTTTTCAAACTGTACATTACACTATTGTCCTGCCTAACTTCACTTCACAATAACTAAATGAACATCAAAACAGATGATATAATTCTCAGAAATTGAAACGGTCATTCAGTTGTCTCTTCACAACTAACATACATGTATATTCCATAAATATCTTTGACAAAGAATGTTTTCTGCTTACGTGCAACACATTGCTACAATAATTATATTTTATGTACTTACAAATGTGCATATTCTTTTTTCTGTGTACTACAGTATTGACTTTTCCTAGAAATGTTTTACCTACTGTTGAATAGCATTCAGCTAGACAAAACTGACAGTGTCAAAAAATAAATAAAAATTATATATATATATATATATATATAATAAACATTTCCAGCATTGACTGACACCGTGAAAATCATCTAAACAAAACTTTGACCACTGTGGCTCAATGTCACACCACAGAAGAGGAGACTCTGATGATGATGATGATGATGATGATGATGATGATGATGATGATGATGATGATGATGATGATGATGATGATGATGATGATGATGATGCAAACACAGTCCAGGAAGAGAAGTCAGGTGTCAGAGCAACTTAGCATAGACGAGACCAGACAGTGAGTATATGTGAAGTGCTGGTTTATAAGGAGTCCTTGATTAGTGCTCGCAGGTGTGTGTGATTAGAATTCCAGTGATTGAGATTGTGTGAGCAGAGTGATGGTATCTGGTGTTGTGGTGTTGGCCGGTTCTGTGACACTCACATGATGGCAATAAAGAAAAAAAAAAAAAACTTGAACTTGAAAGAAACTTGAAGCACAAATTAAATGTTACATATATCTTGTGTGCATGTTTTGATGTTATGATGTCCCATAAAATAGTTAACCATATAACCAGGTCCCATCACTCTGCCCACATAATCTCGTTCACCGGAATTCTAATCGCACACACATCTTAATCTACTTCCGGACCATGGCTGACCACCACCAGCACATTACGCAGGTCCTACAAAAACTGAAAGAGTATCTATACCTCAAATTGGAAAAATGCAAGTTCCATAAGTCCACCATCTCATTCCTAGCATATGTCATCAATGAGCAAGGTATTGAAATGGACCATGGGCCATCCAGAACTGGCCAATTCCAACCACTGTTAAAGAACTTCAAAGATTCCTTGGCTTTGCCAACTTCTATCATCGATAGCAAGATTGCCTCTCCTCTCACATCACTGCTCAAGAACCAGCCCAAGTCTCTATCTTGGGATCCATATGCTACAGAAGCCTTCTAACGTCTCAAGGATGCCTTTTGCACTGCCCCAATCTTAGTCCATCCTGACCCCGAACTACCCTTCATTGTCGAAGTGGATGCTTCAACCACAGGAGTGGGGCAGTGCTATCACAATGGCAAGGGAGTGTGCCTAAACTCCATCCATGTTCCTTTTTCTCCAAGAAACTGTCCCCGGCAGAGCAGAACTATGATATTGGCAATTGCGAACTGTTGGCCATTAAATTAGCTCTCAAAGAATGTAAACACTAGCTGGAGGGAGCTAAACATCCATTCGAGGTGATAACAGACGACCGAAATCTGGAATATCTTCGTGAAGCTCAACGACTCAACCCCAGACAAGCACGATGGGCTCTATTCTTCACACGGTTCAACTTCAAGGTACCTTACAGACCCGGTTTAAGAAACTTCAAGGCAGATGACCTGTCAAGAGTCTACTCACCTGAAGTATGTTCCACACCTCCAGAACCAATTCTCCCTCCAGCCATCATCAACATTCCCCTCATGGACAAATATTCCATTCACGCTAAGTGTCTTACCTGTTGCTGATTCTGAATTCCTGGCAATAAAGTCTCCTCTTCTGTGTTAATACTATTTCAAAAAACAAGCCAAAGCATAAAACTATAATATCAGCCATTTATTTGTCATAATATAAAAAAGAAAAATCAGGTTCTAGATATTGGCCAGAAAGTTAATATCAGTGCTTTCATTATTAACAATAACTATAGAAAATTAAAATTTGTCAAGCTTTGCCTTTAAGTTTTACAAGCCTTTAAAAATTATGCTAGATAAGTTTGAAGGACTGTGCCAAAATTGATGAATGTGAAAGTGAGTTTAGTCTCAAAATAATGAGCTATAATATCATTGTTGCTGTTTTAATGCAATTATAATTAGGCTGTATGTTAAATGTTACGCAAAAGGGATGACTATAAACCCAAAGAACCCAGTGATCCACATTTAGAGTCCGCTTCTAATGTTAGCTCTTGCAGTAGAGTAAGAAGTCTCAACAGGCCTCCAGGAAGTTATCAAAATGGAAACACATTTCTGTATGAGAGAATATGACTAGAATATAAATAAATAATGTGAATACATTTCATTGTTATTCAGTGCAAATGTGGCAACATTCATTGTTTTATCATTACTCAATATTTTTCCATAAAGAAACCACTATTGGAAATACAGTAATGTAATTCCAATTCTTAATGACTGTGTTCTTACCACAGTTTCTGTGGAAATAAATATCTGAAAATCTGCTTTATCAGCAAAATCTACCTAATGTTTGCTTTATGTTCAAATTCCAGCCAGCTGCTGATTGTCTATGCGCTCTTGGTGGGAAATAAAAGAAACAGATGCATGGTGCCAGTGTGAATTACAGATATTGCTCTGGATCACATCATCTGCATTCAGGCGTTTTTGTTTGTGTGTGTTTCACATCCTCTAAGCTTTGCAATTTAATCACCCAGATTGCTTTTGATGCCTTTATACTTCAAACGCAGCCATGGTAATTTATCAGCTGTGAATGAGAGGTATGGCTCTGAACATTACTTTGACAGCCTAGGAACACAGAGCACTGTCTGTCAGACAACCTCACATCTGGGTTAATTTGAGGTTATTTTAAAGACCTAATCATACATACAAACAAGGACAGTATTTCCTAGTCAAAGCTATTGTCAAATATGGGTGAGCAGGCCATTTAGAAATGAGTGCTGGAGGGTTTTCAAACACATTCTTATTAAAAGGTCAGCAGAGTCAGGACTGAGCTGTGAAAACTGCTGTATTTAACATATGTCTTCAGACTCTCAGCAGTAGCTTTGTTAAAGGTCACTGAAAAGCCTCTGTGAAAATGAGTATGTGTTCTTCATCTATAATGGGCAAAGGATGAAAAGGAAGTCAGTAAGTTTTAATGTTTCAGCATTACAGTCACTTACACAAAAATATTTTTGATTCTTGCTCAGTTTACTTAATTAAAATGAGCTAATGCAACAAACATTTGGTCACAGCATTTCATTGTGTGCAAAACACTGTTAAGTAGAAGTTTTATAATCTATTTATATTGAATAATTGTCATGAACTGCCCTTGTGAAAAAGAAATAGACTTTTACTTAAAAAAATATACTTTAAAAGAATATGTGTGAACTGAATGCAATGATTTATGACACTTATGCATTTTAGTTACATTGAAATGAAAATTAATTATTGTATACATTTATATTAAATGCAGTACTTATATCTTTATATGTAATTTCATAATTACTTCTATTGTCTTTGCAATATGGTTAATGTCTACTGTTGAATGTAATGTACTGACAAGCATTTATGGTAAACTAAAATATACTTTAATATACTTTAATTTTAAAGTTGCAATATAATAATCAAGTACTTGTCCTTTAGTATGTTAATCAACACATAAAAATAAGTGTACTTTTTTAAAGATTACTAAAACATAATGATTTTAAATGTACTTTAAAGTAGAACTTTCTTATTTTAATTTTTTATAAATTGCAAAGTGCACTTTTTAAAAGTATACTTAGGTGTGAAATGGCTTCTTAAGTATACTTAAGAAGCCATTTTATTTAATTTAATATTATATTATCTGCAAGTAAAAAAAAAATATATATACTTTTAATGTTTAAACTACACTACAAATGCATATGCAATACAATTATGCACCCCCATACCATCAGAGATGCTGGCTTTTGAACTGAACGCTGATAACACGCTGGAAGGTCTCCCTCCTCTTTACCCCGGAGGACATGGTGTCTGTGATTTCCAACAAGAATGTCAAATTTGGACTCGTCTGACCATAGAACACTTTTCCACTTTAAAACAGTCCATTTTAAATGAGCCTTGGCCCACAGGACACGACAGGGCTTCCTTTTTGCATGATAATGCTTTAGTTGGCATCTGCAGTTCGCACGGTGGAATGTGTTTACCAACAGTGGTTTCTGGAAGTATTCCTGGGCCCATTTAGTAATGTCATTGACACAATCATGCCGATGAGTGATGCAGTGTCGTCTGAGGGCCGAAGACCACGGGCATCCAATAAAGATCTTCAGCCTTGTCCCTTGCGCAAAGAGATTTCTCCAGTTTCTCTGAATCTTTTGATGATGTTATGCACTGTAGATGATGAGATTTGCAAAGCCTTTGCAATTTAACATTGAGGAACATTGTTTTTAAAGTATTCCACAATCTGGATTCCACAAAAGTTTTCAACTTTAAAAAATGTCCCAACATTTCCAGAATTCGGGTTGTATTTTATATGTTTTTAAATGAGACGAAAAAAGGCGATATGTATTGTTTAATATTCTTTTAATTTGGAGTTTAAAAGAGTTTCTGTTGCAAATAACATGTTACAATGTTACATGTTGCATGTTGCAAATGCTCATTGCTGCTTACTGCAAGAGATTCATTTGATTTACTCTGATGTATTTGATTGTGGTTATCATTTAGGTTTCCACTACACAAGATCTTGACATAGCAATAGCATGAAATCATGCATGCACGTAAAACAACAGTAGAAGGCCACAAATGAAGAGTTTCTTTTCAGCACATGTCTGAATGGGATAATGCAGTCCATTTCTGAATGTTTTACATGCCTTATGTACCATATATATGGAGATCAATTCTCACAGCTACATTCAAAATGCAGAGGTAAGTAGAAATCATTTGATTGTGACAGTGCACAGTCTTTCAGTGAAACATTCTCTCAAGAGGAAACACATCAATATGCGGAGCAAAAAGTGCCATGTCTTTCTGCAGGGTTTCATCACTTTCTACAAATTATTGTGTTAATTTATTGAAGAGTTGTGCCATTTTTTCCACAGGATATTTCAGTGCAAAAACCAGTGTCTTATTCAGCAACCACCCACAATCCAGCATAAGCAGGTGCTAAATGCCCTGAAATAGCGATTTGCATAATTATTTAGTAAATCAGGTGCTAAACAACCAGCATGTGCAAATATACAGTGGGTGCAATTCATTTGTGATTTATCCTCTGCATATTAAACAAGATTTTTTTTTTTACTCCCATCGGATGATCTATCTTTAGGGGGCATGTTATATAAGAATTTACATTATATTAAATTAACTGTCATTGCCTCACTATTGCCCATCTCTTATAAAAAACTGTCATTATTTACTTGCATATAATCAAACATACAGTACATGTTCTTAAAGGTTTTGCAGCCCATCCTCAACCACAGGCTCTACTCTTCACCACAATGGTAACCCTACAAAACGAACATAACAAAACTCCCTGTAAATCCCAACATAACACAACGTTAAACACTAACTTATGTCTCCCTATGTTAATCTTGTGCAAAAACACACACACACACACACACAAAAACCCCCCACTTAATTTCAGTATTTATTTATACAGTCTGACGTAAAGCATGCTGGGAATTAGAAATCTGCTACAACTCAACTCAATCATATTAAGTTCAGCTTACTACAATGAAATTTTGAGTTCACACAATGAACTTTTATCGTTATTTGAGTGAAATGAACTCATTTCATTTAATTCATTTCACTGTTCGGTTTTACAGTGTGTTTTTGTATTGAAACTAAAAAGCTTTGGCCTTAACGTGGCGGTAGTCTTAACCATGAGAGCATTTATGCAGTACATCTCTCATTGTCAGTGCAATAGCTCACTTTAAGAGTCATTTACTAAATTATGTTACATTCTCATTCATCTCTGCCCCAGCCAGCCATGCTTAGTTTGATAAAGGTGCAATCCACTTGAAGTATGTATAATTTCCTGTAATGGAAAAATAATGGAAGAAGAGCTCATTCACTTCAAAGACTCGGTTATCATTACCTCTTATGATGTTACTGAGATCATGAACACATTATGGGAGGTTTGTTATTGAGCTTGACTCTCCTTTGCATGTTATTTGTATGTGCAGAGAGCTTCTCTTATGGAATTTTACTACAACATTCATTCAGACATCTATTTAAAAACAGCAACAATAAACACATTTCTAAACACATAAGATGTATTTTCTCTATTCTTACTATAATTGGTGCTTTTCAGTTTAACATAAAATAAATTAAATGGATTGGAAAGACTTTAAACTGATCAGAGATTTCATAAAATATTGAAATACACAAAGGACTGTTATTATTTCATTGCAAAAACAGGCAAATAATTTTCCAATTAATACTGAACGTACTGAAGTAAATTAGAGAGAGCTTTAAGAAACTGTCACTGAAGTGCAGTTTATTTTGTTGTGTAATTTGTTAGAGTGGTGATCCATTCCTGTCATGACAGAAAGAAGAATAATTACAGTTACAATGAGTCACTTTGGAGAATTGCTTGAGCCTCAGGCACATCCACCTTACTTTGAATGGCAAGAGCACATGCTGTGATCCAGATGAAGTAAATGAGAACCGAAGATAACAAATCAGCTCAACATTCCTGATCCAATATTGTGTAACAATCACCATCAAAAATGTGACCGCAGCAAAAATGCTAATTTAATTTGAGAGAAAACAATCATGTTGATTCTCCTTCAGTTATGTACCGAAACAGGTATCAGTTTTATTTTGTAATAACTTCCCAAAAGTTTTGTAGAATTGTTGATGCTGTGAAATCAGTCTTGAGAGAGATAGGAACAGGAGCAGGGAACATTGACTCACTCCTGCTGAGGTAAAAACTGAGGGAATTGCATGCTAATAAAGGGCCCAATGAGACAGAAGTCTAATGGTGTATTGAGGTCTCAATAAATGAATCAGCTAGTATTAAATCTAAACTAGGTTATATGAACCATGAACTGGACATGTTTTCTGGTAGTAATGGGAAAGATCACATGAGCTCATTGGTGGCCACTTTTAGATTATTGATTTTATTATTAGTTTTCAGTTTTTCTTGATTGCTAACACACTATAACTGATTCATTTGGCACAACTTCCTAAACCATTCACTCAGTTCTCAAAACAAAGACATTTTTCAAAACGTTTAACACATTTCACCTGTTTTCACACATATTCCAATTTTCTTAATGATTTCTGCAAAACTCTACATAAAAATTAATTATATTATGTGTTTGCGTGTAATGAATGAGAATTGAATTGAATGAGGATTCATACTTAGACCTGTTGCTATCTGCGTTTCCATCTCGGTCTAAAGTACCGTGAAGATTAGCAAATTAGTCCGGTGATGTAGGACTGCGCGCACCTTTTCTAGTTCCCGCTGGATTCCGTTCTCCGCATATCAGTTTAAAAAAGCCTGAACTGCGTCATTGGTCCATCGGTCGTATTTTTTGTTGATAAGAATAACAAACAACTTTTACTGCATGTAACGCAACAGACTTTTAAAAATGGTGGTTGAAATAAAATGCTGTGTGGAGTCAACAAATCACTTTCTAAATTATGTTACGTGAACTCAATCAATCAGCATGTTCAGCACCCAAGTCCCATTCCCTTCCTGAACTTTGAAAAAGTACTACGTTGCGAACAGGGACTTTCTGAGGGGAACATTTTTACCCGGAACTTCATTTAGACTCTGGTCCCTGTGGTCGAAACTGTCGTGTCTTTTCTTCTTAGTAAGCAATAATGTAATCACTGATGATTACACTGATGATTTGAATTAAAATAAACAAACTGTTTACTGAAGTTTGTGAACTGGATTACACAAATGCAGCGCACACACATTGAATCAGTCGTATTTTCTTACTGCACGCTCTCACTTGCTCACTATGCATTATGGGTAGACTTTTCTTAAAGCTGAACAACCTAATATATGACAATTTAATCTTTATCTGTTATTATCAATGACAATGAAGTAAACATTCTGTTATTGCTATTATTACTCGAATTAATTCACAACAAAAACACATTGAGTACCACCCCAATGTCCCTAGTTAATAGGGAATGTCCATGCGATGGAAATGCGGCTATTAAAGGATTAGTTCACTTCCAAATGAAAATTAGCTTTACTCACCCTCAAGCCACCCTTGGTGTATATGACTTTCTTCTTTCTGATGAACACAATCAGAGATGAGCTAAAGAAAGTGTCTCCATCCACATCCATCCATCATAAACGTGTACTCCACACGACTCCAGGGGGTTAATAAAGGCCTTCTGAAGTGAAGCGATGCGTTTATGTAAAAAAAAAAAAAAATCCATATTTAACAAGTTATGGAGTAAAATATCTAGCTTCCACCAAACCGCCTTCATTATCAATGTACAAAGAAAGTGTAAAACTCATGCAGTTCAAAAAGCTTACGCTACGTGCTACGCCTTCCCTATTTAACATACGGAACCTTCTGATGGTCACGAGACGTGTGTCTTCTACCTGGGTCGCACCCACACAGAGGTGGCACTGTGGAAATATAAGCCTCCAGACTCTCAAGATGGCCATGTGGCCATTGTCTAAGGCGATGAACTCGCTAACAAGCCCTGCTGCACTCTTCCTCTGCTGCCTCTTTCAAGCTGAAGGTGCCGCAAGGGTCAGGTGATGAGCTCATGCCGGCTGAGGATGAGAATGATGCCATGTCTGTGTCAGCGTCTACGAAGGCGGAGTGTTCCAACAACCCGCTGGATTATTCCTTACACCACAGCAACGACGAGGGAGACCTCCATCATAGTGATGATGTTGAGTTCCTATGCACTGTCGGAGTGGTTGATGAGCTCAGTTTAGAGTAGGTGCCTCCAGCTGAGCCAGCCAGAAGCCATCTGGATGGATGGTTCCTCCAGTCAGACCGTGGCCAAAAGAGCACCCCACCAAGGGCCCGTCCCCTTTTTATCCGAGGTCATGGAATGCTCCACTCTCGAGTCGAGTGCACAATCTGGGATACTCCCTCCTGTCTTCTATGGACGGCACTGACCAAGTGGAAGAAGCCGTTGCTGCCCACCTCTGCCACCTCTTTCCTCTAAACCTTTCCATGCCACTGCAAATTTCACTGGCAAGGCATTCTCCACAAATGATCAAGCAGCTTCAGCACTGCATGTGATGGTGATCCTCCAGGTCTATCAGGCCAAGCTGCTGAAGTCTCTGGATGAGGGCAGGCCAGACCCAGAAGTTTTCAAAGAGCTCGGGCACGCCATGGATCTGGCCCTCAGAGCAACAAACCTGTGGCTCACTTTGACTGAGTTAAAAGACTTAAAGAAGACGGCCCTTCTGGATGCACCTGTGAACCCCTTAGGTCTCTTCAAGCGGTGGGTGAAGACGTTCACGAAGCGCATTGTTGAAACAAAAGAACAATCTATGGCCATTAGCCACTCCTGCCAAAGCATGCTAGCGCGCCCCCTCCTGCACGCCCCCTCATGCCCGTTCCCACTCTTCCTCAGCACAACGTGTGGCGAGACCACACGTCCCTTTCTGCTGTTGCTCGGCGCGAGCATAAACCGTCGGTGTAAACCTGCCGTGGCTGAAGCGTTGTCATGGCTTGAAGAGTAAGAGGCCCCACCCTGACAGGGACAGCAGGCTGGCTCTGGAAACAAATGCACATTTCACAAACATTGCAGTCCTACTGTACATTTACTAGCTATATAACACCAAATTTAAAACATTATTTACAAGACGAACACGCTAATCCACAAGAAACTGTGTGTAACATAAACTGTTACTGACTGTCATAAAACTCTAAAAGCTGGCCACTAATGTCACTGTCATTATACGATAGGCTGAGGTGCCTCAAATAACAAAGTAAGTAAGACTATTCAATTCAATTCACATTTATTTGTATAGCGCTTTTCACAATACATATCGTTTCAAAGCAGCTTTACAGAGAATGCATGTCAACATTACAATTTAGAGAATGCAATTAGCTAATAATGTAATAATTGAGGCAATTTATTTACAGTCACTGTTAGCAATTTAATTGAAGGTAATTCAAGTTGAAATGGTGATTGGAGAGATTATAATACATTATTTATCAAGTCTATGTAAGATATCGGTGGATAGACTATCATCTGTGTATGAGAGCATAATTATCAGAAAATGTATCAGCCTCCCTGACAAACTCCTCATGCACCACAGTAGCCTATGTAGCAGCATTTGTCTAAATACACAATTTGAGTCAGTAAAATCCCTCTGCTCAAACAGAGTCATGAAAATATTGATTAAAAGAAAGATCTTCAAAAGGTGCTTTTAAAAGAAGTTCAACTATGCATTAGAGAATATAGCCAAGCTTCGTGATCCAGCAGCAGATAAGCAAATACAGATTTATGGCCTATCTTTCTTTGATGTTAAGTAACTGAAGAACAATGTTTCAAAGAACTCTTTGCCAACTGGCTAATGTTAAATAATAATAATAAATAAATCCGTTGAACTGTAGGCATGTACTGTGGTCATTTGTCATCACTGTTTATTTGCGTGCGTTGTGAAGAAAAAGCATCCACTGTTGAAGGCTTCAGAGATGTCCTCTCCTCCAGCATCCTCCCTGCTGTGCTGAAAACGCATTCACTGCTACTGCTGCTTGCAGGTATGCTCAACACCTGACAGGCAAGTCTTGACAACAAAAGAACGGTCTTCTTATGTTGACTCCACCAACCCATCAAATCTCGATCGTCATATGCCTTGCTGGGGTAAAGTTGAGGTATAAGTGGCGTAGCGCAGCCACGCTCGATATGCTATTGTAGATGAGATGTTCCTGTTTTTTTGCTGTCATTGCACATGACCAATTGGCTCATTGTTTGTCGTGGTAATCAAATCAAAACACTTCCAAAATGCAGCTTTTCCCGAAGCATTGGGAACTTTTAGTAACTCCTCACGCTCCAACTTCTCCCTGATGCACTGCATGGTCAACTGTCACCTGTATGCTAATGCGTGCGTATATGCATTGCATAGGCGATGTATAATCAAATATATAATATTTGATATTATATATAATAATTTAACTATATTTAATACAGTAGCCTATGTGTGCTCTGCGCGTATATGGGCACAATAAAACGAGAGAAGCTAAATGAGCCCGATTCCGACCTGGGCCAGATCTTAAAAAAAATCTTAAAAAAAGAAAAAAAAGTCTGAGCCCGGCCCGAATGGACTCAGTGTGTCAGGCCCCGTAGAGATCCGACAGGCTTGCAGACCTCTAGCTCAGCCATATACTCAGTTATCACTCCTAGGTTTTATGGTTATGCTTTCTTGCAATTCAGTTGCATTTCCTCAGTGCTGTGTTTCCATGGTACTGCAGAGGCAAATGATTAGGTGCGGATGTGAATAATTTTTAGTATTAGTGTTCCTTAGTCGGCACACAATCAGTGCCTGTTTAGGGTCCATTAAATGTATCCATGGAGACAAATACCTTGTTTGTTTCGAGATGAGAGATCTTCCTGAATACCTTCTTCTGGTTTGTCTTTGTTGGAATTGTCTTGAAATGGTCGTTTTAATAGCAAGCCCTTGCAAATGGCTTCTAATACTAAGTAGGCTGAAACAGTGATCGATGAAAGAAGAACTTCACCGGTGGAGCCATTTATGCCATTTTAATTTACATTTGAGAGGGGCAGAGCGCAAAGTACAAAGATTCAAGTGAAATTGAATAATTAATGCACTTTGCTCTGATCTTTGTATTTTCTTGTTTGTTTGTTTTTCCACACTCCACACTTTTTTCTCCAATTTTTCCCTAATTCAAAACTTAAAAACTCAGTTGCTGCCTTAAATTGTTAAGTATAATCAAATTAAGTAATTTCAACCCGCTTTTTTTTTTTTTTTATAACTTAAACATTGCCTTAGTTGAATCTTGCATAACTTAAAAAATTAAGTTATTTTGATGAGTTCAAGTAATGGAAAAACATGTTTTTTACAAGTTATTGGTCATATTTAAGCAGCCGCTGGCATGACTCTTTTGTGAAATGTCTACATTTCATATATCTTAATAGATATTAATCTTAATGGACATCAATTCATTTTAGGACAATATTATCCTAATTCCATTTAGTTCAATGCCAACATTTCACTTGCAAGGATTCGTCTTGCTACAAAATGGCAGTGCAAAAGTATTGCAAATGGGATGTTGCAATTGTAATTTTGTGAGAGGCTTGTGAAATTCTCTTCCAGAGCAACACTGTGGCGCCAAGTTACGCAGTGTGAAATCATTGCTAGAGTTTTACAAAAAATTGTTTAGCAAATGACAACCAATCATTATTTAAGCAGTTATTTTTTTAAATATTAATTAAATATTAATGCACTTTGTAGAGTCACATAAACGTTCATGTGGTGTGTTTAGTTATAGTGTGTCTATAACTAAACAGATGACTTACAGTAGAGTGTAGAGTTGCCTGTTACAATGTGTATTCGCCTTATAAGTGTTATTGAGCTCATACATATGGAAATAAGAATGCAAATTCCAGTCTGAAAAGCCCATTACTCAGTATTTTTGCTAAAAGTCTGGGTAACGGACATGTAAGAGAGATGAACATGAGATGTGCTTTAGCGAAAGCACAAATACAGTTATAAACCTGTAGAAGAAGAAGAGCTCTTTGCCCTTAAAAATGGATCACAAGAAGACATGCAGGGTTCAACCTCTTGAGGCATTACACAACAGTTTATGCAATGCAGCTTGCAATGTCTCATCACTCTTCAGCAGGTACAGAACTCATGCAAGATTAAAACGAGGCTGTAGTTTGGCTAAAGTCTCATCCCAAATGAATTTTGTACTTAGGGTCAACATCTGGTCAAAGCTAATGCTGCTCGGGGCTTGCTGAGACTGCATTTTGCTCATAAGGCTGCACAGAAAGAGACAGGATGGGCTGTAGAATATTTTAAGGCATTTACAGGTATATGCATTCTTTATGTTTGGGGTCCCAGAGATCCCAGTGCTGTATAAGCAAAACAATTAGTTATTTCAAATCTATACTATTATTTCCCCTGAAATTCTTTTATGTACAGTGGTGGTCAGAATTATTGGCACCCTTGGTAAATATGATCAAAGATGACTAAAAATAATTCTGCATTGTTTATCCGTACATCCAAACGGAAGAATCAGCTTACGACAACGCTCACGTGTGATTCATTAAACTTTCGTATGCGGCCAATTCCGTTGCACAAATGAACGGGTGTTGATAAATGTGGCGGCTGAAAACTGTTGTCATTTAAATACACGCCCCAAATTTAAGAAGCCTCGCCCTATAGTTTACAACACAGAGAAACGTAACCCGGCCATGAAGAGGAAGTAATCGCATGAAAAATAAATGTATCTTACTACTCTAAAAAAAAACATCAACCTCGTAATTTCAAACAATACAATTAATTTAAACAATAATACCAGTAAATAAAACTAAATACTTACAAACATTATTAATATATATATAAACTTGGTTATTTTTAGTACCTCACTCCACATAAAATCCTTTAAATTTATTTTATTTATAACAGAACAAGAATGAAAAATAAGTAGCTATATATTGAAACACAAATTAGGCTATAGTGGCATTCATTATAGCAGAAATGAATTTATTTAAAGCAAAACTGAATTGGGCTCACATAGCCTACCTCTCTCATTCAGGAAGAATCCAAACGTTTCAATATTTGCGATGTAACATTTATTGCTTGCTGAACTGAACTACTGTTCATTATTTAAACTAAGGCGTTCAATTTCACTCTTGTTTCAATATCCACGTAAAACATCATCCTTCACATGCGCAAAAATGTGTTTGGATGTGTGAAATGTGTTTGTGTGGCGACTGGTACAGATGTAGGCCTACTCCTAGATGTACTCGGACCATTAAACTGAGCAGTGTTAACTTTGTCTGCATTTTAGTTTGCTGATAAATGGCTGAAATGTAAAGTTAGCAACGCTAGAACTGGGCTGCGTTCAGCCCTGACAAAACGTTGCAAAACGTTTTTTAAATGGAAACGGTGGTGCGTTGAACACCCCGTTCTGATGACGCAAGAGTTGCAACTATGGCAGCTGAGAAGGCCATTCTTTATGTTCTTTTTGAAGAATTTTCGGAGCCTGATGAAATCGGTATAAATACATGTTTAACACTACAAAATACGCTCGATGTTACAGTCACTGCCCTTGCCGTCCAGAATAAAAGAGATCATCCAAATCAAGTGAAGGGATTTGTGGAAACTGTACAGTTTCCGTGGTTCCTAATTATTGTGATCCAACATTTGCCTTTATGTTTATGAAAGTTTATGAAAGTATCACTCCACAATACAAAAGCAAAATATATAAGTATCGTATTTTTATGTTACATTAATCAGTGTCTATCACACCTTCCTAAGGAAAGGATATGGACCAGAAGACATTGCTATTACTAAATGATATTCAGACAGACTTAAAGAAGTTCCAGATCTATACGTGTGCTCTTATTATTTAAGTTATTTTGCCATTAATGTAAATAAACATGTGAAATTATTTTGATGTTAATTACATTTATGAGCTGTCTCTTTAATACTGCGTGGTTTATATGCATGTTGATGCTGATTGGGCTGACATTTTTGACACACCCACCAAACAAGAGAAAACGTATCTCAAACCCGTTGCACACCATTTCCAGGAAACATGTCGTTCAACCCGGAAACCGTAGCAAAAAAGTTGCGCACTGGTTTGAGCTTGAACGTGCCCCTGATATGTTGCATCTGCGCAATCAATTGAATTTAATAAAATAAAGATAAATATTTTAATAAAATAAAGAAAACTAATAGGCTACAACGTGTCAAATGAGCGTAGCCTGTACTAGCCCTACTTGCTGCGCAGTTTTTCTCTTTTGTTTTGTTAATCTGTTCATTATTTCAGTGATATTTCGTGTAGTCCTATTTTTTTATTCCTTGTAGGCTATATTTTCTGTTGCGTTGCAGGTGTATGATGTGTGAATCCTTTTGATGTTGCCATTTGTGCATCCAAAGCTAAATCCCTGGGGAAAAAACAAACAAAAAAAATGTATGGTATTTTAAGACACGCATCTATTCTAATTTAATTTTAATTTGACATTTTAATCGTGTCGTTTAATGGTTAATGATTGGTTAGTGAGTGACTGTCGGTCAGGAAAATAAACTAAATGTTCACATAACAGTTCTCCACCAGATTTACTATGCTGCACGCAAGTTCCCGCTGACTCAAAAACGTGCGTACACGAGCTGAGAGCTGATGTGAAATTTGATCGTAGCCACCGCTCACGCTTATATTGATAAATGCCAAATTTTGCGTGGAAATGAGCGTATGCACAGTTTTCTGGCGTACAATCGTTTGATAAATGGGGCCATTTGCACCCTTAGAATTTTTCTAGAAGGCCAAATTCCCATAATCATTCATCATAATGAGTAAAACCAAAGAATATAGTTCTGATGTTGAGCTTTACAAAATAGAAAGTGGCTGTAATTAAGAAGTTCCAATCAACTTTAAGATGTTACAAATCTGCCTGGAAGAGGATGTGTGTCTAAATCAGGGGCCATTGTCCTGCAGAATTTAGCTCCAACCCTAATTAAACACACCTGAAGCTAATCAAGGTCTTCAGGATTACTAAAGTTACAGGCAGGTGAGTGTTTTTTTTTCAGGGTTGGAGCTAAACTCTGCAGGACAATGGCCCTCCAGGATCAATGTTCCCCACCCCTGTTCTAAATCGTCCTATAATGCGTGGTGAGGAAGAAAGTTTGAGTGGCCAAAGACTCTCCAAGTAACACAGCTGGAGAATTGCAGAGATTAGTTGAGTCTTGAGTCTCAGTAAGCCTAAAAAAAAAAACATCAAACAGCACCTACATCCAGTATATTCAGTTGTCAGACACGACTGGAACTTTAAACGGGACCGGCTTCTGTGGTCAGATGAAACTAAAATAAGAGCTTTTTGGCAGCAAACCCACCAGATGGGTTCGGTGCACACATGGATAAAATGTACCCCTTGCCCACGGTTAAATATACTGCTGGATCTTCAATGTTGTTGGCCTACTTTTCTGCTGGAGGTCCTGGACATCTTGTTCAGATACATGGTATTTTGTATTCTATCAAATACCAACAGATAAAAAATCAAAACCTGACTGTTTCTGCTAGAAATCCAATAATGGGCTGTGGTTGGATCTTCCATCAGGACAATGATCCAAAACAAACATCAAAACCAACACAAAAATGTGTCACTGAGCACAAAATGAAGCTTCTGCCATGGCCATCCCAGTCCCCTGACCTGAACCCTAAAGAAAATGAGTGGAGTGACCTGAAGAGAAGAAGCACCAACATGGAGCTGGGAATCTGAAGGATCTGGAGAGATTCTGTATGAAGGAATGTTCTCTGATCTCTTATCAGGTGTTCTCTAAACTCATCAGGCATTATAGGTGAAGACTCAGAGCTGTTATCTTGGCAAAAGGAGGTTGCAAAAAGTATTGAATAAAAGGGTGCCAATAATTGTGGCCAACGTGTTTTGGAGAAAAACATTTATTTTTTAATGTGATTTTCCCCCCAGTTTCAATTCTTTTCCTTCAATAAAAGGTTAGATTTTTGAAAGGTTCATTTTATGAATTAAAGATCAAAAGGATAAACAATGCAGATTTATTTTTATAGTCATCTTTGAGGGTACCAATAATTCTGACCACAACTCTATGTTCCTATGACCTACTCAAAGCACTAGACATCTATTATTTATGCTACCATAAAGCAGATATTCACTATTAATTAAAGGTGATTTATATCCAGTAATTAATACTGCTCATATTTAAGGTCAGTTTGATGCTATAGCAAAAACACTGTAGTGAAACAGAGGAGAACACAAGGGATTCAGCAGCACAGGATGATTTTATTAACAGGCAGTAGCAGTGGCACAGGATGAAGTGCAGATGAATATAGGATTCAATGCAATGCAACATACAGTCACACTTAAAGGTGGAGTAAGTAGAATTTCAAAAACACTGTAACCTGTAACTAACAAACGTGTAACCAATCAGCATTAGGGGGCGAATGATGGTCGAGGAGAGAGAACGAGTAAGAGGGAGATTTTTAAAAAAAAATGCAGAATGAGAGATGGGACACAATACAAAAGAGCTCAAAAGAATATCACTGGAATGAAGGTTTATGACTGGGCAAGCGCTTTAGGACCCGCGTTTATATTAGAAAAGCTTTCCAGCGCTGGAGAGAGCTAAACGGGAAGGCCTGAAAACCGACGCAGAGGCTGCTTTGATCCCGCTTCTCATGTGAGTAACACGGTTTTGATTGTCTGGAGCTGCTGTGCCGCTGGTGACCAGCAACAAACACTTTGTATTTACTCTTCTGTACTGTAGGTACATTTTTTGTGCTTCCTTGTCATTCATTCATCAACTGCGCTTTATTTTTCATGAAGCATTTTGTTGCGCGTCAGCTGTGATAAACAGACATCCACTCCCACTGGGTATGTAACAGTGGCCAGATAGTGAGAGTTTTGCAGTTAAACTACTGCACACTGACGACCGCTAGAGAATGAGGTGTTTAGCGTCATTGTTAGTGCATTCTGCAGCAGCGATTAGGCCGGAGTTTGAGACTGACTCGGAGCAGGGTGGTTAGGATTGGAGTGTGAGTTTTGAAGGCAAAATCTACTTATCCCACCTTTAACTAAAGGTTTGCTTTTTTTGCAGGTGGAGTACCAGTATCCCCAGACTGATAAAGAAAATGAAGGAAGGGTTCAAGGATGATGAAGAAGACACACAAAGTGTGTAGTCAGGTAAGTACACTCTCTAATCGAGACTGACGAGACTGAACAAGGTTTTGTGGGAATGTTGGGTGTAGCACAGGTAATTTATACACATTTTTTTATTTTTTATTTTGAGCTTTCCATTTGGTTACGTTATGTATGTGAAAAAGGTGGTACCGGCCTTTTAAGCCTGCTCTTTCTAGAATGTGCTCTCAAGCAGAGGGGGAATTGAATTTTGTGAAAGGAGTCAGAACAGAGTTTCTGCCGATGAATGTGCTTAAACATCGCTCTTTGAGACCAAATATTTATAAAATCATAATTTAACACGGATTTGGTCAGGTTTTTTGTTGTTGTTGTTGTTGTTGTTCCTGTGGAAACGGTTATGGATATCCAATTGATGGCGAGCCCCCATGTATCTGGACACTAGATTGACTGACTGAGTAGGCCAAGACGTCATATCGTGAACTCTGTTTTCTCCAATTTGAGGTGGGATCTCTGCTCACATTTTTTTCTCTCTCTCTCTTTCTTATTGACTGAAACTGAGTAATTCATTTCTTGGATCGTTTAAAGGACCATTTTCTTCTAATTTTTTTTCCGCTACTGCGGAACTGTTTTCCTGAGGAAAAAAACAAAAACTGATTTGATTGGAAACAAAGAACAGAACTTTGTGAACTTAATCTTTATGGATGTCAACAAGTTGATTTGACATATATATAAATATAGAAGTGTGTTTTATTTACAAGGTGCACCTATAGTTTCTTTTGTGTAATCTAACTTTTGTACTATTTCATACCGGTATATTGTTCATCCTATTGTGGTTATCTTTATCTTTGATTGCTCCTCTTGGTTGTTTACAATTTTCCCCCTTCTTATTTACCATTTCAAATATTAAATAACCAGCTTGCATCAAAAGAAGCTCTGATCATTTTATCTACACAAGTCTTTAATTACATTAATCACAGGCTCCACAGTCAAACCTAACTGGTCCAAATAACATTCATAGTTGCACTTACTATTTAAATAATTCCAAATAATTCATAGTGCAAACAGGTGTTACATGGGTATTTAACCAGTTTGTGATAATGCTTGACAGGTGAGGCTGATTAGTATACAGGTGATTGTGATCGGATGGGTGGAGTTGTTGGACCTAGTGTGGATGGTGTGTTAAGAGAGTCCATGACAAACACATAGTAGAAAAATACATTAAAACAATCTAAGTTAAACTGGTGCCATAGTTCTCCCATCTTGTCATTTTCAAATTATTGCAATTATTGTTTTTTAAATATAATTTATTATACAAATATAGTCATGTAATATTTTTCATAGACAACACGTATTACCAAATTCACGTTTTGTTTACATTTAGTTCCCATAAGATTAGGAAAATTCAACCAAGGGCCAAGAAGTTTCTCCAAAAGTTTCTCTATGTACTGAAGAAGGATTGTTGTGTGTATGATATATAATTGTGTTCTTAGAGAATGAAGCTCAAGAAAGTGCGTCCATCCATTATAGAGACCTCCACATCAGTTACGCTTTTTTCGTAAGATGAATACGGAAAGTGGTCTGGCGAAAGCTAGATATTTTACTTTATAACTTGTTATATGGATATTTATCTTATACAAGTACACCGCTTCACTTCAGAAGGCCTTTATTAACCCCCCCAGAGCTGTGTGGAGTACGTTTATGATGGATGGAAGCACTTTCTTGAGCTTCATACTCGTTGGTCCCATTCACTGCCATTATAAAGCTTGGATGCATCAGGATATTTATTAAAGGGATCCCCTGTTGTTAAGACTTGTATGGCTTAATGTAACGTAAATTATGTCTCTTACTGAAATATGTAGTAGAAAACCCATTAAAGATTTATGTTATTTAAAAAATCTATGACATATTTAGACCGATTTGGACAATGGGCGGCACCATTTTGTTTAGGTGCACAGTTTGTTCTGTGTTGATGACGTCAAATGGTTGCACTCACTGCTCTACTCACACTGTCCTATTGCCTTTTTTACAGCATCACAACTTGCAATATAATATATGATGCCACATTGAGCAGCTTTTGGTTGTAATTTTCAGTCGATGAGCCACAAGAGAAGCGATGTAAGTCTTAACTGCTTTACTAGCAGTAAGAGGAGAAAAGAATGGGAAGTTGTGCAGAATGTGGACGAATAAAATTTCCTAAAGATCTGCATCTTTGTTCTCTTCACTTTAGCCCTGATGCCTTTGAGGCTTTTAGTAGACCACAGCTGAAAGAGCTTGCAGTTCCCGATGGATATGAGTATGCTTTAACTAAATGGAAATGTATGCTTTAGCCTGTCGTGGAAACTGACGAAGGGAAGCCTATAACACATCTCGATTGAGACAGACTGCCTCAAAGCTCGAGTGTGCGGTGATGCATGAGATATCTGTGATCGCATAAATAGTAGCATCTTCTCAGCATGTTTAACTGTGTGTATGCATTCAGGTGATCAGATTTTAACACGTCAAACATACAACAGTAGTTCAAATAGCCACAGAGACATTGCACAGCTTCGATGTTTTCATCCTCACTAATTTTGCGCTCTGGCTCAAATTGAAAAGGCTGATCGGATTTTAAAAGGAACCCCGTGGATATTAAGACCTGTATGCGTTACTAGATTACCGTTGCACCAAAACATACAGATAAAAAGCCTCAAAGTCATCAGAGCTAAAGTGAAGAGAACAAAGACGCAATTAGGAAGTTTTATTCGTCCACATTCTGCACAACTTCCCATTCTTTTCTCCTCTCGCTAGTAAAGCAGTAAAGACTTACATTGCTTACATCTCTTGTGGCTAATCGACTGAAAAATACAACCAAAAGCTGCACAATGTGGCATCGTATATTATATACCGAATTGTGTTGCGGTAAAAATAGCAATAGGACAGTGTCAGTAGCTCAGTGAGTGCAACCATTTCACGTCATCGACGTTGTCCAAATCGGTCCAAATATGTCATGGGTTTTTTATATAACGCAAATCTTTCATGGATTTTCTACTACATAGTTCAGTAAGAGACATAATTTAGGTTATATTAAGCCATACAAGTCTTAATACCAGGGGTTCCCTTTAATATAACTTAGATTGTGTTCATCAGAAAGAAGAAAGTCAAATACACCTAAAGGATGGCTTGAGGTTAAGTGAATCTTGGGGTAATTTTAATTTTAAAGTGAACTAATCCTTTAAAATCAAAGCTACACTATAGGTCTATAATTATATTTCTCTTACTTTGACAGGCCTGAGATATCAGACAAATGTTTCTTGGCTTGTATATGAAGTAACTTTTGGGTTGTCGCAGTCTGACTCTCTAACCGTTAGGCCATGACTGTTCCCAAATGAATGTGATGCTGTTGAAATATTCTCTCACCTGTAATGGGAATATAGAGATGATTAATTCATCTTTGCAAACTCTTCTGTTCTTTTCCACATGTCAGCATTAGTGAAAGTCAACCATAAAAAAAATGATTTGGCATCCCTTACCTTATTAATTTGTGTACTTAAATATTGAGCAGTAATGGTTTTAATCAGACTGCAATATTATTAAGCCTTAGTTATTTATCATGTTCATACTTTGCATTTCATACTTTTCATTTATGTCAAATGGCACTTAAGACAAAGAGGTGTCATTACAGACAGGCAATCTTTGAACACATATCCACCTTGGCAAAAGGAAATGGGGGTGTGACCCTGTCTGTCCCTTAGGCAATTCTTTAAAATCCCCATTAGTCTCTGAATATGCTTTTTTGCATGACCACACCAGCCCATACTTGGCTAAGCTGAACTATTCATTGCTTTACCTCTGCCACAATAAAACATACCAGAGTTTTGCCAGCAAAGTAATGAAAGGTGTTATGCTAAATGCATTATGAGAGGCCAAAAGGTTTTCACTACAGGGCACTAACCACACATTTCGTACATTCATTGATGCCTTCTAAAATGAAAGGTGAAACATTACGACTATCTGTTATGTCAAGTTTAACAGTCAAAACTGAAATAAAGACAAGATAGCATGTAATCCCTTTATATAATTCATAAAAAAAAGCCTTACTGAGAAACTTGAAGTGACAGTGATTTATTAGAAGTGGAAGAAAAACCCCTGGAGTGCTTTTTTGGCTCATCTTCCAAGTCTCTGTTCTACTGATGCCACTTTTTTACATGTTAACACCATGTTAAAAGAAACAAAAAACTGCAGTGCCAAATATAGCAAAACTATGTAAGCCTGTTTCATTTAATTTTGATAAGCTAAAACAATTTTGTAACAAACAGTCACATTTTGAGACACAAAATCACAATTGTGAAATACAAGTCGTAGTTATGAGAAATAAAGTTGCAATTGAGTGACATTAAGTCACATTGTGAGATCGCAATGACTATTTTTTTTTTCTTTTTCTTTTTTTTTTTTTTTTTTGCAATTTCCCTTTTCTGTTCCATACAGAACAGATTTAGGGCTCTCCCCTTAGCTTCAGTTTTCAACTTTTTTCATTTTTTATTTTTTTATTTTTATACTTTCCTCTAGTGTTTATATCCGTGTAGAATACTCTGAGAAATATATATATAAAAAAAATTGTTTACAAAGAAATAACGGCTGTGCTAAAACATATTTTTCAATCAAACTAGATTTCCCATGAAGGCCACATTTGTTTGTTTGTGTTCTCTGTGCTATTTTAAGCTCAGTGTTGTCAGATATAATATTCCATGTACATCCTTGCTGCACTTTGAGATGAAATATTCTGGTCTGAGTGAAGGAGGTCATTCTTTTTACACAACTAAAGCGACAGTTCTCTGACAGCCCAACCGTGCAAATGTATTTATTTTTCTCCTGCTTTCATTTCTTGCTGACATGCCAGGTTTGGAAGCACACGTTTTACAACATTTGTGCTTTTTTTTTTTTTTTTTTTTTGCAGCTGATAGTGAGTTAGGCAGTGTGATGAAAAAGGAAAGGGGCCACTTTCAAATGGAGATTAAGCCTCTTATTTACTTACCATTTTAATTTTACTTTGTTAGTCCTACTTGAAAATGGTTCCAGTTAAATTTTAACTGTACACTACAGCCTATATGTTTGCCTTCAAATTATATATTATATAAAATATTCCAATGGCATTTTAAACTACCAACCAATTTGAACTGAATTCAGTTGAACTCAACTGAACTCAAATGGCAAGAAGCCCTTTTCCGGAAATGGAAATCACTACAGTCACAATAGTAGACATACTATTCATGCAGCTCATGAGGCCTTAAAGAGCTTGGCAGGAGTTTTAATGTATTAACTAACATGAACTAACCATGAGCAATACATTTGTTACTGTATTTACTGTTAACGTTAGTTAATGAAAATACAGTTGTTCATTGTTTGTTCATGTTAGTTCACAGTGCATTAACTAATGTTAACTATATTTTAATAATGTATTAGTAAATGTTGGAATTAACAAAGATTAATAAATGCTGTAGAAGTGCAGTTCATTATTAGTTCATGTTAACTAATGTAGTTAAATAATGTTATCTAATGAACCCTATAGTAAAGTGTTACTGTAATAACGAATTTTTATGAAAAGCAATGCATTACATTACTTTTGCGTTACTTTTTCCTCGGCTTGCTTGTTTGATTTTTAATAACAACAAAAAAGTTATATTTTTGGCTAATGTTAAGTCCCTTTCACACCAAAAGTGAACTGAATAAGCATCAGGCTGAAGGAAATGCATATTAGAGGGCGCAGCTCAAACTAACCTTTCAGCTGTGCTGCCATTCTGGATTAAAGAAGAACAGGATATAGGAGAAGGAAGTTCAACACTCTTATTTCTAAATCTAATCTAAAGTCATTTTTGGTTATTAGTATGGTTAAATTAGATCATTGAAGGTCAGCGGAAGACATTGGTTAATAAAATGAGATTAATTACATAAAGTATATAATTTTGTGTAATTTAATATACTTAATTATTACATTTTTGTGAAAAACTTCGGAGATTGCATTTCACTGTTTGTATTCATTTTGAGGAATACTGAATGTTTTCATGCAAGCAAGATGAGTAAATGCATGCTCACATTTAGTCTAGAACTACAATAACCATGTTCACACAGCGCACACAACACCTCTGTGCTTTATTTCTCTCAACATGGGGACAGAAGAGCTCTTAGTCAATGAATGTGAAAAAGTAACTTGCGTTGCTTATTTGAAAAAATAACTGATATTTTGTTGTAAATTGAAAAAGTAATGCATTATTTTACAAGTTACTTGAAAAAGTAATCTGATTACGAAACTCAAGTTACTTGTAATGCATTACCCCAACACTGTTGATCATATAATCTCCTTTACATTCTTTCTCTTTTTCATCAATCAACCATTCAGATCTCAGATCCAGGTCGCACAAGGAAACACAACTTTCATCACAATGTTGGTATCCATTGACATGTCAACATTTTGGTGCACAGTGTTTCTATTTTCTTCTTTGTTGTATAATGTGTTTGCACGGAGCATAAGTTGCTTTAATTCATATTCATATTTCTACATGAAATCTACAATCTATTAATGCCTGGTTAAAATAGATTATGGGTGGTAAGTAAATAAGGGTGCAGGGTTTTACACTAAAAACTAGTACACACTAAAGTGGTGCAACTGTTTAGTGACTATATACACCCCACAACGTTAAAAAACCATTGTTATCCAGCGTTAGCGTCAGTTCACGTTGACAGGTCACGTCAGTCAAGTTTGCATCAGCTGACTCCCAGGTGACTCACGTCTACCTATAGGAATACAACGCCTATAACAGCATCCATATATAAGCTCTTCAGTATTATCAGCAGCTATTGCATTCTAAGGAGCTAATTACCCTCCTCCATCCCCAGCTCCTCCTCTCTTTAGTCAGGATTGGCCTTATGATTCCCCTGAATCAAACAAATTCTTGAAATATGTGTACATGTTAAATTACTGACTTTAATTATATCTACATATATTGGCTCTGTTCTGTTTACCCTAGGGGGGTTACTGCTGCTCTCCCTGCTCTTATCCATGCTAGGCTGCATGGATGCGCAGGGAGTTCTCGCCCAGAACAGAACCATACCGCCAATACAAACTCTATGCAATTATCAATCGTATCTGACAACAGTGGTGTTTGCGATGCAAATATAGCCTGTGATTGTCAAGGTAACACTTGGAAACAGTGTGAAAAAACTAAGAATGAAAGGTTACTGTCTGAAAGATCCATTAATTTATACATTGTGGGGCTTGATGGTGTAATGCCAATTTATTAGATCTATAATGCGACCTCATCTAAATCGTAAAAGTTCAGCCTCCACCTTATCGCACATCAACCAAACTCATTTAAACTGTGTCCCATACAGGATGTGAGAATCTTTTATGGCTAAACAAATAAAATGTTCAGATGATTCTACTACCTTAATCACACATAGTAAAAACTCAAATAAATTGAGAAATATACAGTTGTTTTATCCATGCTAAGGAAACTTCATCCATACTGTAGGTTTTGAGCCTTGAGCCATGAGCTTTAACCAAGGTTAACGGATGAGGGCTGAGAAGCATATTAGCCAGTGAAGCAGTCACCACAGCACATTATAAACTCAGGGTTGACCCCACCAAGCAGTATTACTATAAGTGGCAATATAAATGTAAATGGGATACTTTAACTTAGAGATCAGTAAAGATGGAAAACAATTACTCAATCCCATTACATGTGGAATAAATAACACACAACATACTTGCCAATATGATTAGTTCAGATTTATGGCTTCTATTATGACATTTTATGGCAATGAAATGCTGCCCATACTGATGTGATTATTGTTTTGTATACATCATTTGATCTCCCGATTGAACTGAATTTTATTATGCACAGTAATCATGAGCCTGCTTCTCCCAATATAATTGTAAGTCTTTAGAGAAGGGTCTATTGACAGTGGGTTTATAACCAACTCTCTCTGTGTTTTCATATTCAGGCTTATTGCTTTTTGATGAATTACAATACTTAAAGTTCACATACAGTACAGTCTCAGAGAACAGAACCAACCGCAAAAACATTTGGATGCAACCTAAAATTATTTCATTATTTCTATATTAAAAATCCATGAGGCATTTAGAGCACATTAAGCTATTTATATATACTTGTGCTAGTGTTCCTCCAAGCATCTTCGTGTTGTATGTACACATTTGTATCAAAACTATAACAGCTTCACAAGAGGCAGAAATGAAATAAACTGTGTGCTTGAGCAGAGAAGGGAGTCTTTTTCTGTGCTTACATTAGCTCTCTTAAGAATTAGTATTTCAAAACCTCTAAAATTTCATTTGGATATTCATAATAGACTGTTCCCACGTGCATAAATGCTTCCTGGCACTTTAGACTCCTTCTGAGAGAGCTGAATGCATGCAATTAGATTTGAAGGAGCATCATATGACATGCACCTCAAACCAAATGCTCTCTAGCAGCAGAGAGTATCTAATACTTTTTGCCTTTTTAAGAAATGTGAAGAAGTCTCAGGCACAACAGCCTGAAGATTATTTGTGAATAAACTCTAAGCTGAAAATCCAGAGAGACAATGATTAAATTATTTAACCTACATTCAGTTTAAATGGACACTTTTCCTAAAAACACATCCTCAAATAGATTTTGTAGCTCTGCAGTGCTCTTTTTAAGACTGTACAACACATTTCTCTGTATATTTCATCAAAGTTCCTCTTATTCTATAATAGTTAAGACAACAGTGGACCTTAAGAAGTACTTTTTCCCAGACAGTGACTCTTTTTTTGGGGGGGGGGGGGGGGGGGGGGGGTAATTTTGAAGGGACACCATGAAAAAGAATTAGCCCTGGTCACAGTTATTTTAATTTTCCATTTCAGTGCTGTGTCAGTGGACATTTGTCTGTTCTAACTGCATGGTAGCACTGCAGAGGTCAGGATTATGTATCACTGTATGGTTCAGCCTATAGGCTTGATGGACTCAGTTTGATACTTGAGTTGACATCTTTTATATGAACCATCTAACTGCTGTTCAGCTAAAGCTGACTCAGTCTAATGAGGTCAGAGAAGTGAAATAACTTAACAATTACTTTATGATTAATGTTACCTTCTCATCTTCAACAGAGCTAAGCTAGACTTGAAATAATATGACAGAATTTTTTCATCTTTTCCTTGATTGAGCTAGAAGGATTATAGATTTTCAGATGGACACTTTGCATATCAAAGTCCAGTACTTTGCTCTACACTGTAAAAAGAACACTGTGAAATGTACCGTAACTTGCTGGCAGCAATTAGCACGTAAGTTGCTGTGTTCTATTCCACAGTATGCTTACTGTAAATGTAATCACAGTATCTATTTTACGGTATTTTAAAATATTTTACGTTATATACATTAATAGACTATACATTTTTATTATGTATACAACACTCCTAAACATACAAATCCATCATCTTTGTTGAAGTTGAAAATAAAATGTCCAGATACAATTGGAAATGATTAAAACAATGTAAATATAATTCAAAAATGGTAGAATTTTAAGTTTCAAAATCCTTAATTCCGACTTTGTTCCTGAATGGGAAACTTCCTTCTGGGCTGGAGTTGTTTCCTGCAGTAGAAGAAATTAGTCATTAATGTAGATTTCCTAACCACGTATTGTAACTATTATATTATATTATATTATATTATATTATATTATATTATATTATATTATATTATATTTATTATATTATATTATATTATATTATATTATATTATATTATAGTCACACAATGGGTGTGTGTTCCGACAGACACAAGAAGACTCAGATGAAGATAAATCCAATACAAAGTTTAATAAATTCCCAGCTGGCAAGATAACCCACAAAACAGGCAGAGTAACACACCTTAACATAATCTCCAGTAACACTGAACAGAAAATGAAGGCAAAGGCACAACTTAAGTAGTAAATACAAACTAGACTAATTAATCAAACACAGCTGAAACCATATGAACTAAGGACAGTTACTATAGAAACAAATGAAAAGTGGAAAATAACCAAAGAAAAACAGGAACTAATGAAATACATTCTAAAAGTCTGTGCATGACAAAACCAACTAAACATAATTGTGACAATTATATTATATTCCCCACAATGTAGATAGGCTACCTTGTGTCTGTGGCATCATTCAAAAAATTGTTGAAGAAATACAAAGAATTCTGTTAATGCGTGTACAATGGCATGTATGTATTATGCTTCCACGAGGCAGGAATTCACTTAAAAAGGCTAGCATCTATTTTTATGTAGCTGCTGTATTTTGCCTGGCAAAGAAGCTCAGAAAAACATGATGCTGTGAAAAATGTTGTGCTGTTTAAAATTCTTACCGGCTGTTGCGTTTTCTCTTACTTCAGCCCACTTCAGTATTTGATTCATCATGCCATAGCTAGAAAAACAACAAGAAACAGCTAGCGCACTTTGCTAACACACATGCATGTGCATGGAGTTTACTTTTATCCAGCAATGTTACTCCACCAAACTGATGACGTTATCAGATATTGAAAGATACAGAAACAGTTATGAGTAAACAGTTATGTTTGTAATGATATGGCTTATACTGCTGCTCTCTGCATTTCTCTCCTGGCACACTCCTAAACACAGGTAAATTTACATGAGGATGCCTCGGTAAATTAACGTAGCATTGCAAAATATGAGCAAAGTTACCTTGCTGAAGTCAAATCCTAGAGAAAGTGTGGAATCTCCTCGGTTTCTGCTGCTGAAAATGTCCTGTTCAAAATTTCTTCATTGTGATTCACAGTAAAAAATATATTTACTGTAGAATTTACCCGCCATTGAAATTTAACCATGATGCTTTGCAGATTTACAGCAACATGCTGTATACAGGTTCTACAGTAAGGATTTGTTCATTTTACAGTAATAATGCTGTGAAAACTACAGAAATTTGTTACAGTGTAGAGATTTTAAATCTATTGCTGAAAACCATCTGAACCTACTCAATCTAATTGGGAAACCAATCAAAAAGCAATCAGTTAAATCTCTGTGTTATTCTCCATCACTGTATAAAACCCTGCGTTTGATCCAAGTGGACCCATTGGACGGTTCAGTGAGGTCACCTGGAATGGTGACTGATAAGCACTAGAGAGTTGCCAGGGCATAACTTGACCATAATTAACATTAAGCAGATGCTCATTCACCCCTGTGCAGCATTCTAATTTATGGATTGTGCAATAAAGGATCAACTGGTTGTGCAATAATTCCAATTACACTTGTGATGCTGAGTCACTGAAGGAGAAGAATGAGAACAGTACAGTAATGCAGATAGTACATTAATGCACATTACAGGGGAAGGTGTGAAGGAAGACTTCAATAATTCACTGCTTATTCAATTTGTGAAGGTTAAGTAGGTGAACTTTTATAGTTGGCAGTGCAAAACCCTTGCACAAAACGCTGCAGAATGATCTGATATTCTTTCCAAGTGAAAAAGGAAGAGCCCAGCCACATACATTAAAGGGTTAGTTCACTGCAAAATGAAAATTCTCTCATTATTTGCTCATTACTAACTCATACATTATTTACATTTTCATGTCATTCAAACTTTTTGTTTTGCAATTGCCTGAAAGCTTTTGCAGCTTTAATAGACTACCGTTGTTAATTTCTGAATTAATCACTTGATGCCTACTAAATATTAAATCACTCCTCATTAAACAATAAAACTATGTGTTACATACTCTGTATATTGACATGGTAGATATAAATAATTTATTCAGTGCTTTAGCTTGTGTCTTTGGTTATTGCTGTCATGTCCATCCATAGTAGGAAGAAAATAATGAATTTTTATGAAATTCATAACAAAATATTTATATTTTGTCATTAATTTATACATCTCACAGTTGTATAAAGCTATATAGACAAAGAAGGTTACGGCAGAATCATTTCAAATAGAACATTGTAGATTCAGCAAACATTTTTCCTGTCTGAGTCATTTCTTTCCTGATGATATCCTCAGGGTTAGATGAATGGACCTCCATTATAACCAAGAACACTTGCTTTAACAGGACAAGGACATGCATACATTTAGATACAGTACATTCACAACATGGTCAAATCTATGTGGACAGCCACTTCTAAATAACTAGGCCACTTAATTCCAGTAAAGAGTTAATACTATGGCATACATTAATATTTTGGAAAATTATGGGCTTCCAACTTTGTGGCAACAGTTTGTGGAAGACCCTAAACTGTTCCACCATGACAGTGCCCCAAGTCCAGATACAAATGGTTTACTGAATCTTATGTAGATTTTTGGAAGAACTGACCTGGCCAAGATGAGTTGCACTTGAACCCCAATAAACACCAGTCACCATTTCACAGTTGTGGTTTCAAAATTAAACAAAATTAAAGACAGCAAAGTGCCTCCAACTTTTGTCTTTGTCTACACTGTAAAACCGAACAGTGAAATTAATTAAATGAAATGAGTTGTTTCACTCAAATAATAATGAAAGTTCATTGTACTTAATAGAACAAAGTTATGTGAACTCAATTTCATTGTAGTAAGCTGAACAGGGGGTGGGGGGAGGGTCTAATGCTATTTCATGCATTCTGACTTATTTACACTCTTATTTACACTGTTATTTACACTTTTTTTTTTTTACACATGACCAAAGTTTCAAAACACGAGTATGACGGAGTATTTCTGTGCCAAATACACTCCTTCCGGATTCAGAACGTTTTTTTCGAGTATGGCCCTGTATCACGTCATAAAGGGTGGAATTCCTTGTATGGGCACTTCTCCCTGATAAGCGTGCGGACATATCACCCAGAGCGAGAGCAAGAGCACGCCCATCAACGTGCTTCGTTCGGGTTACGGAAGCCGAGAGATTTTTCAACAATGTCACCAAAGAAGTGTGTTTTTGGTTGTGAGGGGAAGATAACCTTTTTCAGCTTCCCAAAGAACCCAGTGTTAAGGGAAGAGTGGATGCAGTTTGTTTTTATTGGGCAGCAATGGAGTTGTGCACGTATGTTTGTTTGTTTTTCGGAATTTCGGTGATGAATGTTTTGTAAACAAGTCTCAGTTCTATGCTGGATTTGCAGATCACAGGCGGTGAGTAAAACTGCATCAAATGTCTGTGTTTTGTTGGCAGTCGGTGCGCAAGTGCATAAAATGTAAACAACAAGAACGCTTTTGTTACCTTTTCATTTATAATGATGTCGCAACTACACAAAAGCTGTGTGTGCTCATGACTCTTTAGCTCTGCCCACGGCACGCCTCCAGGAGCTCGGCTTTTTTCGGAAAGAGTCGGTACAGCGTATCTATCTTTTATAAATGTGATAAAACTAAAGACTTTTCAGAGATATGAAGGATGCAATACTACTCTATAGGTACATGAGATTGGCAGAAACTGTGTGTGTTATGTACCCTTTAATATGATTGAGTTGAGTGGCAGCAGATTTCTAATTTCCAGCATGCTTTGCATCAGACTGTATAAATGCTGAAATGAGGTGTTATTTTGTGTTTTTGCACAAGATTAACATAGGGAGAAATAAGTTAGTGTTTAACATTGTGTCATGTTGAGCTTTACAGGGGGTTTTGTTATGTTAGTTTTGTAGGGTTGCCATTGTGGTGAAGAATAGAGCCTAGTTAGGTTGAGGATGGGCTGCAAAACTTTTAAGACCATATACTGTATACTGTATGTTGTTTGATTATATACATGCAAGTATATAATGACAGATAGCAAATAACACATGCTATTATAACTATCAAAGAGTCTAACATTTAACCGAGATCTGAATGTGATTTTTATGTAAATGAACTGTATGTAATTAACATTATGATTAGAGGGGTGAGGCTGAGAACTGTGGGAGTGAAGGGATGCCAGTGACGTGATTGTTAATGAGAGACACCTGTGCACCACACTGGCCTTGCTCCGTTTCCACAGCTCTCGGCCCCGCCCCACTTGTCACAAAAAATTTAAGTTCTACTAACTTAAAAAAAAATGAGTTAGTTTACTTAAATGTTTTGAGGTAATAAGTTTCCTCAAATGTTTTGAGAATTCTGAACTTATTGAGTTTTACAGTGCACAGTTTTTTTTGTTTTGTTTTTTCTGTTAAGGCAATAGTCAAAACAAATTTGTCAGATGTGAGGGGTAAAAATCTGATTTGGGCCACATTCAACGGCAATATGAATATAGTGCTTCATTGCTATGCTAATAGTGCACATTAGTATTTTTAGGCTTATTTATCAGAATAATTTTTTTTAGATGTAATTGTTCAGTAAATAGCCACACATTATACAATATTTTCCAAATAACAGCAGACCACAGCCAGCATATACTGCAGAAGGCAATAATGCAGTTATAATTGGTCAGTTTTCAGGGCCTGAGACTGAGTCTCCTCATCAAGGGTATATTACACTGCATCAGAGTGAGAAAGATGCAATACTCTTGGGATGCCAAAGACAACTTTGTACAGTTCAAGTGCATAACGATATTGTCGCTCACTTTTTTTGTCAGTTAGGTATTCTAATTGAGCCACCTTCTGGCTCCTTCTACCTCTTCACTAATGAGAACATTCCCTTGTTATTTTCTGCCCCAAGTCTATGGTGTGATTGTGTAACATATACGCCTGCATTCAAGCTCTAAAATTAAGCTGATGGTGTAACACTTGAACAAATCTTGTCTTCATTTACATGGACAGCACACAGCTGTTCAAGACAGCTTAGTGTGTGTTAATTTTACATGGCTTGGATCACCTGACAGGGTAGGTCATAGTGATGTTGAATCACACCGCTTCCACTTATTTGTTTGTTAGAAATGCTTTAAATGAACAGTCCACATTAAAAAGTATTTTCTCATCATTTAGTGTACTCACACTTATGGGCCAATGAATGGGCCAATCTCATGTGACTTCCACTGTCGCCTTTTTTGCTTGCTTAGTTGGGGATACTTAATATTCAGCAATAATATTAATTTGACTGCACTGACACTATCAGATGAAGCTGAATAATGACACTATTGTCTTCTATAGAGCTGCTTTACAGCAGAATTGAAGTTGTATCATAATAAATGAACTTTACACAGCTATTGAACTGAACTGAATCAACACTGAACTGAACACTGAGATGAATAATGACACTATCATCTTGCTACAGCTGCTTTAGAGCAGAATATGAGTCTGTCTCATATTTGATGAAGTTTGCATCATTAATTCTGCTACTTTCCTGTTTATTACTGGGAAGCTGCTTTGAAGTGAAACAATGGTGACTTGACTTCTGGTTCTGGTTGCTCTTTTCCATGCAGTTACAATGAATGGGGACTGGAGATTTCAAGCTTTAAGTTTTCAGAGGTAAAATGATAGTTTTGCGTGACAAACAGACCAAAATTCAAATCCTTGTTCGTGTAAAATCGTCTAAACTTTCTGTGAACTTAAGAACCCAGTCGAAACTGTGAATTAATCTTTTAGACCAGTTTTGTGAATGGAATCAGCTGATGGAAGCGGAAAAACTGACTGAAAAAAAAACCCAAATTGTTTATGAATCGAATATTGCTGCTGCTTTCAGAAAGGCACCAAAGAGAGATAAAAAGATTTTCTGTTATGACATCTTAGCTTGTTTCTTTTTTATGGTTTCAGAAGACTACAGATACAGCGCACAAGTTATATGGGCGATTTTATGATTTTTCAGCCATTCATTATATGGAAAAGAATAACCTTGGAATTGTTCAAAAATTCTCATTTTGTATTCCAGAGAATAAAGAAAGTCATAGAGGTGTGGACCAACAAACCTTGACACTTTTACTTTAGCTTGAACTGTTCCTTTGTCACAGTTTCTACTATATCCATACCCAGATCTACGTCTTCTGAATACTGACACCTTCATGAACTACAAGTTCTATCAGGCCTTGCACCACACCATGGGCTCTCACACCTGATCTTCATTTCCTCATTATCCCACCCAGTGTATATATACCCAGTCTTCCCACAACTTCTTTGCAAATCTTGCTAGTAGGCTACTTACTGCCTGCATTTCTGAGTGGTTTCCCTGTTGTGTTTTCTGGTATTTGACCTGTGCTTTGTATTTTTCATTTACCGTCTCAGTCTTGTGTTTTGGACTTGTTATCCTTGCTCTGCTACTGTCTGGTTTTGACCTGTGCCTGCCTGACCTTAATTAAACTTTGCTTATGGATTGTGAGTCTGTCTCTGAGTCTATTTCGTCACATCCTTTAAGAGAGAAAGAGCATACGATTCTAATTTGGTTTCATTTAAGACAGAAAAAAAGAAAAGCATCACCCTTTTCAGTTCTTTACTGTTTATTTTTCATGTAGCTGTTGTTAGTTGAGAAACACATTCTATTACTATTGTACAGCGTTGATCCTCATTTATTTAAGCACAGGAAAAATAACAACACAAAAAACTAAAGATGCCTCCTCTTTGGAAAATTGAATCTTTTAAATCACTCATTTATTTTGGATTATCTGAATCTCACTGGCAGATGGTGGAGATAAAGATTTGGATCAAGAAAGCAGCTGATCTCATGTTTTGTAAATCAGGAGATCATGTCCTGTCACTTCAGTCTAAGTGTGGCCCGAGAGAATGGCTATTTTTCGTCACCATTTTCTGAAAGGTTCCCATGGGCCTATCTGCATCTCCTAAAAACAGCTCTGCTTATGTTGACATAACCTCCATCTTTGCAAACAAACACCTCATCAGAGACAAAAACCACACAAAGGATTTCCGGGAAGCAACTTTTGACAGGGCTTTGAAGCAAACCGGTAACAAATTTGCTGAACCATCGGCTAAGCGAAAAGCTTTGTCCCTTGAGGCCTAGCCACTGGAACGGCCTACAGCAAACTCTCCGAAATTAATCCCACAGTTGGCAACACACCAACACACTTCACTTCTAATTTTATAAACTAGTCTCATCGTTTTGAATTATTCATTGCTATTTGTAATATATTTTATGTAATGCGTCAACTGTAATATCTTATTTTCAGATCCCTTTCACCTCAACGGTGGGCTTTTGTTCCTCAACGGCTGTAATAAAGAATGTCGTCTCAGCATGATAATTCATCATGTAGATTAGACTCCATATACAGACTGTTCTGTTCCTCTGTCCATGTTTAAAGTATCTCTGTTTCTCAGCGTGTGGGTAGAGTGCATTCACACTCTCAATGCAGTGTCAAATATTGCTTGCTCTGGTCTTAAAAGTTTTCTTACCTCTTGAAGCAGGCCTTCAAATGTGTCACCCCATAATTAATTGCTGGTTGCTAAGGACTAATCATGACTAATTGCCTGCCCAATTTTGTCTTTCTATCAGCATGTACAGGCTTGTAAGTCCTCAGAGACAGCAAAGAAGCCTTCGGTTATCAGAATGGAGCAAAGATGGGACTTCTGTGTGTTTCTGCTTTGCTTCAATTGTTGAAATTTGTAGAAGAAGAAGGGTCAGTGGCGTGATGTTTTTTTTTCCTGTCCTATCTATTAATTTATTTTTTTTTAAAAAACATGACAAATACAATTCATATACAATGACTTCAATATAACACTTCTGTGATTAGGTTGTTTTAGATTTTTTCAATTAAAATGCATGTATCCAATTACTGTCCTGTTATTATAATGAAACTTATTAAAATAATTTGTTCTTTTAATAATTTAAATTATTTCTTAGAAAACAACTGCTTCATTGCTTATTAATATTGGAAAGTCAAAATATTTTGTTTACCAATTCAAAGTCATATGGTGCATAAAAGTCATGTGATCAAACCAACATGCGGACATATAAAAGAATATATAGAAATAAAACAGAATTATATCAAGGAGAGAACCTTTGCAAACCGTTACTAGGTGTAAAGGTTAATAAATCCCTTATAATATCAGATCGTTTTAATATTTTTATGAAGACATATTAGTTCAGGCTGTCTTGTGGTGTAAAAAAAAAAAAAAAAAAATTATTAATGAATGATATTTGATTATGATATTTGCTAGGGAAAAAAAGTGTACATTTCTAAGAACTTTTTAAAGTTTATAAATATGCGACTTTGCCAAAATGTAAATCTATTGACTTGAAGCAGTGCAACCGTGTGACCTTTGGCCTTTGTTTTTATTGAGGAGAGTTGCTTAATGAGGCTAAACATGGCGGAGGTGCTGGACCAAAATGGGGACGGATGTTGCTCTGTCTGGAAGAGGGGGAGGCTGTTATTATAATTGATAGCCCTTGCCGCTCACTCCCATTTCAAAGTTCATTAGCAGCGCTGCACTCCTCACGTCAAGCTTTCGCAAGGTGCTTCATGGTTCTCTCAAATGCAAGAGAGATTTATGGACCCAAGATGGATCATCTGGGGTTTAAAAATACACTAGGAAATGAGATCATGCGCTCTAAATCCCTCAAGATCTACAGTTCCTTCTCAGCCCAACTTTCATTTTGTCTTACTGTCAAAGCTTTCAAATGAAGCAAAGCTGTCATTTACCCCCAGAGAAATACAAAAATACTTCAAATGCATTAAATGGAGCAGAGAGATGATAAAAATGTAATTTAAAAACAGTGACATTGTTTAATCAGATGTGAAGGCTTCAAGCAAATGATGGCAGGGTTATACATGAACTCTCTTTACATATACAATCTGAATGTATTGAGGTGTGAGGTATTATAGACAGTAGATAGCTAATTATGGCTCTGTCAGTGTGCTGGGTGGGGAGGTCACAGACCCAATTCTGCTTGACAGCAGAAGAATCTCATTGTGTCTGAGATATATACGTACGGTCCCTGCCAAATGGAGTTTCTTAGTCTCTATTGAAATGGAAAGTTCATCATAAAATGGACAACCTCTCATATTGTTCCAAACCTGTAAATTTACTTTCATTTGCGGAACAGGAAAAAATATATTTTGAAGAATGTTTTAAACATTTTTATCAATACACTGTAAAAATGATCTTAATTAAAAGACTGCAGTAAAATAATAATAATAATAATTGGTTAAGTTCCCCTAACCAGTAAGTTCTCTTACTATATACTATGGAAAAACTGTAATAGATCTAATGATCTAACTGTGAAATGTGCAGATTTTTGTACTTTGGTATATTTAAATTATATCAGTAAACAGGTTTTTGACTGTGAATTTAACTTCAATCTGTAAAACTTAAAGGTACAGTGTGTAAAATCTGGGAAGATCTATTGACAGAAATGCAATATAATATACATAACTATGTTTTCAGTGGTGTATAAAGACCTTTATGTACCATTATGTTTTTATTACCTTAGAATGAGCCATTTCTATCTATATACACCACAGGTCCCCCCTCCATGGCTGCGTTCCAGTTCATTTTTTTATGCCCTTCCCTCGCTATCTTCCCTCAGTCTCGTTGACTCTGATGTACGTCATTGCTTACGTTGCATGAGTGCCCACTATTGGCGGAACCTTTGCAATGGGCTGAATTGGAGCGTCCTTGATCACTTGGAATCTGCAGTGGAGTTGATTTATTTCCCCCCCTTATGAAATTGTTTAATGCAGCATTCTATGTGTATATATGTGTGTTTTGGTTGTTTTAAATATTCAAAAAAAAAAAAAAAAAAGTTGAATATATCATAGAGTTGTTTGTGGTGGGGTAAATTAAACACGATATGCGTTGATGTCACAATCGTGTTGCATTGTGGTATATGGAGCTTCCTGAAGTATATACAGTTGCAAGAAAAAGTATGTGAACCACTTGCAGAATCTGTGAAAATATTAATAATTTTATATCTTACTCAGGTCAGTACTAAATAAAAAATAACATGCATTTTGTATGATCTCTCTTATTTTGTTAAAATTTTGCAAATTTTCACAGATTCTGCAAGTGGTTCACATACTTTTTCTTGCAACTGTATATGAAGTAGCAAAATCGAGGGAGCGAGGGTCTGTCCATATAAACTTCACGAAATGGAACGCACTTCAAAATGGCGGCAGAGATTCCCCCGAGGGGAATTGTTTAGGGAAGTTCGCTAGTGCGTGTCTAAAAGTGGAGTGGAATGCAGCCCAGGTCAATATTCATCTTGCACCGGCATGTTTTCAGCAGCCCTAAATGGACAAACTGCTCTACAGAGCACGTTTAGTCACTATGTTGTTGTTCTTCTAAATCATTTGTGTTTTTAGAGGCAGCTTGCATCGTCACTACGTTGAATATGCACAAAGTAGTAGTAGTAGTAGCAGTTAGTAGTCGTCTGGACCATTCTTTGTTAGAAGAAGAAACCTCATTGCTTCACTGGCTAATGTACTCTCTCTGCTGTCTCAGACAACTACATCTTTGTGTCGGCCAGACGGCCACCATAGCTTTTCTGAAAGGGAGGGGTGAGCTCCATTAGTTGCAGTTCGCAACCTCACCGCTAGATGCCGCTAAAATGTACACATTGCACCTTTAAAATGTTGCCAACATTTTTTTTTTTTTTTTACTGTAAATTTAATGGATTTTGTTTGGAGTGTTCATTTAAAGTAATATATATATGTATGTATTCAGAAGACCTTTTTTGTGTTCCACAAGAGAAAGAAATGCATGCATTAGCTAATAATTATAGAATTGTTATTTTGGGGGGGGTGAACCATCTCTTTAACATCTGAAATCTATAGATTAAGATTCAATTTAATGGCTCCAGCTGCTGTGTCTTAATGTTTAATACTGTTGAAGGCCAGCAGAGGGATCTCACAAGATCCCACACAAAACATAAAGCAGTAACAAGCACTAAAAGCAAGACCTGCTGTTGCACTTGTCATAACTATTCATTTAAAGCATCAGTGATGAATGAAATTAGCTTTCAAACTTTGGTCTGGTAGGCAGACAGTATTCATTATAGTGATAGATAGCCAGAGCATCTCTCTTCCTCTTTTTGCTTAGTTGCGTAAATTTTGTCTCAGGACAATTTGTATTGAGTTGATCCTTTCTCTGTTTTTATGATCAATAATCTAACAGGATCATCAGTCTTATGTTACATAGACAGTATTACATGACTGGAAACAGGACAAAAGATCACTTCAAATTTAACATGCACAAGCAACGGACAGTCGTTTATGATTCAGTATTGCAATTATAGACAATAAATCATGCCCTCCTATTTAATGAGTACAGGACGTCTAAGAAATCCCTGTAGTGTACTGAGTTACAACTAGACTGTCAATTACTGCAGTCTCCTAATCAGTTTATCTATTTCCAGAGAGCTATTGTTTTAAAATTATCTTCAATGACATATTGGTGACATTTACGAAAGAGTTGAATGCTATTGAAATTTTGTTCCTGAAGCATCAGCATGCATTTTTGAGAATAATTATAGTGTGTGTTATAGCTTAAATTACTTCTGTCTACATTATATTACACTACTCAAGTAAAGGGAGCAATTGCTCATCAAAGTAATCTTTTTACCTCAAACCTGGGTCAAACAATTACAAAAACCCAACAAACCGTGATTTTAAAGTAGACATACATTATTTCTAAGACAGAGTATCACCTTTTTACCTTAAAAACTGAGTCATGTTAATCAGTGAAAGTTGATTATTCCTGCAATAATAGGTTTTAAAAAATTATCTATCACATCCTTTGAGAAAAATGGAGGGGGGAAAACCAACAGAACAAAGTTAGTGTATTTGCAGAGTGTCAGAACACAGAAAGAAGGGTGAAAAGTGTCCGTTCATTGTTGCATCAGCCCTTTCCTTAGATCATTGAACTTTCGTTTCATTTGTTATTTTCATCTTTCTATATTTATGCTCTCAAAATGGCAGAAAGTCGAAAACACCACATTGTACTCAGACTCATGCAGATCTATATAATATAATCTAAATTTATTAGAGTTGTTACCAAAACATAAATTGAAAAAACAAATCATTAGCTCGGACTGCCAATCAGTAATATGATCCTAAACAATGTCACATCTGTGTATTCTGTTTTTGTTTTCCGCAGCTCACCCAGACCTAATGATGTTACTGGAGTACAGTCACTTTTTCCATGCATCCTGGTCTGTTTTCAAGTGTCACTGAGTGACATCAGTATTCCCATCCAAGCCTGGAAACCCTTACTTGGAGCTTAACCCCTCTCAGTCATGTACCATAGATCTATCAGTGACATCACACGTCCTTATAACCAAGCAGCAGGCCACACAAACACAGACAGCAAACACAGCTAGGTCTCTGACTCTCATATGGGATAAATTATGATGCCGTTATGTTGACAGAAAACAATGAATACCTTTTAGACAGCTGTCAGACTGTATTCAAAGGCAGAATACTAACCCAACCCATGAAGCCTCTCAATTGATTCAGTTACTTGTCAACAGTATAATATAACAGCGTATGTAAAGGTGATATCGTACATCAGATGGAATGGAATGAACAAAAATAGAGCAGAGTCTTACATTTTTTAAATAAGGGCCATATTTATCAAAAAATCTAACTGTGGACAGATGATTTGAATAAATCTATTCTTGACATCTATTCTTGCCCTCTCTTCTAAATATTTAATTAATCTAATCACCATTCTTTATGAACAGAATAGAGGGCATATTTTTCATTGATAATAAAATATTACATTTTAAAAACTGTTTCGTTCTCTTGAAGAGAGATTCTCATAGAAGAATTGTAACAGAATATACTTTTTTTTTTTTTTTTTTTGCTGGTGAAGAAAATGTTTAAATCAATTAAACTCTTTTGGAAAATACAACCAATAACAAAATATTAATGTAATTAATATTTGTGTGTGTGTGTGTGTGTTTGTGATTTATGAGGACACAAATTTGTATAATGACATGGGTATTACACTGGTATTACGACGTAAACATGAACTATGAGGACATTTATCAGTTCACATTTATTTGTATAGCGCTTTTCACGATTCATATCATTTCAAAGCAGCTTTACAGAGAATGCATGTCAACATTACAATTTAGAGAATGCAGTTAGTTATTAATGTAAAATTTAGACAATTTAATTTACAATCACTGTTAGCAGTTTAATTAAAGGTCGAAGCAATGAGCTCCTGGAAATAATGAATTACATATTAACAATAATTAGGATATATAGAAAATTGGGAATGTTCATGTTGATCCAGATATTGCGTTATCTGAAGTCCTCGTAGGAGTTGCCGCCATCTCTTCACATGTGTTGGTCATCTGAGGTCTTCTTAAGAGGCTGGATTCAAAGTGAAGCTGATGTACGCGTCTCGAGGTAAAACATAAAAGCAAATGGAGAATAATTAGTGTAGCTGCTGTTCATAACATTAAGCAAAGATAGTCGTGTGCAATTGATCTGATATGAGATGCATTATGTGAATGCTTGGCTAAAGAGTTGCGTCTTTAATTTAGATTTAAACTGGGTGAGCAAGTCTGAGCCACGAACATTATCAGGAAGGCTATTCCAGAGTTTAGGAGCCAAATGTGAAAATGCTCTCCCTCCTTTAGTGGACTTAGATATCCTAGGTACAGCGAGAAGTCCAGAGTTTTGGGATCTTAAAGAGCGTGAAGGATTGTAGGGCGATAGAATATCGGTTAAGTACACTGGAGCTAAACCATTTAGAGCCTTATAGGTCATTAGCAGTACTTTATAATCGATACGGAACTTAATAGGTAACCAGTGTAGAGATTATAAAATTGATGTTATATTATCATATTTTCTTGACCTGGTAAGAACTCTAGCAGCTGCATTTTGTACTAATTGTAGCTTGTTTATTGAGGAAGCAGGACAACCAGCTAGTAATGCATTACAGTAATCTAGTCTAGACGTCATGAATGCATGAACTAACTTTTCTTTCTGGGGACCTTTACTTGGACCCCACAAGGAAAAACTCTTTTACATGAGACTAAATGTTGACTCAATTTACTATTGTTCCTACACTACCCGTCAAACATTCTTATATATGATTTTTAAGATGTCTTTGTGGCGTCCGACTAAAGGACCTCATAACGTCATAAATTCCTGATCTTACTATCTTAGTGGGGTCATTTGGACCCTACAATGTAGTATAAACAAGGATGTGTGTGTGTGTGTGTGTGTGTGTATGTACTGTATGTGAGTATGTATGTGTGTACTACACAAATGTTGTATAGGCCTATGTCAAAAGATTTTTATATAACACTTGCAATTAATAGAGTAGTCAATATTTACATTAAACTTAATATAATAAGCCTATCAATTACATTAACTTAATGTAATATAATTCGTTAAAGAGAAGCAATTAAAAAAACTGAAATACTAATTTGTCCACTAATTTGATTAATGTGATAAGCTATATTATATTAAGAAAACTTTGTTTAGCCTACTTTTTTCCCAAATCAACAAAATATTTTCCCTTTCAAAAAAAAAAAAATTGTGAAAATATACATTTATTTGGCATGTTGTTAATAAGCATGTTTTCTGCTATATTTCTTCACCTTATCACACTTCTGGCAGTTGACTATTATGTAACAAAACAAATGCAAGTGGCGCCTCCTTGCTCCGAAGCTGCGAGGAACAACACACGAGGAGGAGGTCCGAGATAGCTATTCACTTGATTTTGTCTTAGTCGCTAGCTGAACATTAAAACGATGAGAACACCTGGACTGGGCATCTGCGCGTGCAGCGACGCTTCTTTGAATGACGGAACCGGCTCCGCCTCAATCCGTTGGGGGAGAGGAGGGGACGAACAGTCGACAAGGAGAGAGAGAGAGTGTCTGATAAAGGAGGGAGGAATTGCTGAAGAATCAGACCAACTAAGATAAAACGCTGAAAGCCACGCCGGGGCTTTGATGATGACGTAGGCACGATTCTCGAGCCTTCAGCGCATCCATCGCGCGCCTCAGCAAGTTGGTGAAGAGACTCGCCGGCGCGCGTGAAGCTTGGAAGCAGCTGCGCTGAAGCCTCCTCACCTTATAAAGTGCATCGGTGACGAAAGCTATCGCGTGCGCGTAAATTCAGCACTTGGTTCACGAGACAGCTCCAGTGTGTCGGCTTCCCTAACTGGACTCAATTTCAAGAGCAGTTATTTCAGTACTTTCAGAACACTCTCGCACGCATGAACATTAGAAGTGTCATCATATTTCTTGTGCTCATCTCTCTGTGATCCATAATCTGGGACCTTTCTTATTCTCCACTAAATATGTACCAGGGGCATTTGCAGGTAAGACTCTGTTCCCACAAGACGTACAAGAGGCTACTTTTCTTTACATTTATGATGGCTGTTATTTGTATTGTTTTAGTTACACTGAAATCACTGGATTGCACTGGAAGCATGTTAGGTGCAATTATCAAGTGATCAGTGCATTAAAATCATGTCAAAGCTGTCTTGCTTGCTGTTGATGTCTATTGTGTTCATTAATTTTTATTTCATGATTTAAGATATTAATGGCAGATACTGTAGTCTCAGACATGGTAAGTTATGTTATTTATACTTATATATATAAAAAAAAAGCCAATTTATGTATGATCAAATAAGAAAACCAAAGCATGTGCTATTCATCTAGTCCACATGACGCAGATGCCAGTTGGACAATTTGAAATAATCTCTCTGCAGAAAAGAAAGAAAAGCAAGTTTCCAGTTACAAAACTCCGGCATAAACATTCATCTTCTGTCTTGCTGTGCAGGTTAAAGATTTTTTTCCACGCAGTCGCACACTTTGTTGTAGTATCACTAATAGAGAATTACCCAATATTTTGTTGTATCACTCAGGGAATAATAAATAGGCCTACAAAGTTGAACTTGAAGGAGCAATCCATAAATCACATTGTGCAAAATAAGACCCACTGTCTTTGAACCTCTATGCTTACTAAAGCAACAATAAGGTTTGATTGTGTTACTATTTGATGAAGATTTTTTAATTATGTAACTGCTAAATTAAAGCAGGCAACGCTTTGTTTACCAAGTCTTACAACTTCCAAGTAATTTACCAGCTGAATATTTTATGACTTCTATTACAGCTTCTTAGGAAACCAGAGTAGCTTTTTGATACCCTTTTTCTCTATGGTCTGCTACAGATGTGTCTTCAGTTACCTTCATATCACTTAGATAGTGATTGGCTTTACTTGTATTATATGTACAATAATTCTCTAGTTTGGCCACCATTTCGTGCATAGACACCTATAGTACTCATTCTTACACATATTTAAAGCTTCATATCTAATTTAAAATGATGTGCTATATGCAATATTGTATGAGAATAATCGTTCCGTTGTGTTATTAATGTTCCAGGAGACAGAAAATAGATGTGTTTTCAGGTAACTGTAATCAGACACTTGATAAGAGTCTCATATGGTCCTATTCATAACTGTTCTCATCATGTTAGAGGCTTTTATTTCAGGCTTTGGTGAGTTAGGGAGAGTAAGATATCACATTTTCTCTGTCAGGTAGGAGGTAATTTAAGAGGAAATGTTCTCTGTGCAAAGCAGATGTTTTATCTGTCCTTCACTGGGCTCTTTGCAGCTCCTCCTTCCTTAAACAGACACACTTATCTTGACAGTGATGGCTCATTCTCCCTTGAAGCCATCTCAGAGTATATGCTGTTTACTGTTTTGCTTCACCGTTGCTGTAAGAATGAGGTTTTTTTTCCTTCACTAGTGTCTCAATGTATATTAGAGGCAAACAGCATTTGCACATTATATAGTATACATAGCCGCACTGCCATGAAGTTCAAGCAACAATACGTTGATACTCAAGTATGCAAGTATGTTGAGAGTTGTTCAATCAGCTAGTAACAGATGAATATGCTTTGCTGGTTTCATTAAAGTTAAGGTGAAACTTGAATTTCAAAGTTTTACCTTGTGGAGTATAATGTACAGCTTTGGTGTATTAAACATCAGCCTTACCACACTAGGGGGCATTGGAAATCAGTATATCCCAGTATGTCATTTTCATAGACCAAATTTCTTTTTAGGGGTGAAGTGTAAGTTATGTTATTTCATCTTGAACAACACAACTGGATTTAATAATAATATATATAATAAAAAAAACATGTTTTGTAATACTAGCATAGCATGACAGCTCAGCTGACCATGATAATTCTTTCGTAAAAAATGTTCTATCATATATTTATCATGTGATATTGATAGTACATGCAGATAAATATCAAAGTAGTTTAATTCTAAGAGCTATTATTTGACCTATTTAAAACTAATATCAGCTCGCACCTTAGATGTAACAACACGTGTTACAATTACTATAAATAACTCTAGTTGCTTGGGTGATTCCTGCCCTTTACAGACATACGGCTGTTTGAGATTCATTTGCAATTCAGTCACTATCAAACATGGGCATCGCAAATAGTCCAAAATTGTGTGCGTAATTTGTCTATCTTGCTCTGGCTATTGCTAGAATGCACCACACTGTCCCCCCCAAGATAAGACAGCTTACGGAACGCGGGCAAAAGCTCCTGGGCCTTTTTACCTTCTTATTACTTTAATTAGTCGAGGCATCTTTTGCATATTAATTCAATTAATGGAGTGTCTCTATACCTCTTTGCTTAGTTCAGGCTCTATTTGTCATTTTTGGAAGTAATTCTTGTTTTCTAAAACTAAACATGCTTTCTTTTCATCTCCTTTTCAGAAAATCTTAGCCTCTGTCCGATTTCCTACAGGATGAATCCTGTTATACAGTTCAATATTCATTTAGTGTATCAGTTCCTTTTTCTATAAATCAATTTATTTATTTCATAAATGATATACAACCATACCACCTTGAATCACTTTTTGTATCACTCTGCTTTCTGTGTTTGTGGCATTTATAGTCTAGATCCAGCTTTGGCTTCAATATTTTGCTAGTGGAGCAACATTAGACAAAATACTTAGCCAAATTGTGTGTACAATGTAAGTTACTTAGTCTTAGCTTGCTTATATAACTGTTGAAATGGTATATGAATTGTATAACTGTATAAACTGTAGACAAGCAATACCACACATTATTTATGCTTTTGTTCTGAACATCAGCATTGTTTTTCTAAAGCTCAGTCACACGGCCATGCAGATTTTCTGCTAAACAAGTGTTTGTTTTTTTTCATAATTATAATTTCATTAATAACTATAAATGTCTTAAAAGGTGCATAGGGTAAAATACTTCAGTTGTTCTGCTGGCTAACAATTTGTCATTACCCTCAACAGAGCCTCTGTATAGCATTTACTGGGCTCTTCCCTTCTATAAAATGATATAAATGCGATGTTATCTTCCCATTTTCTAAATTGCCTGCCTAATGGGTACCTCATAGAGCTGTTGTGTTGTACTGTGTATAATCCCTTGGTGTGGCTTTGCCTTGTGAATGGAGTCTCTCTGATTTCCCATAGGTGTGCAGATACAGCCCTGCCAGGTGTTTTCCTACCATGCTGTCATGCATGAGGTCCACTGGCTTTTTCATGTTGCATCTCTGGCTTTGACAGTGATAGTGCTTTTGATGAGGAGGTGAACGGCAGTTCATCTTAGGCTCTTGCCTTTTGAGCTGAGCTCAGAAAAAGAGATTGAGACATGCTTGTGTGACACCTCTGTGAGTGTAAAATATGCAGGCCCAGACTGTAGCACACTGAGGCGAAGGGGGCTCTCAGAGACCCTACAATTGTGACAGCTATTGATTTATGTGAGAGGGCCTCAATATGACCTTTCAGGGCCTTTCCCCATAGAAAAGTCTGAGAAAGAAAAAGACAGATAGATCTCTATCCTTTGAATATTAATGTAATAAGCATAGATTAATCCTTTGTATGCTAATGAAGGTTAGATAAATGGTGTTACAAGTAATGCTGCTATACACGTGGTAAAATTACAAGCAAATTATAATAGGACCCTGCTGGAAACTGCAAAGATAGCTCTCTGCAAACTGTAAAAAAAAAAAAAAAAATGTGAAGGGAAATGTATTGTGTATTGTGGCCACACATCAATTCATGCAGAATCCAGCTCTCTTCAAATGTTTCTCCGAGGTTTAGAATTCGAAAAAATTAAAAGACCGCAGGTTCAATCCGAATGGACCTCTAAAGTGTTTGTTCACTTGGAGACTTAAAATCCCCCTGAAATCAAAATGTAGGTTTTTTAGCTTTTAGTATGAATATTTTAGCTTAAGGTTATGAATAAGCTGGTGTGTTCCAAAACAATGAGACATTTAGGAGATATAAGCATTCAAAACTTACAGTGTCTCACTTCTGCTAAAAAGGATCGTGGATTTTCATGACATCACTGCAAACTTCAGCTTCTCATCAGATCTTCTGTCCAGTCAAATGCAAAAGCGTCCTGCCCCCTACATTATAAACAGACGCTGAAGCTGTGGCTGAAATTGGTCACTTGTTCACACATTTACTATTTTCTACATGGTGAATATATAGGGGATAGGGAACGATTAAGACAGTGTAAATATGCTTTCCATTGAGGCGAATGAAGTCTGGTTTCAAAAGTCGGCGCAGACCACAAAACGTATCGGACCCATTTGAAGTCTACACACAATGATATGGAGGAGATTAAGAGAAGAAACGGATAGAGAATACAAGGAAACTGAGGTTCTATTTAGCTCATTGGCTCTGGCCGAGCTGTGATATAAACGAAACGCTATTGGCTATTTTAAAAAAGGGGGGGAGCTGTTCGATATGTCCTGCCCTGTCTTCCAGTTTCAGTTTAAAGGGTTAGTTCACCCAAAAATGAAAATAATGTCATTTATTACTTGGCCTCATACCGTTCCACACCCGTAAGACCTTTGTTAATCTTCGGAACACAAATTAAGATATTTTTGTTGAAATCCGATGGCTCAGTGAGGCCTGCATAGTTAGCAATGACATTTCCTCTCTCAAGATCCATTAATGTACTAAAAACATATTTAAATCAGTTCATGTGAGTACAGTGGTTCAATATTAATATTATAAAGAAATCGGCCATCACTATATAAGTCGTTTTTTTTTTTTTTTTTTTTTGCGCACCAAAAATATTCTTGTCGCTTTATAACATTAATATTGAACCATTAAACCAATTTGTGTTCTGAAGATGAACGAAGGTCTTACGGGTGTGGAACGGCATGAGGGTGAGTAATAAATGACATTATTTTCATTTTTGGGTGAACCCTTTAAATTAATTCAACACATTGAATAATGCTGTGCATTACAAGGCACATAAGTGGGCCTTTAAAGTCACGCAAATTCACCCAAAAATGGTAATTCAGTCATCCACACCATATTACTTTCCTTCATTTGTGGAACATAAAAAGACAGTATTTTGAGAAACATCTCAGTGTTTTTGTCCACATACTGTACAGTGGAAGTCAATGGTTTATTAAAATTATTCAAAATGTATTATTTGGTGTTCTGCAGAAGAAAGAAAGTCATACAGGTTTGAAACAACATGACGTTGAGTAAATGATGACAGAATTTTAATTTTAGAAGAGCCTACAAGTAAGCAAACAATTTAGATCTCCATAAGTGACTGCCATTCTCTGATTTCGTATAATTCTAAACCTCTAAAGACATTTGAGAATAACTGAAATCTGTTCACCCTAAAATGAAAATTGTCATTTACTCACCCTCATGTTGGTCCAAACTTGCCTTCTTTCTTCCACATAACATAAAAGAAAGATTTTTTTCAGCTGCTTTTGTCCTAATTACGTTTATGTCACAATATTTTATGTAATAAGTTTGTGCATTGATCAGCGTTTTGTTTGATTTTGATATTACTCTGAGTAGGCATAAAAAATTTAGCTTTAGATGACTTGCAGTATAGTAGTCGCATTGTATGGAGTAATTTCATGCTACCTTATTGTCCATACTGTAGAAGTCCAAAACGTTCAAGCTCCAAAAAGACAAACAGCTGAAACATTCTTCAAAATATCTCCTTTTATGTTCCACAGAAGAAAGAAAAGCACATGAATTTGAAAGAAAATAAGAGTACAACAGAATTGTAATTTTTAGGTAAACGAAGTAAGAAGGTAAACTTCCTCTAAGAAAATGTTTATTATTATGATTACGGCTGTTCAGTTAAGCAACTTTCGATTAATTTTCATTGAAAAACACGACATTTAATGTTATGAAATTAATTGCTCTGTACACTGCATTTTACTAAAGTAGAGTGTCAGGCAAGCTGGTGGGTATTTTATTCAAAAAGACGGGACATAAATGTTAATGAAACGTTTACATCGCTCAGCTGGTACAGCATGGTCCATACAATACCAAGGTCATGGGTTCAGTTTCCAGTGAACATGCATACTAATAAAAAATATATAGCTTGAGTGCAGTGTAAGTCTCTTTGGACAACAGCATCTGCCAAATGCATAAATGTAATGCCATATAGAGGTGGTGTGACACCTTGTGTGGTATGACTACCATGATGCTTTAATGCGGTACTTTCAGAGATTACACAATCAGTTTGTCTAGCTGTTGAGAGTGCATATGTCACTCAGTATCTATCATAATAATACTGAAATCATGTTGATTAAGTCCGGAAGAAGGACAGTGTAATAGAGAGGGACATGTGGCAGCCTTTCAAATAAAATCAATAGACCATCTGTCTCACTCAAGATGTGCTTCTTGACAGGGGGTATTTTTACATCACCTGTGAGGAGGATGTCGCATCTACTATTTGAGTTTTGCATCTCTGGCTCAACTATAGCTAAATTACTGAAGAAACAAAAAAGACAAGGGACTATTTTGTCCTTTACCTGTTAAAGCTGATTAGCTTGAGTGTGTCACGTCTCTCATGGACACTTATCTGAGAGGACAGAACTCAAGGCCGGCAGGGAAAACAATCAGCAGGAGATACTAAGGGAGGGAAAAGAGTCAGGAGAAACAGACCGGAGCAAGTGGAATAAGTGATAGCGTCCACTTTACCCCCAGAGAATATGTGAGCAGTTTTTGTGGAATCTTTATCTCATTTTAGAGTGGGTCTGACTCTGTCACTTCTGTAAAGGCAGTAAATAAATGATGAGGATCTTACATGAGAGATGTTAGCAAAAGCTGTTATGTAATGCATAAATAAGAGGGTAATTAATATATAATAAATTAGAAATTTTAAAATTTTATGGGTGGAGGGAAAGTAGCAAGGCCAGTAAAGGCAAGCTTCTTCTGATGTGCTCAGCGCACAGCGAAAGCTTTGCAAATATTGGAAAAGCATGAACCCAAATAGCAATATTGGGTTTTTTTCTGAGGATTCAAAGAAAGCATCAGATTACAGTGTTATTTTTAATGTTCATGGATTTATGATATGCAGGGATGTAATTAATGAACAGGAACCAAACCAAGGCTGCCATCGAGGAATATGAATTTTACACTTCCTATCCCATAATTTACAAGAATCAAAGCAGAAGCTTAGGATATGGAACTATAGTAAAATAAGAAGGTTGGTTAGGAACAATTCCTTTGAGCTTTAAATTCAAACTCATTGCAAGAAGTAGGGCAGTTACCACTGTCCCTGCATGGTGCCTCATCCATCTATAGATACAATACCTCTGCATTCATCAGGGTCCATGGTGGACTCATCAGCTATAGGCGTCATTTGAGGCTAGGCATCAGGGAAGGCAGGATGTGCTTTGGCACTGGAAAATTTGGACAGACAAATATGGGCCCACATCTAATCTCTTTGAAGTGGCACCAGTGCCAGCAGGGGTGTATAGCAGCCATTACAACTGGGTGAACATGACCCCTGCACCCACTTCGGTTTTATTTAATTTTGGAATGTAAAATTATATTATGTAGTTAGAGCTCTTCATAAAATGGCAGCCAGTGTAAACTTTTATCTTTTTATACCTGGTGTTAGCTGGGATTTTTTCCCCTGGTCAGTTTAAAATTGAGAGATAAGAGTTGAGGTGCAGGAAACTAATAAACCCTAGAATCCTTCCTTTCTTAGGTTTTTGATATCTCCACAGCAACCCAACCTAAAGACAAAGAGAAAATAATTTCAAAATGCAATTACTGTACTTTCTCATAAACAATTATGGACATCTTATACAAATAAGGTGATGAACAAAGATACTGTAATGATTCATATTTCCCCCTTAATCTATCCACTATTTTGCATGCTCACTCTCTCTCTCTCTCTCTCTCTCTCTCTACCATTACTAATTAGCTGAACCAAACCATTCTGGAAACTAGTCCACAGAGATCAGAGGGAAAAACAAACAAGAGACTGCTCTGATTTTTCAAATTAATGTTTAAAGCTTTGTGTGACACAAAATTGTCTCAAAAGTCTATTACGTAACATTTGGCGGAAGCACCAGAATTTGAGAGAATCTTTATATAAACAATCAAGATAATTGCTGCAGAAGAAGGTGAGCTTAATTACATGACGTGAGACCAGCAACTGAGGGTGAGAATGTAGTCAGACTTCTTCTTTTTGATGTTTGAAGATTTATGGTAGAGATGTGAATTTGATTCAGTCCCACAGCAGGCCGCCTTTAGCTGTAATTGAATCAAAAACCTGACTGGATACTTTATTCAAGCCTTTACAGTATGTGTCAGCTAGTACATAGCAGAATTTACATGGCACATTTTGTAATAACAGAAGACATTAAAGAGATCTTTCCAACCCTGTATGACTTTCATTCTTCCTTGGGACACAAAAGGAGATGTTCAGCAGAGGTTCAGCTGCTATCTTGGGCACCAATGACTGTCAAGCTCCAAAAAGGACAAAAAAGCAACATAAAAGATTTGTAAAATATAGTCCATCTGACTTATGTGTTATATTTCAAGTCTTCTGAAACCATAGCTGTGAAGAACAAATTAAACTTTAAGCTGTTATTCACCAAAAAATATTGCTTTAAAAATCTGACATTGTCATCGTTCACTTTCATTGTATTAAAAAGAGCTGTATTCTGCTATAAATAATATAATACTTTCAGCTCCATTTAACATATTTTAGTGCATTTAAATACATGGATGTATTTATATCAGATGTTCCCCCAAGTCTGGTACAGAAGAAGTAAAATTACGGACCAAAAATGCATGTCAGAAAGGCTAATTCTGACTTTTGGCATCCTGAAATGCATGAGACAGCTCTTTGGACACAGTGTTGTATTATATGCACTATTATATGCTGGCACTTCATGGCACTTCCTGTTAAATAGAGCAGGAAACCAGGAATTAGACCTCTATAAATATGCATATTAACCCTAATATGCCAGCCAAAACATTGTTACACTGTCATTACAAGGGACAAAGTACAGAAAGCAACAACAACACTGGCAGGCAGTTTAGGGTTTACCTCAGTAGAGGGCTTTTTAAAGAGACTCAAGGATACTTCAGCAGGGGGCAGTGCCTCCAGCACAGCTGTGACCCAATCCCTTGCCTGGTCCCATCTGTTCCACACAAGCTCACATGTGCTGAGGTCAAGTGGTGCTGGCATGATGAATTCCCCACCCAGAAACAGAAGAAATCATGCTGCATGCAGTATAAAAGGTCAAAGGGCATCATGCTATCTATCCTTTAGATGTGAACATGCTTGACAGGAGTGTAATGCAAACAGGAAGGACAGAGAAAGGCACAGAAGATAGTTTATGGTGTAGGAGTAGATTGACGAGATTGCAAAATATGAAAACAACATTTGTTACATGGCACACCACACTGGGCTGAATTCTCTTCCAAAAGCAAGTGAACTGCCTACGGATGCAGCATTTTAGGCATCATAGGCACCCTCTTGACATAAAAGCTGTTCCAAAAGGAAGGCATCTTAATTATTCGGCTTCCTAGATACTTTGTTTTGGCCAAATCTTGAGGCAGAATTGCATGTATCCTTTATGGAGAAGCCAATCCCATGATGCATTACAAGCACAGAAATTATGATTACACACTACTGTTCAAAAGTCTATGTTTTTGAAGTATCTTAATTTCACCAAGGCTGAGTTTATTTGATCAAAAATACAGTAAAATAGTAATATTGTGAAATGTTATTAATTTAAAACTATTGTTTTCTAATTTAATATATTTTCAAATGTAATTTATTCCTGTGATGGCAAAGCTGAATTTTTACTCCAGTCTTCAGTGTCACATGATTATTTCAGAAATCATTCAATGCAGAACAGCAGTGATTTGAAGTCTTTTGTAACATTATTATAAATGTCTTTACTGTCACATTTGATCAATTTATTCCATCCCTTTAAAAAATAAAATAAAATCAATAAATAAATCTTACTGACCCCAGATTTTTGAATGGTGCACACCAAAATCCACATAGTTAAATCGACTCTGCTTAGAGTACATATGGTCCCTCTCTAAATAGTGTTAAAGTAACACTACTGAAGCAGAGTTAAAGTTAATGAGATAATTAAGCAATTAATTAAGTGATGATTGAGCATTAGTGATGAACACCTGCTGTTAACAAGAATCACTGAAGAAAAGAGAAACACAAAAACTACAACTGACTTTAACTCTGTTTCAGTGTTACTTTAACACTATTTAGAGAGGGACCATGTCTACTCTGGGGATTTTGCTGTGTATGTATATTTAATTAAATGTGGTGCACAGTTTAAAATACAACCATAAAGAATTAGTGTAAATTATTCATAAAATCATTTATCCAAATGCTTTTATGACTGGTTTACATTATTAAATTAATTCTGCTTGTGTTTTGTGTACTAGATCCATTTTGTAATGCTTTAATCTGACAGAATTAATCATACATACAAAAAAAAAAAAAAATCAACAAAAATACATAAACTGTGAGTCTTCATAGGAAGGGTAAAAATAATTTTAGCCCATCTTTTGGTCAGCTCTGATGAGCTTATCCTCTTAAATCACTCACAGTCCTCAAATACTTAAAGTCAAGCACAGGCAGCTAGCTCTGTTTGCACCAATCACTAGTAATCTTCAACAAACAGATCACTAAAAAAACTTAAACCGCACAGATATATGAAAGCAAGCGAGAGCTAGAGAACAAGGTTGTATTACAAACACTGACACGAGACATTGGCCTACATGCACATTTCCACCAGGTGTTCAGGGATGCAGTGTTTGAGTGTGATTGTGTTTGTTTGTGTGTGCTGGACTGACCCCTAACCACACAGTCTGGCTCTACTGTCATGGGGCCTGACTAGTCGAGACACAGATGGCTCTCTCAGGTAGCGGCTGTGTAGTGTAAGGACTTTCTCTATGGAATTCCTTCTGCTGAAACAGCTGATTTTCCTAGCCAAGCTCACTTCTTGCAGGCTCACTTCTTCCTGAAGCATACACTCCCAACGAATTAACACACCACCATAAATTTAACCGCAGATGCTACAGCACTCATTTTCCTCCCATTATTTTTAGCTGGGGGGTTTGATATATATAGCCTATGAACTGGATTTCTTATGGCCCCTATCAATCATATAATATCATTTTTTATTATTATTATTATTATTATAATGTATGTCTAGTGTCTTTTGTTGTTACTTTTTGTAAACTATATGTGCACTTTTAAATAAATTAAATATACTTTCCTCGTAAGATTAATAGTAATCAGTGCTAGCCAGTTCATTTAGACTAATGTGACTCAGTTGTTTAGACTTGAATATATCTACTGTCATAATTGTTTAGTTAGCGAGTACTTTGCTTTGTCAGCAGTTATGACAAGCTGTGTGTCATAAATGTTTTCAGGCAAAGCCAGCAGTCTGAAAACAATTACAATCTTACAATCAATTTAAAAGGTCATGTTTTAGTGTCATAACCAGTTCGCATTTCTCCAAAGACATCCTACTAAATTGGATGATGTGAGTGCATCTATAGAAATAGCTCCTTATACTGAGAGCAGCTGAGCATGGCAGATAATTCCTCTGGTGGCAGGGGGCTGTTTGTCAGCAAATAGAGTAAAGTGGATTCTTGCCGCCAGTGAGGAACCAGTACATTATTGTTTGCTTAGTGGAACAAATTGAGTGGTAACAGATAAAAAGGAAATCACTTACAACTCAATGAGAAAAATGTTAGAATAAACTTTATCTATAAAAAATTAAGGCAGAGGCTATTTACTCAAAGTCATAAAGTGAGACAGATGGTATTTGCACCCGGTGTAAAAAAAATATTTTCTAATAACGCATAATATTTATAAATTAGTCTACTATTTACTATTTATATATGTGACCACCAAGGCTTGACCAAGTGGTTTTCCAAAGTTACTAGCCACACAGAATTTTAACTGGCCAATTTTGACATCAATACCATGGGCAAAAACGGCCATATAGATAATATTAAAAATATCCCATAATTTGGCAGCACTTATATTAGGCTGCTGTCACTTTAAGTCTTGACACGTGAATCCATTATACTGTGAGGGCTTGTTCACACAGAACTTTTTCAAAGCAAAAACGCAAGACTTGGGCAGTCGAATGGGGAAATACGCAAGGTCTCGAGATACATTTTTTAAAAGTTGAACTGATTTTAACTTGAGCACCATGTTTTTAGAGCGGAGTGTCGTGTGAGACACTGCACAAGACGCAAGCGCAACGAACATACACATCCGTCTACTGTGTGTTTACATGAAAAAATGGACACATTGGAATGTAAAAACGTGTTCTGTGTGAACGGCCCCTACACAGGCGTTTTCTTGAGTGAGGAAAGGCAGGTTTGTGTGTTAACTCGCTGTCGGAGAGATAAGAGCAAGAAAGCACAACTGGTATTGTGTATATATTCTGCGGGAAATGAGTATTAGAACCATTTCAGATATTTCAGTATTGGTATGTATGGAAAAATCGATATTTTTGACAACACATTGCAATTAGTTTATTATTTCAGATGCCTTTTTAAAAGACTACAATTGAAAAATGTATATTATATATTAAAAAAATTCAACTCGCTAGTGGCTAGTAGGAGTGACTGCGTTACATGTCACTGCTGAAATCCACCCGCACTTGGCAGGTGTTAATGTCAAGCCCTGGTGACTACTTATATTGTCATGATTCCCTGTGTTTAGTGTTCTTGGACTTTTATTTTGATATTCTTGTGTCTTGCTATGTCTGTTTTTTCCCCCGTGTTTAGTTCCTGTTTCTATAGTTACTCAACAGTCTCCATGGTTACTAATGTTCCACACCTGTTCCACATTACCCATCTTGTTATTCTTTGCTTGTTTCAGTCTGTAGTTGTCAGTCACTGTCTTTACACACTCGTTGTAAAGCTGTTGCGTCTCCTGTTACTTCATTTTTGGATTATTACCATTTGTTTGGATTATTATTATTGGCTTCTTGTTTGGATTATCCTTGTTTATATGTTCATGGAATAAAGACTACTTGCTAAAAGATCCTCACCTCTCCTTGTCCCTGCAACACCTTTGACATATATCTGTTAATGTGCCATACATACATACACCACCGTTCAAAAGTTTGGGGTCCTTTAAAGAAATTAATATGTTTAGCATGGATGCATTATATTGATAAAAAAAAAAAAAGTGTTAGTAAAGACATGTTATAAAAGATTTCTATTTTAAATAAATGCTGTCCTTTCTATTAATCAAAGAATCCTTTAATCAAAGAATTTCCAAATATATATTAAGTAGCACAACTGTTCTCAACATAAGAAATCTTTCTTGAGCATGAAATCAGCATATTAGAAACATTTTTAAAGGATCATGTGACACTGAATATATATATATTGTTTATGATATCATTACTATTATACACACACACACACACACACACATATATATATATATATATATATATATATATATATATATATATATATATATATATAACAACCTACCAATACATGTCCTGTACCCTCCAGAGTCTCCAGCATCCAGATCACCATCACGCTGTGTGGCCAGCACTATAACGAACACGAATCGCTCACCATCATTGACAAAATGACAATTCCATTAAACTTTCTGTATGATGACAATGATCTACATTCATAAACCAACCTCATTAATTCTGATGTCACTTACATTTTAATGTCAGACATGTCCTTTGCAGGCTGTCTATATTTGTAACCCAAATGATTTCTGCCTGTCATGGTGTACCAGTCCAGCTAGCAAACCCTCAAGCAATGGACCATGTCAATTATATCCCATCCTCAGGCACAGATTCTATCCAGCGTTGTCTGCCAAGGCAAAGGTCAGCAGGCCCTGTATGGTGTTGAATGATGGACAAAACAGCGCAAGCACGTAATCACAGCGTGCAAGTGAATTACTGCACTGTGAGCACAGTGACATGAATGAGTGGTATATGGTATGAATGAAAAAAGAAACATACAGACAGCACATTCTCATATAACCTGACACTAGTTTAGAAGCACCTGCAGCACAAGAATTATTTTTTTTTTTACTGTCTTAAGTTATATGACAGTTCGTTCTGTGTAGTATTTCTGCATTCCAGTATTAAAATTTCTACAAAAATATTACATCATTTATTTATTACAGTGTTGGTCGTGGGCCATTGGTGCTTATGATTACTGCTTGCAGCTATAGTGAGAAAATGGCTTTTTATGTCTAGATCAAGAGAAAACAGATCATAAAAAAATAACTTGTTATGCCGAGATCACGAGAAAACAAGAAAGAAAAAAATAATAATGCATGACCGTAGTGCGCCGCTGCTCAAAGAACCTTACCGCTATTCAGACGTATGAATTTGAAAAGAAAACTTTACAGCCTGCCATCCCTTTTCCAACACAGCAGCTACTTAGATGTATTAATTTAGAAAGAAAACTTTACTGCCTGCCATCCCAATCCCATTCCCAACACAGCCTGTTTTGAGCGTCTTCCTTCGGAGAGGGCCAACAACAGGAGGACATCGTAACGTAATAAAAGCAGCTAATCAAATTAAGAGTTTCAGAGAAGGCCAGCAGCCAATAGCATTTGTTAACACATAGGTTCTGGACCCCGCCCCTGTCAAAACAAGTCGTGTGCGTAAGATTTCAGCTTGCACGCGTGCAGAACAGAACTGTCAGAACTCGCGGTTATGTTATTTCTCCTCACAACGTGTTGATTTTCGGTGTACAGTCATATTTTTTTTTGTGCTGGAGTTTGGCATTTGCGATTTTTGCAAGTTTACATTTTACGTGCAAGCTTTGTCACTGTGCTCACAGTGTAGTAATTCACTTGCGCGCTGTGATTATACACTTGCGCTGTTTTGTCCATCATTCAACGCCATAGCCCTGGCATGAAATTCTCAAGTCTAAAAGTAAAGAAAAACAGCTGTGTCCTGAGTCACTCATTCGATTCAATTCTCACACTGATAATACTTTGCATCTTTAATAACTGATAATACCTCACAATTTATTTTATCACTCAATTTATCTTAAAAATCTAAATTGTTTTTCATCTGAGGTATTTTCCAGTACATTGTTATTGTCAACTAATTTGGGGCTGGTAAATTAGTGCCAACTGGCAACCGAGGGACATGCTAGGAGCTTAGCAACAAAGCTGTGTGACTGAAAAAAAAAAAAGAGGATTAAAAACAATAAACAAATGTCAGTTTTGAAATGAGAATGTTGTTGTTCTCAGTGGCTTAGACAACCTGCTAGCTTCATAAAAATGGTACTGTACCTTTAAATATCAGTCTGATGCTCTGCGTCATATATTGTATTGATGATAAATAAAACAGCTGGTGATGAACTCACTCAGTAATTGCTACTTCAGGGGAAATAGGTTTATGCCCAATCATTTCCCAACTTCATTCACTGTAGTTCTGAATTGCCTTGCGTCACATTTGTGACCCGTCGCGTTGTTTTAGGAAACAAGGATGGATAGCATGATTACTCGGATCTCTCCGTGACTCGTGCAATCAAGACCATGATACTTGTCTAATCTCACACGGAGCCCTTGCTCTCCAGTGCAGCCACGAAGACAAGTCTAACAAAATGGCCCTCCACGATGAAGTCCTCGGCAGAGTTTCGGTGATTAGCTTATGCAGATTGACATTTATATAGCTGTGGTAGAGCTCGCTTCTTGCGCTCTTTATCAAAAAAGCACTCGAGTGAAAACACAGCCTCAGAGTTCTAGCCTCTATCATTTGTCAGTCCCAAAATGTATGCCCCTCTTCCCAACCTCCTGAGACTGATTGCCACGAGCACTTCATGTTTTTTCTCTCTTGGAAGAATATTGCTGATGAACAGATCAAATCATGCAGTGCACATCTTTCATTTGGAGTGATGGAGAAGGAACAAGAAGGAAAGCGAAAAGGAGATGATGATGAATTTTCATCTTTGAGTGCATTATGCTTGAAAGGAGCTTTGTAATTCCATACCTTGAGATCAATAGGCGGAAGTGGGCCAATGGCTAGTCTAAATCTGTCTGGGCTGTTGAGGGGGACGCCGTGGGCTTCCAGTGCACGGGGCCTTCAGTAGGTAGAAATATCACATTACTGAGATGCCCCTGCAACACAATCTCTGAGTACCACATATTGATCCGAGCTGTTAGGCTTACGCACTAAACTAAACACTTTCACTGCTTTCTGGCACACAGGAGCTCTCGTTTCCAATCACTGTGCTATATTTAGTAATGGCAAGGTCCCTATTGTAGGCCCCCTTTGGCCTATATGTGCTTCCTACAATGTTAGCCCTGCATGGGTTTTAATGGATGTAATTTAACATTGTTGAATCATTTACAGAAAATGTGCAAGGGCTGACATATGCTGTACATCAGATGATTTCATTAGTAAGTTGGAAGAGAGGTTGACCCCCACAATGTACAGATAAACTAAAAACATGATCAAAATGGTGGCTTTCGAGGTGCTGTTTTTTGTTGTTGTTTTTTGTTTTTGCCCTTTTATAGATTGGTTAGTGCAAAGGAGAGGTAGAATGAGTTCGAGCTGTTCCAGCTCACACACACCAAATAAAGCATATTTTGTTCAATTTGGGCAGATCACTGTTTTCGTCAGAGCTCATTTCCCCAGTATATTTAGCATCTGGCTCAAATTTACAAACTTAACCATATTCTCAAATCATTTTCAAAGTTTTCAATATTTTGATCAATTATTCTTGAACTGACCAAAGTATTACAAATTACAGTAATTATTTAGTAATGCATTACACCCAACACTAGTTAAAGGTTTAGACAGACAGATAGCTTGTCAAATACTGTGAACCCAAGGAGAACTGCCACCATATTTTGCATGCACTTTTATAAGCCAATGTTGATGGACTGTCACAACCAACACTTTTTTTTCACAGTAACATAACAGAGTAGCCAGCTACTCAAATCTGAGTTGTGACTGTGACTGATGAAATTCATGGCAATTGAAGAAAAAACAACACTATTGTTACAGGAAGCGCATCAAGGATAATAAAAACAAATTCTAATAGTATAATAAAATATTTTTGGAAATGTTATTTCTATTCTATTAAGACAAAATTATACTATACTATACATATAATATATATATATATATATATATATATATATACACACACACACACACACACACTGACTGCCTGGATCATTATTGCTGTGATTATTATGGTTCTAGCATGTTATATGTTTGGGAACAGTTCTTTTAACCCTAATAGATGGAGTGTGCAGCTTTTGATTTCTTAAAGGGTACATAACACACAGTTTCGGCCAATCTCATGTTAATTTTGAGTACCTGAGTAGTATAGCATCCTTCATATCTCCAAATAGTCTTTAGTTTTATCAGATTTATAAAAGAAAGATATGCTGTTCCGAGTCTTTCCGAAAACAGCCGAGCTCCTGGAGTCCGTCACGAGTCAAGAGTCACGAGTACACGCAGCTTTTGCTAAGCAAAGCTATCGATGGTCAGCTAAACAAATGCAATACACCATAGCATTATCCCTGGATAACTTTTGATTCATTATACATTTGTGTTGTTTACATTATATGCACTTGCGTGCCGAATGCCAACAAAACAGACATTTGATTCAGTTTTACTCACTACCTGCGGTTCCAACTTATTACCGGGATCATTATCGCTGTGACCACTCCATCTTTCAGTTTCAAACGATCTGTAAATCCAGTGTCGAATTGGGCCTTGTTTATAAAACCATAAGTGTCGATCCTGAGGGCTCGAGCAGCCACTGAGAACACAAGATATTCTCCATTCATTTTAACAAAAAAAAGTGATTGCAACTTTCAGACACGGTTTTATCCTTATTTTGATCGTTTTAAGGTGGTTATGGTTATTTTAATAACATATGTCGAGAGCGCATCAATGTAACTGTAATGCGTGAGAACAAATCTCTCAGCTCCACTGAACACTGGGTTCTTTGGAAAGCAAGGTTATCTTTCCCTCACAACCAAAAACACACTTCTTTGGTGACACTGTTGATGTCGTGGTCTAAAAACAATGTGATAAATTTCTGATAAATAAAGTCCTGTGCAGCGCTGCTGATGACTTCCGTAACCCGAACGGAGCACATTGATGGGCGTGCTCTTGCTCTGGTTGATGTGTGCATGTGCTCTTCCGGGAGAAGTGCCCATACAAGGAATTCCACCCTTTATTACGTAATACAGGGCCATACTCGAGAAAAACTTTCCAAAACATGTAGGAAATCTGAAGGAGTGTATTTGGCACAGAAATAATCCGTCATACGTCCAACTCATTTTTTCAAACTTTGGCCATGTTTAGCAAGAGAATCCAACTCTTTAACAGTGTAAATAAGTCAGAATGCATGAAATGCATTTTTGGTCAAGATCTTGTATTGACAATGCAAGAGTCGAGCACTCTGTAAAGTCTACTCCAGCACATCCCAAAGGCTTTCAATTAATTTAAGGTCTGGACTTTTTTTGGCCAGGCAGTGTGTGTGTGTATATATATATATATATAGAGAGAGAGAGAGAGAGAGAGAGAGAGAGAGAGAGTGTATACATATTCCCCCTTCTTTATGTCCATAAAAAAGTAAAGGGACAGTTCGCCCAAAAATATATTCTACCCTTTACTCACACTCATGCCATTCTAAACATGTATGACTTTCTTTATTCTTTTGAACAAAAAAAGAAGATATTTAAAAAAAAAAAAGAAAAAAAGTTAGTATTAGTTAATGACAGTTAATGTGGTCCAAAGTTGCACCCTAATGTTCTTTAAAATATCTTCTTTTGTGTTCCACAGAAGAAAGAAAGTCATACAGGTTTGGCACGACATGAAGGTGAGTAAATGATTACAGTTTTTATTATTATTATTATTTTGGGGTAAACTATCCCTTTAACATCTGTACATGAGTTGAGTTCCTCTTGTCTACATCATATACCTGATTAAAGTGAATTACAGTAGAAAATAAATCATGGACATTGAGTGTCCTTTCAGTAAAACAATGTCCAGGTCAAACATCCTGATCACACCATGCTCCTGGTGCATTGTCGAGCATGTGAAATGGGTTTAATGAGTCTGCCTGGTGGCAGAGAGCGGCTCTGACGTGCAGCTGTGAATACAACCAAGTGATTTCAAAGCAATCTGACGTGGTGCCCATGAAAACAGAGGCGATAAAGCCAGCACCGGTATCTGGCCCCTCTCAGCATTACGTGTGAATGGTTTCTGTTCTCCTAATCTGCTTTCCAGATGTGTGGCTTAGAGCTGCCATATCAGGACATCAAGCTTCCTGACAAAGCTGCCCTGCTACCAGCCGAGGCCAAGCGATTCAGCAGGGGTTGTGACTAGAAAGCACCCAGCTGGTTAATGCCTGTGTCTCAGGCAATGCATAACACCCAATCAAAGCCTACCATTAGTAATGTGGAAGGGCTCAGGCCACTTTGTTACAGATGTCAGAGGGGATTATAATAGGATTGAGGCCAACATGTTTGTGATAGCATGTAGTGACTTTCGTATGGATTCTGATTCTGACCATATTTCACATTTAACAGCCAGTATATGTTCGTAAAACATGGAAGTTACTGCAGGACCTGGAAGGTGTCACATATACAAGTTTGTTTGTTATTTCTTCATTTTTCACCTTCCATTGACTTGAAACTGTTGTTTTTGTACTGAACTAATCATATTTTTCAATCCTCGAACATTAACAAACAAGTTTATTTAGCTATTTATTTAATCATTGGCTATAGGGACATAATGATTTTTATACTGTACAAACTGCACTGTATATCCCCTCATCCTAAACCTACCCATCACAAAAAACTTTCTGCATTTTTACTTTTTCAAAAACATCACTTAGTATGATTTATAAGCTGTTCCTCATTGGGACCAAAAATGTTCCTACAAGGACAAGGATTTCAGATATTGCCATCTTTGTGGGGACATTCTGTCCCTATAATGTAGGGTATCTTATGAGTTTATTTTTTTGTGCCATAAAACAGGGCACAGTGTTGTCACGATACCAAAATTATGACTTCGATACAATACGGTCTAAAATATCTCGATACAGATACTGAATTGATACCACGGCCAATAAAAAAATAAAAATAAATAAATAAGTAAAAAAAAATTAAACAGTAAAAATAATTGAATAATACGACTGAACTTAAAATTAATTGTTTTATAAATTAATTAAAAATATATATTCACTTGACCAGTGTTCCTGCCCTGCTTTCTGATCATTCCCTCCCCTTTATTTAAATAATAATAACAATAATAAATATAGCTGCAAGCAGCAATTACGGGGCCAAGCACAAAAGCAGCAGAACAAGTCATGCTTACATGGCTGGGAGCATCAGACCAACTGCAACAGTGAGCAATTAAAGATCATTTTAGTGCTGGGCGGTTTGACCAAAAATCTCTATCACGGTTTTTTTTTAAGATTCTGGCGGTTTCATGGTATGTCACATATTTTTGCACTGGACCTTTATTTTGGCATATTTTACTGTTAGAAGTACAGGGAATATATTATATAAACATTTTAAGGACAGTTAAAATGTATTGTAATCAAATCAGCTCATAAAGTTAACAATTTAGTTTAAAATGTAATCAAATAATTTAATAATTAAATTAAATTAATAATATTAATAAGTAGGCTACATTTTTACTGTGCAATTTCTGTAATTTCATTAAAGAAAGACCTTTGAGTTTGTGTTTTAATAAACTGTGTTTATTATTATTATTATTATTATCTCTATTAATTAAAGTATACTCGATTGTACAATAGTATATTTCTGTTATTTCAAGTTATATTGCCAATATTATCTAATTTATTTTCAAGTTCAAGTTCATATTTTTAAACTATACCTCATTCTTAGTAAACTTATTATCATTACCAAAATCAGCAACCTCATTTCCATAACCTATATCATTACCACAACAGGTGTTTATTTAATATTTATTTAATAGATGTAAAAATAGTACCGGTAGTTTGCTTTTAAATGCATGTGCAGAATATATACAATATGTTCTTTCAGGTTTGCCATCATTTTGAAAATATGTAAGGTTTCCTTGAAATATAAAAGAAAATAGGTTGTAAATTGTGGAAGGTGTTGCGGTTATGAGAGAAAATCAATCAAAATTGAAAAAAAAAACAAAAAACTGTTGATTTAAAAATAAATATTATTTCAGAATTTCAAGTAACTCTCCATGACTGTTAATAATCCATTTTTAAAAATGTGAAAATGTATTTGCTTTTCTAACAGTTTTGATGTTTTCAGACTGGTAATGAGATTTTTTAGGACTTGTTTTGGAAACTGTGTTCAAATAGGTCTTAAATTGTAAGTAAATGTTTTTAAATTAATGTTCACAAATACTCGAGACTTTGTTTCTAATGTCTGGGAAAAAAAAAAAAAAAATTGCTAATTAAAGCATTTTTTAATTTTCATGTTTGAATTTTTTAAAACCAAGTTTTCGTGAGAATCACCCAGTTAATGGCAATTTCATGTTTTGTTCAATTATAGCACCACCAAGAGGGACAATCCCACTGCTTTTTTTATGTGTCCTCAGAGTGAGCCCATACATATATGTGTCAAATTTGGTGAAAATATCTCATTTCGTTTCGGAGTTATAGACATTTATATGTATGAGAACATAAAACAATGACCCATGGATAACTTTGTTTTGATTTTTTTTGCCACTTCCTATCAAAATTTTGACATTTGGGCCATGACAACAAGTTAATCAACTAAGGTTCCGTGTTTCCTACGCTGGTTTCGTCTCGATAGTCGCGAATATTCAAAGATATTCGCAATATTTTTTTAAGCGCTAAATCACCACATCGCACAAACCATAAGGCGAGACCTAGCATGTTTGGTATCGTTGGACTCAGCAAGGATTCAGGAGTCTAAGTAGATGACTTCTGTGAAAATATGTCAACCACATCCAAAATTATAAGCATATAAATATTTTTCTCTTCACTAGGTGGCACTGGTCCAAAACTTCTCAGGCTCCTTCAGGGCATCCTGATGATGACCCAAACTGAGTTTCGTAATGATACGCTAATGCATTCATAAAATACAGCATTTTCGTACAGGATTCAAAATGGGCGACGGCCAAAATGGCCGATATGGAAAAATTGGATATCATTCAACTCGGCATGATGCCCCGAATCTAACGAGACAACATTTATGATTTTTCGAACAAACCTATCAGAAGTTATAAGCAAAAATAACCATTTGTTGTATCTCCGGACCAGGAGGTGGCACTGTGCTGAAATGCTGCATGTTGCCTCTGGTTATGCTTGTAATGACATGTACCAAGTTTGGTCTGAATACGATAAAATGTTGTGGAGATATATCCTCAAGTCTGATTTGGCAAGCTTTTCGTCTAATTAATTTGTGCAGTTTTCAAGAACGGATGGTTCTATCAAAAAGCTTTTGATAACTTTTTGCAAGCATGGTCTGAAGATGATCTGGTTTAATTTTCGTGATAATCGGAGTAACAGCCTAGGAGGAGTTAGAAAAAGTAGGTTTTTCTGAACTATCTTCTAAATTTGATAATACTTACTGATTAGTTAAGCTTGTTTCTATATTAGTTAATAGTAGTAGCTGAAGTGTTAATGTAGTATTACTCATTAGTCCTGCATTACTTCCTGCATAGTTACTTATTAATTACTTATTATTCTAAAGTGTTACCACGATTTCAATAGGTGCCTACGCACCTTTGGTGCTTGGCCCCTAATAATAATTACATGCCACAGTGTGAACATTCTTACAGAGATGTTTGCATTTTATTTGCATTTTTTTAAATGTACTTTTATAATCACAATATAGTTATTTAATTTTATTATCTTTGTTACTAAAAATAAGCAAAGATGCAATCAAACAATATGAATTTCTATATAAGAAAGCTACAAATGATAAATAGTGCTTTACATTTTTGAGGTAGGCTTAATAAATATATTAAAGTTACGCTTTTAAGCATTGGGTGATTTTTTTTTGTGTTTTTTTCTTCTTCTTTTTTTTTGTTTTTGTTTGATTAACATTAATCACACAGACAACAGCTGGTTTATTAGGCTGCTTACTTTAGTGACAGGAAGTCATTCATTTTCAATGAGAGCCGGCGGCGAGCTCCTGCTAGAGCAGTGTGGCGCATCACTACTAAAGACTTACCCGTCTGAGTTTATGCGAATACTCGCCAGGATGTACATTTTAACGTATTTTTGACTATCCAAGGTCAATAATCCACGAAAGAGAACTGAAGCCGCGAACACATGCTGATGTGATCAGCCTTCAATGCGGCTTTTTTGTGCGTGTGCTTCAACAGTGCATATTAGCCACATGGACTGCAGCAGATTTGCCCGTTTTTGCTGTGAGATGTTACCACCAAGACACTTGCAAGTTCTGAAACACATCTGGAAGGACACATAGTTAAATGTGGTTTGGCATTGCAAGGATGAGCCATGTAATGGGGATGGTTGGGGAAAGCCCTGGCAACCAAGCCTGGAAAATTAATTGCCAAGAAAACTGGTCAGTCTCTTGCATATGGCCATAGAATCACCAAGAGTCAGACACGACTGGAATGGTTAATTAAATCCAAATCAAATTACACACAAAGTACTTTTTACATTTTCTGTTAAAAAAAAAAAAAAAAAAATATATATATATATATATATATATATATAGCTGCAATAATACATTTATAATTATTAAAAATATAGAGTATGTCTCTCTTTTATTTATTACTACTTGCTGTTTTTTTTGTTTGTTTTAAAGTTCACCATAAACTGCATGTGACTGATCACTCTATATCAGAAATCATTACAGCAGTAAAAAAATATAAATCCATTTTTCTGTTAAGAACCCTCTTAAAGCTGGACACTTCTGAAATATCAACCATACTATAATGACATTTTTGTGATTTATATGTGGCTTGCAGAGAATTTTATTTCAGTGATAATGCACAGCTACTTTTGAATGGCTGTCAATGGAGAAACATTTTGCCTGCATAACAGCATAATCAACCTACAGGGGCAAACCAATAAAGGTTTAACCTATTTAAGATGATTTGCCAACCGGTTGCAAACATGATATGCGATGATTACAGGGTAATCAGCCAATCATAGTGTCCGAAAGGCATTGACTCTTTTCATAGGACTTCAAATGGTGCTGCATGCACCAAGCTGAAGGGAGGCAAGAGATTTTCATTTTCATTTTCATGTATTTTTATGTAAAACACTGCTATTATTCTATATACATACTCTTGCTTCCTGTGCCATAGTATTATTTGCTATATGCTATATGTGCTACCAACTATAGTATATAGCATTGAAATTCAGAAAATCAAACCGCAAGCATATTGGCTAATTAAAATAAGCTGCAGCTAAAAGGGTAATCAGTATTATTTAATGCCTATGGCGATTTGTCACATCCATTAGTGGCTACAACAGATATGCCATTTTTCACACAGCATTTCACAGACAATTACAGCTCTATTTAATCATGATATATGCTACATATTGTCATATGGTTTTGCCATGTAATTCATCATTTTAAAGTCAAATAATTATTTGCTTGCAGTACCAGTTGGCAATGGCAGGAAAGTCACAAGAGTTTTTTGTTTGTTAAAAACAAAGCATATGTCATACTCTGCTTATTCTGGTACCCATAGGATTTTAAAGTGTTTGCTGAATCATATGTATTTGAAAGTAAAGTGGTAGATAACAGGGTTCATTTAGATACATTGGAGTAATACAACTGCAACTTAGCTGGTTACAAATAATTTATTGCTGTCAAGCCAAAGCAAGGATACACATCAGAGGTCATCTATATGTTAATGTAGTAAAAATGTTAGGAAAGTTAGTCTAGCAGATATACACATTTTTAAATGTACAGAATTAAGTAATTAAGTTCCAATAAAACAAAATAAATGATGACTCACCCTGCACTACACAGATTTTTGTCCAATCGAATGCTCTCTGAGAATGCCCCAACTTCTCATAGCATTTTTAGCTGACTAGCAAGTAGGAAACCTTGGTTCAAAGTTATGATGGCCTATGCTGCGTCTGAAATTGCGTACTGAGTAGGTACTACATTTGAATTTGAATTTACTTTGTGACCATTAAAAAAATACACTCTATGAAGTATGACTATGGGTAGTATGAATGAAATTTGGACGTACTATATCCGCCATGTTGTTACTGTCACATGACCTACAGTACCAGCGTCCAGTGGTGGACAAAGTACACAAATCAAGTACTTGAGTAAAAGTACAGATATGTATTATAAAATATTACTCAAGTGAAAGTATTTAGTGCTCCTTTTCAATTTTACTCGAGTGAAAGTACAAAAGTACTTGATTTTTAATGTTCTTAAGTAAAAAAGTACTAATTGATTAATGTTTATTTTGTAATTTTATATAGGCCACTTATATAATTTAATTTTATATTATGTATTTTATATAATCATATTGCTCAAAATATTTATGTCAAATAGCCAGCACTAGTCAGTATGGATGAAAGATTAGTGCATGCACAATATAAACAAAATTAAAACAGATGAAATATAGAGGGCTAAATACATAACATTTTAAGATATTGCTACAGCAGTGGGGAAGATGAACGTGCATGCTATATTTTAATTTGTGTTAGAGTTGCACGATTCAAGATTTTTTTGTTTGTTTGTTTCAAATAGAGATCATGATTCTCCCACGATTCAGAACAGACAACTAAACAAAATTATTTACTAGAGGACAAAATATTAATTGCTGCAGTCAATTTAATTTAATTTATTAATTTAAAAAATGGGTTTGAATTAATGATTTAATGACTCACTCATAACTACTTCACTTGTTTCATTACTGGATGAATCAATGTTTTTGAACAAATCTTTTGAATAAATCATTAAGTGTCAAATACATTTTACGTCACTTTGGCGCCTCCTAGTGGCGCATCTGTTTGAATCGATTTGATCTGTTTGAATCGAGATCGTGATCTGTATTGTTGTGGACGTGTCCGCATTAAAGCATTTCAGTGGGCTTAAAAGGAATTCCCTTTACAACAGATTTAGTTAAAAAAACAACTGACAGTTGTGACCTAAATATGATTTTCAGTTACAATAATTAATCCTAAAATTCAACATTAGTAGGTTGTCTTACTTTTCGTTATCAGTCGTGCGCGCACTCAGAGAATCCCCAGTTCTTGGCTAATTTTCAGTCAGACTTGTAAATTCATTCACTGGAGACTCGCTCTGAACGGATCATTGAATCAGTGATTTGTTGACTCGAGAACAGCTGCAATACGATCAGTTCAATTCGCGTATGAATTGTTGATGTGATTTGTGAACCGATTTAACAGGATGATTGAAAAGAATCAGTGCGTGCACGAATCGGACAGCGCTTTTGCGTCTCTGAGCATGTAACGATTTCTTCATTTTAAAATATGTAACGATACGTTTTATGAAATGTAGTGGAGTAAAAGGTACGATCTTTGGAATGTAGTGAAGTAAAAGTAAAAGTTGCTCAAAATAAAAAAATACTTGAGTAAAGTACAGATAGCTACTTGAAAAATGTACTTAATTAAAAATACTTTTTTACACGTTACTGTCCACCACTGCCAGCGTCACTTGCGTCGCTTCACTTCTATTCACAAATCCCCTTCCGTGGCCTCATGGTGTCCATCAAATGCGCATTTCGGTGGAAGTTGGTCATCCATGAATTTTTACTGTTTTCTGAAAACTATGTATTCGGACATACTACTCTTTTTTTAGCGTACTGTTTTTCGCATATTATACGGAAGTATTCGTTGTTTATTTGTTGAAAACTGTGCTTATCAAGTGATTTTTTTGGGATCTTTAACAGTGTATAATCTTTGATACATTTTTTGTCCACACACCCTCTTAAGCCAACTTCAGTAGATATAAACATAGATTTATTACTTTACAAATCTTTATTCCCCATCACATATCCGAGACAATATATGGCACAGTGCTGAAGATGATGGATCTTTAGCAGTCATCTATTATAGTGTGTTGGGTTGCCATGATGACCTCAGCATCACCGTGCCGCCCTGTGCTATATTCTCTTGTGTTTCTGCCAACTGTGCCACACTACATTTTTTTCTCCATTAAAGTTCCTCTGTCATGCATCCAGTCTATGCTGCCTCACACTGCCTGTCTGTCAATTATTATCCTACACATTTACATTTTTTCCCGCCATTCCCCACTAATGTTTTCACTATTTGAAATTTGAAATTAATCACATTGTCCAAGGATTTGGCAGCTCTCATGATACCAGTTTGTGCACCTCCACAATCACTCGTGCACACAGACATACACACGAACATGCCCAAACATGTCTTCTCTTACACGCATACACATATAGAGATGTGCAGGAGGGGTCACAAGGTTAACACTTGCTACCTTGAAATATGAAACACCTTTCATCTCGTCTACTAATCAAAGGATGTTATGTGGCGAATAAAAGTATCTACACCACCAAGGAAAGAAAATATGTAACCCTATACAAATAGTAATGGTAATAGATTCAATAGTGATAATGGTAATGGACTCTTTTATTCTGACTAGTTGTAAATCTTGAAGAAAAAAAACTGTAAGAATCATTTAGGCCTGAGACTTATTGTTCATGAAATGTACAACCCAGGCTCAGTGGAAATATGTGCCTGTGGTGACATCTCTGCAAAATATCACGTTGCTTCTTGAACATTTTGTGACTCTTTCAAAGTGAAAATGTCCTGTGAGTGGCGCTAAAAACATGTTCTGTTTTATTTGAAATAGATTAATGTGAATCTGTCAATGTTTTATTACGTTGGTTGTTCTATGAATTGGCATAGTTCGGAAATTAAATGTCCAGTCATTGGTGCTAAAAGATTAATGCTCTATTGTGTTTGAAAATAATGTACCGCCTATACTAAACCCTCCCCTAAACCTAAACGATTGTGTTAAAAAAAAAAAGTGAAATAAAACAATGCCGTTTTAGCTTGTTTCTAGTCTTTGAGCTCTTTTATCATTACTTGTGTTTCACAGGAATCATACCCATGCGATCTGCATCGCTAATGCAGTGCTATACCAGGTGAGCTTCTGAGCAAGTTTACTACATTAGAAGGGCCATATACTGTATTAGGAGCTGGTTATGTGACTCAAATGTCAAAATGTATCATTATTTTACAAATTGTGTAGTATGGTAAAAGTGTTTTCGCTTGAAGGAGCTTTTCTGAGTAACAGAACCTCTGAGCAGGTATGGTCATGAGCATTAGAGATGCTTGGTATAGCATCATAGATCTAGGACAGCAGCCGAAGGAGGTCTCTTGTGAGGATGAATTGGCTTTTCCTGCCTTTTCTAAGTCAAGATAATCAGGCTAGATCTAGTGCAGCCAAGAGAGAGAAAATTCAGAAAGAGACAGAGACTGGGAACAACAGTATAAGCCATATTATTGTCCACTGAAGCCCAATAACAAGACAACAGTTCATAACAGAATCATCTTAATCAGATCTGACTCTAAGGTAGGGATGTGCTAAATTTAGACATTAGCTCTGTTCCAAAACCTATTTAGCTGCCTCACTGACTACTGCCTACATAGTCTGCTGTCTTTTAAGGCAGCTCATAAGTGACTGATTTCAGTACAACTGTTTTTTTATGGAGTTCTAATTTTTATCCATCGCACTGCAACGGCCAAGAAGTTGTCAGAAAATGGAAAAGATGTGTGGCGCTTTGTGTATTGGGATATTTCTGCTTTTCTATAAGCGCCACCTACTGTCAGAGAGTGAATTTGCACTTTCATTCAGCCTGTCTGCCATTTTTTTATGTATTGATCTGAACAAACAACTTGCATTGCATGCAGTTGTCTTAATAAGCAATAATATACTAAGATCACACAAATTTTGTTAAGTAATCTTTTTATATTTCTTGAATGAAGTATGAACAAAGTATTTTTAATGAGCATTAAGCTTATGCTTCCTGCTCCATCTTGGATTTAATGCCTTCTCTGTGAAGGATACATGTGTTACTGCCTTAGAATTTACATAGTCAGCATAATGTAGTTGTTAACCCTTTTTGGAACGTACTTGAAATCCTGTCTTAATAGGTGGTTCGGTAGACTTTGGAACAGAATATACTGTGTATGTGAGTGTATGTGTGTGTGTGCTGCACAGAAAATTTTCTTGGGCTATGACTAATCTGTCTACCTGGAAGTTTGCTAAATGCCCTGAAAGAAGACACTGTGGACATCTTATAAAATGTCTTTTACTCTGCGGTAATTATATAAATTAGCTGTCCCCTGTTCCACTAAATGCTTTTACGGTTTTTAATAAAAAAGACAGTTGGCATTTAAAATAGACATAAAGGGATGTTACCTTTTTAGACTCTTCGGGAGCTTTAGATTTAAAACATTCACTCCTGTTTAAACACCTGCTTTTTAAAGACATATATTTAAAAACTTTTCCTTGAGCTTTTGATATATAAGAGGTCATCGTACTCTAAGAATATCTTGCAAGTTTCAGAACTGAAAACTTTCTTGTTAGTCCAATAAAAGCTTTTATTGATACCAGGCCCATCGAACAACTGATCTTGGAATGTGCCTCATAGATAGGTGAAACGTCGCCTCTACAGAAGAAATCAACACCTACTTCATTGCAACATTAGCCCCATACACTGTTGTGTTAGTGAAATGAGGAGAAGAGAATAGCTATAGAGGACAAAAATAACATTACCTTTCAAAGGATCCTAATGCTAGGAATATGGTTATTTGTTGAGCTTTATTTATTTGCATTCGCCATTTCACTGTGGATTCTTTGGTAAACCAATCGCATTTCTGCACAGGCTTTGTAAACAGACTTTTACCATATGGACTCGATAGTAATGCAACAACATGTAAGTAACTGTGTTAATTCTAAAGCCTGATCGGATATGTAATGATTCATGTACAGATCAGGTGTTCTTTATCTATGTGTCAGTAAATCAAACCAGCGACTAAACCGTCAACTTCACATTGTTTCTCTTAGTAGGATGAAATAATCAGTTATTTAAACTGTGGTTAAATTATAGAAAGAAAGTCATCAGAACGCTCCATTTGCAATCGCTGGAGCTGTCAATCAAACAGCCCAAGTTTATCAGTGACTGAGTTCTGGACTCGCACCAAAACTCCTGTTTTATTCAACAAATTTCTTAGTTACATCACGTTTGCACTGTTAGTTGTGATGTAAGCATTCGTTAGTGTGCAGAAATTTGAGTTGCAATGACGAGATCACTGCTTTCATGCAGTTTATGACCGCTTTAACATTTAAGAGCTATTAATAGACTATATTTTGGTCAAAAGTAACATGTTTTTGTGGATATGGTACTAGGTAATACCATGTTTTGGGACGTTATTACCATTGTATTCTCTGAAGTATTATATAAATATTTAGGTAGCTTATATACATATTTTAATCTTTAAATACAACAGTTTATATCGGTAGTATGGTATTGCTATAAGCTGATAAATCTGGTTAAATTTGTTTCAATGCAGACACTGTTTAGAACTAGATAATATAGTCAAAACATCTATCAGGACAGGCTAATGAGGGCCAAACCTTGTCCCCTTGGTTTCACCTAAAAATATTGTTCATATTGGTCATATTGTTCACTGTTATCTTTGTACACATATTCAGGTAGAGAGATATGGATGATGTAACATTTTTCCTCAAAATGGGATCATTGTGATAATAACACTCAATGAGGGTTGTCAAGTCCAAAGGTTTGTGCAGCTCTGCAACTTTTTTGGTGACTGTGCAGTCTTTCACTACTCTGCCTTTGTTGAATTCAGGGAGACCCCATAAATACACTGGCCATCTGTGAAAGTCAAAGACTGTAAGCTTGCAGAAAGGCTTTGCTCATCTGTCTTGCTAATGTGCAAGTGAATGCAACGACCTCAACCCCTCCCGCACTAGAGTTAGAAAGAATAATGCCATGCCCCTCTGGTGAATTTTATTTTCAACAGCACACCTGCCTGGCTGACAGCCCCCAGAGACAAGATTGTGGTTTAATGGCACAATGTTTCTTCTGTCCCACAGCCAATGAGAGCAGAGCAGTTACTTGCTGACGTTAACACTATTAACCATGGGACGGTGACAGTGAGGCCCAGTTTCTCTTTGTTGTAAACTGTAGGACGCTTGTATAATGACATTGGAACTCCAGCATTCTGTAATGAGCTGAGCAAAGCAGAGAAGTTCAGTTCTCATTAGGTTTATGAATATGAGCTAAAATAATGATTGTTTTTTGAATACTTCCCTCACCTTCCATATTAGACAGACAAACAGAAAGTCTTGCCCCAAATGCATGCCATCGATATTTTCCTTTCTTTCCCCTTGATTTGGTCACCTAAAGGGGTAGTTCACCCAAAAATGATCCTATGATTTACTCACCCTCAAACCATCCTAGGTGTATTTTGCTATCTTCTTTTAGACAAACACAATCAGAAATATATTTAAAATATCCTAGCTCTTAAAAGATTTAGTGAATGGAGGGCGTTTTGAAGCCCAAAATAAATGCATCAATCCATCATAAAAAGTAATCCATATGGCTCCAGAGGGTTAATAAAGGCCTTCCGAAACAAAGCAATGGGTTTTGTAAGAAAAATATCCATATGTAAAACTTAAAAAAAAAAAAAATAACTAGCTTCCGGCAGACATGGCCATCGATTTATGGCAGAAGAGTAACCTCTGACTTGAGGCAATGACGCAATGACGAACGCAGACATGCAGAGGATAGAGCAAAACAAAACACTGGTCATGAATTAGAAGTCTAAAATGAGACATTTTAAAGAGAAATGTCAGAGGATTTCGATATAAGAGAAGAGGAACTTCAATTTGTTGCACAGCCCTATTTGTTTGAAGCGCGAAAGGCATCCGAGCTTACGATACTACTTCATTCTACGTCATACATCACTTCAGTTGTTACTCATTTGGTGCAAGTCGACTTGCACAGTATGCGTACGGCCATCTGGCAGAAGCTAGTTATTTTAGATTATAAAGTTTTAAATATGGATATTTTTCTTACAAAAACCCATCGCCTCGCTTCAGAAGTTTTAAATTATATTTATGATGGATGGATGCATTCATTTCGGGCTTCAAAACCTTGGAGAGCAAGGATATTTTTGAATATACCTCCGATTGTGTTTGTCTGAAAGAAGATAGTCATATATACCTAGGATGGCTTAAGGGTGAGTAAATCATGGGATAATTTTTGGGTGAGCTATCCCTTTAAGAATGGTGTTCAAAAGGGCCAGTAAGGTTGTTTTTTTTTTTTTTTTAAAGAAATTAATACTTTTATTCAGCAAGGATGCATTAAATGGCTCAAACGTGACAGTAAAGACTTTTACATTGTTACAAATTCAGTTTTGCCATCACAAGAATAAATTACATTTTTAACATATATTAAAATAGAAAAAAGTTATTTTAAATTGTAATAATATTTCCACTGTATTTTTGATCCGATAAATGCAGGAGAGCATTAGCACAGAGCCCCGCACATGACATGCAGAAAAAAAAAAAGTAAATTGTGCACACAATTTACTAGGTCTTTCCCTCGATATACTAAATCGTGCACACGATTTACTATTTCATTCCCTTGATTTGCTAAATCGTGCACATGATTTACTATTTCGTTCCTCGATTTATAAATCGTGCGCATGACTTAGCAAAATCAAGAGAACGAATCAGTTAATCAAGCGCACAATTTATAAATCGAGGGAACGACTTAATAAAGCCTACTATTTTTTTTTCCTGCATGTCATGTGCAGGGCTCCGGACATGAAAGTCATCTTTCAAAAACATTAAAAAAACTTTTGAACAGGAGTGTGTGTGTGTGTGTGTGTGTGTGCGTGCATTATAGATAAGCATCATTTTTACTTTTTGTCTCACTCAACCTACAGTGTGTCTGTCAATAAGCCACAAAAGGTTATGACTGTGTCGTCTTTAGTGATTCTGAACATGTGGTCAATTTTATTGCTAGCTAACTCGAGGGATGGTTAAATGGTTCCTGATTAAATGGTTTACGACATACAGGTTTTTTTCAATTGAGGGAAAATCATCCTACAAAAGGCTTATAGTTGTCTGCATACCATATGAGTATTTTAACATAAAAAAATTACACACACCAGCTTTAAAGCTAGTTTTCTCACAAAAAAAGATGATTCATGAACATCATCAGTAAGATCTGTTTTGCTGTCTTTCAGTGATATATGCGAAGCAAGATCAGCAACCATTCATAACACCCTGTGCTATAGGCTATGATGCTGGTGATTTTGCACAGTGAAGACCACTCACATTTTCTTCATAATGTAAAAATCTTATGTTGAATGTAATTGATAAAGGTTTCCCTAACCGTTAGAAATGATTACACTGCAAAATCCCATTTCTAATAACAGAATCCCATACCAGTTATTTAAGTGTTGTCAGCAGCAAGAAAACATCTGTGTAAGCTGTTCCTGCTTAGGACAGACACATGGCAGTACCTGCCAACATCAGTCTTCAAATCTAGAGACTAGATTACCAGTAACTCAGAAGCTTTTGGCTGTCTGTTTATCCAGACAGTAAGACAGAAAATAACTCAATGAAACTGCCATGCTTTTATACACCGTTTTATCATAAATACTTAATTGAAATTCAGAATTGTATTAGATCCTGTCAGCAAACTGCATATTTCAGAAACGTTTATTAAATTTTTTTAAATTTTTTTTATGCACAGTAAGCATAGTTACATAAACGCATGTGACATACAGTTAATTTTTTTCATTTATTCATTTCTTCTTTTTTTTAAAGCTGCAGTCTGGAAGTTTTGCCTCTTTGTCACTGTTCGAAACCTGCAATTGCAGTTATTTGTGGAATTATCATCTTTATGTGGGTTAGCTCATATTACACCACCGTGCAAATTATTATTGTTGTACTTCAACATCAGCATTGTGTAACTACATGTATTTAGTGTGTATTTGCATTACCTGTAGATTTCAATTTTTGTACAGTCTAATCTCTAATTGTCCATTTGTCATACCATACAATCCACCATCACAATGATAAATTTAATTATTCCTGCTGCTGTGAGAAAAGGCAATAAATGATCCACCACCTGCAGCATCCTCACATGCCATATAGACACAAGGTATATATACAAGAGGCAAACAAAGGGAACTTAACGAGGTGATTAACTAGACACAGGTGAATCAAATGAACTAATCAAACAGAATGGGGAAAACTAGGTCACAGGGGAAAACAGAAACATGAGGACTGTAACACCTACCAGTACCACTTGAATTAAAAAACATTATTACAGGCCTACCGTTGTGAATTGTGCTATGGTAAGGAGATGGTTTTGGATCATTTTTAACCAAAAAAAAAGTTACGGACTGCAGCTTTAAGGTTGATTTTTTTTTTTTTTTTAATCAACCTTAAAAGGAGTTTGTATTAAAACCCCTAGTTTACTGTATGTACTGTGGTAATCTAAAAGATTTTACTTAAACATTTGATTAAGTCAAAACTAAAATTCAACATAATGTAAATTAACATACATTAGGTTAATCTTTCTTTAAAATTAATTTTTAAAATATAAACAGTTCCTTTACAGCAACAATGAACAAAAAATTCCATCTCTATACAGCATAGGCTTGTTAAATAATCAGATTATATTCAGAAAGAATGCAAGAAGAAAGAAGTAGCCTTCATTTAGCAAACGCTATTGGTGGCAATGCACAGTACTAGTGACAGACCTCCTGGAAAACTTAAGGTTATGCACACACATACTGATTTACTGTCATGTTGGGGACTTTCCATTGTATTCTATTGTTTTTATACTGAGCTAATGATATTTTCTGGCCCCTAACTTAACACATGCCTCTAAACCTATCCTTCATACCCCTACGTGCCTTCACCTTTGTGCCTTTTCATTAAAATATTTATTATGTGTAATTAAACTGTTTTCTTCTTTGGGACCATTGGCTTGAATCACCAAAGGTGATTTCAGGTTTTACTGTACTTGTGGGACACTTAGTGCCTACAGACACTGGCCTATAAACACACAAATATCTAAATAAAATCTATTTTCTTTGTCAAAACAAGTAGAAAATACATCTTACTGTATCTCATTTTTACCTACATTTTAACATTAAATGTTAGCTGTGTTCTAATAGCTGTTATGTGTGGACAAAAATGTAAAACATTGAAAGCATGTTAAATGTAAACAATCTTTCAGATTTGCCATTATAGTTCTTATTCTTGATGTAAGGTGAGAATTATCAGGATTGTCAGGTCTGTTTAGGAAATTGTATGTAATTTACACCATCAAGAGCAAAAAAAAACATCCAAAAGCCTATGAGAGCTCAGTACCATAAGCCTCAGCTTCATCCTTACGAACAGCGAGATCATTTTGGCCACTCCCTAATCCTATAGCTTCACACCTTTGTGATCCAGCAAAAAACTGGTCTCATGGGACATAGTTTATAGGAAATGTTTTGACCTCTGGTCACACATATGCTGCCAGCTTTCCTATCCAGAAGTGCTCTTTTCCTTAGAGACCAAAGCAGACTCGTGCTAAGACAATCCTAGTGACACACCACAAAGAAGTAGCCTCCCAAAAGCCAGAGGAGAAAGTTAGGACACCCATTAATTGGAGACCTTAAGACTCGAGCTGGCTAAATAATGGTGATAATGGGCTTTGCTGCTACAGAACAAGGGATTTGGAAACAACAGACTGTGCAGGGCATTCACAAAGTCCCAAAACACATTCTGAAGGGTTCTGATCACCAAAAACTGGTCATGCATAGGGTGTCGGCTCATTACCAGCTCTCCGCCCAGTCATTATATTCTCATTAAACAGTCAACAACAAATCATAAGGAGATGATCAGGTCACCCTGCAGAAAAAAAGTGGACAGGAAGTGTGCAGCTTTCATAGCTATATTCGTTGTTTCTTCAAAGGGTCAATTACAGGTTTTCTGTAATGTATATTCTCAGTTACACAATCAGTACCTTTTATCTGAATATTTGCCTTGTGGTTTCGTATAACATATACAAACATGCATCCCCACCTCAGGAAAGAGGTAATGCAATGAAATGCAATCTCCTTTTACCTTTCTCTCTTTCTTGCCGTGCCACCATTTTTGCATGCTGAGGCATGAACCAATTATTTCACATAAATAGATTGGTTTCCATCCGCTCGTTGTTTATCATTCTGGGTTGGTAAATTTGTTTGTGTCACCATAATTATTCCTCCATGTAATATTTTCAATGCTCTCATTTCATTTTTTGATAAGATGGCACAGCTGCTCTACAGCTATCAACAAGGGTAATTAAAAAAAAGTAGTCTTATATCTCCATACACAAATCAAAACAGCGATGAAACTCTTAAATTACTTCATATTCACATCACCCCACCATTACTCTAAAATACTACAGCCTTAACGAGTCTCAAGGGCATCAGTGACGTTAGTGAAAGTTACGCAGAGCCTCCTCTATGATGATGTCAAAAACTGACCCATGTACGGGAGGATGGGGTAAGACGCCACCCAATGGAATTTATTTATGAGCTCAGAATGATAATGCATAATATTTTTGCTATGAAAAATAAATGGAAACATTTGGAAATGTTGTAATCTGATGTTTGCGAAATGTATAAAACTGATTTGATATAAAATGCATTTTTGAAGTATCAATGTAAAATACTCTGTCTTATTTAAATATACATTTAATATACATACAATATACAAATGAGATTTAGTGGCCAAGAAGACAATTGCTTCATCTCACCAACAGTCCCATTAATTAATAGTAGCTATTACAATTCTAAAGTATGAACGTTCAAGTCTAAGTTGCTGATTTGGTTTCATATAAGGCAGTGGAAAGGTAAGGCAAAAAAAGAAGAACTCTACTTCCAGTTTAATTTTAATTGGCTGGCATGTATTCTTTTTAACTCTGCATTCAGATGTTGAAGGTGCTTTTGTGCACCTGAAAGTGCTCTGCAGGGGCTCTCTGAGTTTAGCATTAGCATTTAACGTGTCGCAGAAGAACAAAGGAAAAAGAGGAAAAAAGCTTTTACACAAAACCTGACCTTTAAATGGTTTTTCCTTGGTTTAGTGAGTGGCAATGGTGTCTGCGCTTCAGTGGCGAGCAGCTCATTATCAAGATTACTTGTGCTGTACAATAATACTCAGTCCAAAGAGACTCATGGAATTGACAATGATTCTACATAACAAGGGTTCGGTGAGTCAGATACATGAAGATGGCTATAGGCAGCGAAGCCTGTTGAAAGAACTATTTACCGGCCACAACGAGCCTCGGCTCAAGGACATCTAGATGCCAGATGATTGCAGGGAACTTTCTTTTCCTCTAGCAAAGAAACTCAATGTGAACTGGAATGTCTGATGGTCAGATCTTGGACATTGCGTATCAAATGAATGTTTGCTTTATTTTTAATAAATCTGTTCAAATCTGAAAGGTATTCGTATCCACTCAATCTAGTCCCAACCTTTTTAACTGTATATACACAGACAGCCCCATAAGAAAATATAAAATACCTCTTTTTATTGATACTAAACCACAAATGTGTTTCTTTTAACTCATAGGATCTCATTTAGTATTGCCTTTTTTCATTTAGCTTTTATAAAAGTACTGAATAATTGCAATAATTTGCTTTTAAGCATAAACAATCACGTGAATTGTTGAACTGAATTGTTCAAAAACGGTGATTCATTTAGGAATGTGACTCCCTGTGTCAGAATAGGCCTACTTCCCTATAGTAGGTGAAAAACAGTATTTGAAATTAGTTAGAATTTCTGAATTCATAGCATTCATAAAACAGTTGGCGAAAATTAGGCCTACGTGAATGACTTCCGCCAAGATTCGCAGTTGCATTAGATTTACTGTCTTTACTATCCCATGAGGCCACAGGATAGGAGTAAATGGCAGTAAAGCAACCAACTGACACCATAAGCCAACACACATTCATGTAGAACATTTTTTAATGAAATAAGTTTCTCATCAAATGTTGAATCTACTCAGACAGTATGCGAGTTTGGACACAGTTAATGTGAGTGAGTCACTGGATCATTCACTCAACCGATCGGTTCAGAAACACTGATTCAGTCAGGAACAAAACACCACTACTAATTTTGCTGCTGCAATTTTGTGTCCAACATAAAAGTTACTTATTAACATCTTGTTCTAAATGAATGAAATCCCAGATACTTTTCCACTAGACCACTACCATCTCTGAAACTTGCTAGTATAATTTCCAGGTGTGTTAATCTATATCTTTGCATAACTGTCTCTATACGTGAGCCCTCCTTCTGAATAAAGATGGTCAGAAATTTTTCCAGATTAGCAGAACAATGTATTCCATCTCTGCTTAGTCCCTGAAATGCTCTAATTAGATCAGCAGACCAAAGTGCTCCCAGCACAGGGAGAAAATTAAAATCATTAAATGAGCAGGAGTCTGCTGCATATTTAGGGCACAATTCTATGTGCTGCATGACGTACTGCTGCAGCTGCAAACTGGCATAAATGACCACATTGAAGAATTGTTTATATTTATAAAACGGGACATGCAATCTCTTACTGCACTTCACTGTAATACTCTTTGTTAGAGAACCAGCTGTGACTGTAGAGCACTGTGGATTGGCAAGTTGAGGTCAGCGGTTTGTATTAGGACACAGTGGGCAATATAAAGCATGAGAAGCATCTCTGAGAGTGTCAAGGCAGTAGGAGCTCTTTTAGGGGATTGGAACTTCTGCTGATACATCAGTCATAAACATTTAAAGGTGGCAAGCAGTCGTGACGTCTACTATGAATCAGATCCAGGAACTTCTGAGCTGCCCTGTGGAGAAACGTCTTTAGAATAGTTTTCCTCAGTGGTGGTGTAGTCAAGCAGGGCGATGACTCTATCCCCCGGATTCACAGACAAGGCTTAAGCTAGTCCTAGACTAAAATGTATGTTTGGAAATCATAATTAAGTGAACAAATAGTTTTTTAATTTAATATATTGTTATTATATTTACTACTTTTATTTATTTTTATTTTATATTTCAATTAAGATTTTAATTTATTTCTTAATTTTATTTTAAACTAAATGTTTTTGGAAAATATTGTTTTAAATGCAAATAATTTCTTATTAGTGGTATATATTTGTTTGTTTCTAAAACATTGCATCATTTGACATTTCAAAATATCACAATTAAATAATTTAACATGGCAAATATCACAAATTAAATAAGTTGAATCTTCTTGAGGAATCAGAGGGGAAAAAAATGTTTCTAGCCCTTAAGGTTCAAAAGTTATTAGCATAAATTTGAGTGCAAATTTTGACAGTTGGTGGCACTAGAGGGTTTGAGTTTGAGACTCCAAAATCGCTGTAGTTAATGTTCAGACTATACTATTTGTATGTCAAATTTCACAACTTCCCCACAAGCGGATCTATGGGCTGCCATAGACTTAAGAATGGAGGGAGGAGGAGAAGAAGAAGAAGAAGAAGAAGAAGAAGAGAATTAAGTGGCCAAGCACCACAGAGGCAGAATCAGGAGCATTAGACCAAATGCAAAAATTTGACATTTGAAAGACATTTCAAATCATGAATCATTAAAATCATGAACGAGATGATTTTAAGCAAAATCATTGAAAGTCCATAAATTCAATCACTTGTAATTATGTGTAATGTGCTCTATAAATAAACTTTAATTTGATTTGATCTGAACTTCTTTTGACTAATACATTTTTTTCTTTTCTTTTTTTTTTTTTTTACTTTTGACCAATAAGTCAGTGTTTGGTGTCAATATGTAAAATCTTTCCAGAGAAACACCCTCAGATGCAGTTTGGCATTATGCCATCAAATTCGTTAATGTGATATACGAAAACGGTTTTGTCTATCAACACTAAATCCATAATTTTAAAAATGTAAAAGTTATTAGCATAAGACCCAATTGGACAGTTGTCCAAAATTTCTGTGGTTAAAGTTCAGACTGTTTTCTATCTTTGTGCTAAATAACTTTCCAGCATTTTAAAGAGTGGTTGGGACAGGAATGTGTTGCTGGTTATAGTTATAGCAGAACTGTACAATAATAAATGCACAAAAAATAACATTACAATCTCTAGAAATCAATTTCAATAGTACACTGAGTTTAATTTACTGACATAGAACTTATGTTTAATGTGATAGTGATCTTCTATAATACAGTATATTGTTAGTCTTATGAGTATTTACACTCTGTGTTGGCTCAAAAAAAAAAAAAAAAAAAGAGTTTGCATCAATTTTGAGTTATGACAACTTTGAGTGAATTTACATTCAACCAACAAGCTACACTGAGTTAGACGAACTTAATAATTTGCAGCATAAACACAATTTTTTAAGTTTATTACTCAAAAAATGAAGTCGCTCCAACTACCAGAGTTATGTCAACATTATGTCAACAAAATAATGTTTGCAACTTAAAAGGTTTAATTAAAACAATACATTTTTAACTTGCAACCATGCATTTATTTAAGTTGTGGTAACAGGTCCCCTGAATTACTTTTTAAAGTATACATTAGTGAATAAATACGAAGACCGCATTAATTATATGTCTTAATGGACTGGTGGTAGAATTTTTGTTAAGCACGGCAGAGATTCTGGGTTCTAATCCATCCACGAAAAGTTTAATTTCTCATTAAAGATGTTCATCAGTGATTTCATATCAAGAGCAGGGACACGTTTGTGTGCATTTTGCTTTGTGATTTCACCGGAACGAATAGAGAAACTCCGCAACAGCCTTAAGCGATAGATTAAAGCACTCGTTTGTGTGAAGACTGTGTACAAGCACCAAGAGAACACTGCTGCCTTCCGCCACTGATAACAGCGGCAACGTGCACTCAGCATGATTTCAAAAACAACACATTCCAGCACCAGAACGCCTCTTATTTAACACAAACGAATAAATTGCTAATCAACTGGAGATGTTTCTTTTGTATTAGTAGACGTGCTGTGAGATGTTTCAAAAAGTGGTGTGGACAATATCAATGCTGGCAAAAAGTGGTGGGGATATGTCCTACCCATCCCACCTTCAAATGGATGGGTAGTCCATGGCTGCCATAGACTTCCAGAGCAGAAGAAGAAAAAGACTAACGATTACAATAGGTGCCTATGCTTGGCCCCTAATAAGAACACTAACATATACGCCTACGCAATTTTCGATGCTTGGGCGCCTAATAATTATGTTGAGTTCACTGGTATTCAAAAGGTTTAAACTTTAACTTGACTTTAGTGGTAGTGGAGTCCCTGTGAGGACGTTTCCCAACATATGTCTCTTTATTTCACGGCCACAGTTTTTTTTTGTTACAGGCCCTTCTTAACTGTCCCTCTTGTACTGACTTATAATATTAGAGGCAGCACTATGTTTTGTTCACACATATAGGCTATTGGTCTTGAGTCCAGTGGGCTGTCAAGACTATTTAATATGAATGTTCTCTTTGAAGCTGCAGGCAGATCCAGCAAATGGACCAAGCCCTGCCAGGAGCTGAACTAGAGATGCATCAAACAACCATGCATTATCCACGCTACTGTTACATAATCCAAAGACTATGCAGAGTGCAAGCACCAGTTCTGGAGCAGTTCACCGGGTTGTGCGCTATTCAGATTTGTCATGAGAACTCATTTTAAATTCAGTTCCTGTATTTGAAGAAGACTTTATATTTATTTATTTTGCTTTTGACCATAATGGAAGAACACTCAATTTCTCAGAATGCTCTAATACCCCTAAATCTTTAAAATGGTGCCAGACAACATTAAGCAGCTTACAACATGGAAACATAATTTTTTGTCACAGAACTTCTGTTGGACTAATGAAATTCCTCCTGCTGTGCAACTGTGTTGTATTTCTTTGGATTACAGTTCCATAAAGTCATTTTTGAATGAATTTTCCAATTCAATTTCCAACTCATGTATTTAAAATTCAGAGTTTTGCCCAACCCCATGTCAAACACCACAAACAGATTATTGCTATCTTTCTAATTACTGCTAATTAGAGGAAATATATCAAATCCATGCATTGTGCCTCCAAGATAATTTGGATACATGATGATTTACAAATGAATGCAAATTTTGTGACATATAATTTTAAAATGTGACAGATTGTACATGCATGTAAATGTTAATTTACACATTTGCATAAAAAAGAATACTACTGTTAAATCAACTTAGTGTAATTAATTATTTGAGATATCACCTATTTGAGGAAGTGGCAGCATACAATGTGGCAGTATAAAACGCATTTTTACTCATCAAGGAAACTATTAGTTCAGCACCACTGATACCAGCTGATACCAGGCACTTGTGAGATTATTTACATCATAAGCTGCGGTAATAGCAGCATTACACTCACTAGTAGTTTATTTTCACAACTCATTTGTGCACCTGTCTCATAAATAATGAGTTCAACACCTGTAGAGTAAACTTTCCCTTTTTGCCAGCTGGATTTACTGTAGTAAAGTGCAAAATTTAGTTTGAGTTCATTCAAATTCAGTTTACTTGTGTCAGTTTTTTTATTGAGCAAGGATATATCAAAAGTTTCAGTAAAGACATTTATAATTATTTCTATTTCAAATAAATGCTGTTCTTTTGAATTTGTATTCATTAAAGAATCCTCAAAATGTATCACTGTTTCCAAAACATATTAAGCAGCATAGCTGTTTTCAACACTGATATTAAGATGTCTAATCAGCATATTAGAATTTCTGAAGGATCATGTGACACTGAAGACTGGAGTATTGGCTACTGCAAATTCAGCCACCACAATTTGCCACCACAGAAATACATAACATTTTAAAATATATTAAACAGTTATTTTAATTTTGTAACAGTATTTCACTGCTTTTACTATATTTTTGGTAAAACATAAGGTGAACATAAGAATTTTGATTGTTTCTCCTCACAGCCAAAAATATGGGGCAGATTTTCTAATACAGTGATATCACAAAGGAATTCACAATAAAAGTTCCATGATATTATATTTAGTACATTTATTCATGTTTTGTATCTGGAGGCCCTGAGACCCCAGGCATAAGTAATGTAATTTGGAGGACAGTTGACGTGTGTTATTAATATAAAATGTTGTCTATGATCACTTCTTATGACAATAAGAAAAGTATTTTAGTATCTATCTGATGTGAAATGTTTTTTTGTTTATTTGTTGTTTTTTTTTGAGCTATTAAAATGGCCTTGGGGTATCATAGGGCAACAGGACAAAGATGAGAAAGAGATATCACGAAGCAGAGAAGACTCCTCACTTTGTAAGGACTTCTCACATTTTTAATTAAAAAACATTTACACTTTATATCAGTCAACTAAGGCATAGAAGTTTGTCTGCAGAAAGTGTTTTTCGTCTCCTTTAATAGCATGAAGTTCTCTAGAGAGATGTCTCTCAGGTCATGTACACACAATGGCGCTAAACCACTAAGACACAATCACAGGCTAGAGTGAATGAATTGAGCACTTCTCGTTTTAAGAATGACGACAGTGTGATTCAGAGAGAGAGATTACTTTTCTTATCTCTAATGGCAGAGCCATGCTAGATTAGACTGTCAGGGAATACATTCTATCGAAAAAAAGATGGCTGGAAAGTTTTAAGGTATAAATTGCGTGGTCTTTTTTGTTTAGTTTTTTTTAATAGAACGAGTTTTTGCAAAGATGCAGTATTTCATCTTTATGCAGTCTAATGCTGACTTCAGCACACCAAACAAGAATTTGAAATGTAGAGGTGGAAGGAGTTTTATTTGAGACTGACTGTTCAAACTAGTTGCTAGTTGGCAAGATCAAATTTTTATTGCACAGTGATGCATAAGACTTTAGGAATGGATGTTTCACCATTGTTTTTAAGAATATAGTCCATATCTGCGATTCAAATCTGAATGTAAAGCAATATTGAATTTCAAAGAAATTCTGTCATTTTTATTTGGAGTTTAATTAGTAATTTTTACTTAGAAAAGCACACTTTGCCAAGACAAACTTTGAATGTTTAAAGCATTGTAAGACTGACGGACGGACAAGATGATAGATAGATAGATAGATAGATAGATAGATAGATAGATAGATAGATAGATAGATAGATAGATAGATAGATAGATAGATAGATAGATAGATAGATAGATAGATAGATAGATAGGCCATGTTACAGTATGTATTTGTATATTTGAGAGTTTAACAAGTGTAAATCCACTGCATTTACTTAGTGCAAGTTAAGCCATGCTGAACAGAGCTGTCCAATTCAATTTAACCCATTATGTAACTTGGCCTTGGAGCAATAGGATGCCGCCTTCCCTAGGGGAGGCTGTGGTTGAATCCTCAAATGACTGACTGTTCAGACTGGCCATATGTCTCTGTCTCTGTAGCTGAGATAAAAGCAGTTGACAACAGCCACCCACCCTATCACTTGCATGACTTCGGTGGCCTCTTTGTGATATAGCACTTCATCACGCAAAGTAAAACTGAGGGGGACGTGAGAAAGAGCATACTGTCACTCCATACAGCTGTTTTCATGTGTGGCTTTAGGCAGTGTTTCATTTTGCTGTGTGTTGTTGACGCTCAGTGTGATCATATTAATCTTATAGCATATCAATCTTTTAGCCTTAAGCACCGTAGGACGAATATTACTTGGAATATCTAAATATTCTGTCCTGACACAAGTCATTGTTGATTTCACTGTTGTAGGGGAAAGACTCTAGGGCTGCAGATAAGACCGTTGCCATGGTCCTGAAGGAGATACCCAATAAGGCGTCCTCAGAAGGCAAGCCCCTCCTCACGGTGACAAACAAGGTGGGCAGAACTACTGCAGCTACCGCAAGAGTGAAACAGCACCTCCGTTCTCGCTGCATGATGATGATAACCAGTGGCAAGGCTTTGACCATCACATGTCTAACCTCTACATTTTAGTCTAAAAAAAAAAAATCAGTCTGTGCCATCATAAATGCCTAACCGACAACACAACAGCAAACACACGCTTTTTTATTTTTCATTCAGAGCAGCTCTGTGGGGTATAAAATTGAGCTTTTCACATCAGGCAAGGCTTGTCACTGGCAATAGAAATTATCATTTCAGATGGACACACATGAATTTAAATCGTAGCCTTACAGTATGTTTAGTGATGGTCAAGGATTTTACACCACAACCACAATATAGATCACATATTTAAGCTCTAAATATAAAGAAACACATCACCACATGCTTCTAAACTGATGCATACCCTAATAAGGGTATGCAATTTGATATATTTAACATTATTTTACAAATATTTTACATAGCGACGCACAATATATCAGTTCTATATCAGTTATCAGACTATATTTTAATTGTGCATACTCAAATTTCCACCTATATTTACATTTAGATTACTAATGCCGTCATCTAACACTTAATAAATTACTAACAATGTTGCAAATCCCAAAATGAACATACATGTTTATGTCTAAATTCACTTCACTTAACAATCATTTTAAATTATTTTAGTTTTTAGTGCTTTAATTTATTACACAAAATAGTATGAAAATTTCATTAAAAAATATAGAATTGTAATAGTGCTGCGTCATTTCTTTTACATGCAACAAACTACATGATATGATAGCAAACCTAGATGTATTTAATGCTGGAACCTTTCTGACAATAATACATTTCCATGCTCTTTAGTGGTTGATATTAGTCTAGTGTCATAGCTTTGTAGCTCATCTTGTTGTTGCCTGTGTGGTCTGTGGCTCATTCTGTGTTTAAATCTTTTTAGTTGTGTATGTGTCGTCTGTATAGTACAAGTCTGTGTTGTACTGATGCCAGACAGATTCTGAACTATTCGATAATAATTGCATTACACCAAGCTTTTGTAGCACTTAACTGGCATCCACTCTTGCTTCACTAGTCACTAAATGACAGATAATTCAAATATGCCTTTGCAAAGCATGTAATGGTTAGTTTTGTAATCAGTCAAGAATCAATAGACCAGTGACCTGAAGCCAACTGCACCCCTGTGCTTTGTCCATAATAGCATGAAGGTTAGTTCATTTTTTCAAATCAGGTGAGATCGAACATGGTATGTGAAGCACAGCATCATTCCAAGTCTTGTCAATACTGATGCCAGTGTTATCAGATCAATACTGACCTATTTAACACAATGTGGAACCTGTAGTAACTTCGGTCTTGTAAAACAACTAATGGTCCAAATGAGAAGTTGATTTCATTGGCAAAGTTTATTTGGGTATCATTCGGTTAAATTTATAGATACCAGGATATTTATAAAAAAAAAAAAGCCTAAATAACGTTCCGTTTGAGAAATTATCACTTCTTATTCTCTGTGTCCCTAAACAATTTAATACTGTGGCTATTTAAACACCTGCCGTCACTTAAGAAAATTTCAGAACTTACAGGCTAGACTCTTTATCTGAAGAGAAAGATTTTATAATTAGCTGTGTGAATGACAGAGGAAGCTGGGTTTTTTTTTTTTTTTTTTACTTAATTGAAAACACTTCGTCATTGCGAGAACCAGGCATCATTATTTATACTTTTGAATGTTTTTCGATGTTTGATCAAATGAGCAACTATGCTTGTGTTACATAAACACTTTCTGTTCAAATATCATATTACATACCATATAAACATGGTATTACTTTTACTGCCAAATACCTCTGAAAATCATTCCTCATACATGATGCAGTTGTATACGTTCATGCTGTTATTTATAACACTAATAATTGCCACAGATGAGCTTATACCTCCCTCAACTTACCTCCCTAACTCTCCCCCTTAAGACTCCCACTAGCTAAACTGGTTCCAGGTTCCCTTGACAACAATATCTTGGAGTTACCACCAGGAGCTAAGCCCACGTGACACAATTACTTGAAGTTTTCCATGACATAATTCATCCCATGCCCTCTGGCTCAACACAAAGACAAAAGTGAAGAGGTACAAAATGCTTGTGTTTTGATAAAGCGTAGCTGAGAAGAACAGAAAAAAAAATCCTTATCTATCTATTTATCTATCTATTATATATATATATATATATATATATATATATATATATATATTCCTGAGAAGTCCATAAACATTATTTTTCTTACAGTACCTATCAGTGAATTTATTCTGCTTTACAGTTACTGGGAATCAGCATCCACAGTAAAGAAATCAATTTGCATAAATTCCCATAATAATCGATTCTTGTTTAAATTAATGATCAATTAATCGATTAACTGTTCATCAGCATATTAAATCCAAAGTAGGGGGTATCTGTAAAATCATCGTACATAACAGATAGACTTGAAAAGGTTGAAAGGTCTTAACTAGCAGAATACAACAAGCATATTTGTTTCAGTTAAGAGACCAAACCATACCAATTTGTATGAAAAAAGCGCCACTGATGCACGTGTAAACAGTATATCGCCCCCTATATCCTTAAATAGGCCACTATTTTAGGGGACAGCCATTTATAGTGGTGTCCGTAACCATAGTGAACGTTAAAGTGCACTCATTCAATCCCACAATGCACCGCAATAACGAGTGTACAAGTGATGTAGGCTCAAGGGCTAGAGAACTCCTGTGAGAGTCAAGCACCGAATTCCCACATCTGACCAGAAGAATGGCATCCAGCTTAAATCCTTCCATCCATTCTCCAAACCGCTGTTCCAATGTGGCTACAGCATATATCATACAGGTACAAATTCCTTTTTAATGGATTATTAAATTGTTTAATTAAGGTTTATACATAGTTTCCATGATAGAGTTCAAGATAAATCTTTTCATTACTACTGGAGCTGCCAGTTTGAAATAATTATTAAAAAGCAAGCACAGACTACGCAAAAGCAGCCCTTCTGGCACACTCAGTGTCCAAATTCACTTGTTTATCATTCGTTTTCATGTCAAGTGAACTATATTAGTGGACTAATGTAGGGAATAGTGAATGAGGGTATAAGGAGCCGATTTTGGACACAGCCTGGATCTCTGGTGTGGTGGTTGGGTAAAGTGGGTAGGGACGATGAGTAAAGACCAATCGGTCACCGTTTTACAGCTGGAGCGCTCTTGGATTTGGTTTGATCACTCAGATCGACAGGTCTTGATTTACCATATGCCAGAGAATAGAAGCGCACATCTGAAACATCGCTGAAAGATCATCACTCACCGGTTTGACGTAAATGAGCACTAAGTTACAACTTACGCACTACTAAATATTTTTGTGTTGCAACATTAAACTTAATTGAAGCGTAACTCTACGTATACACTAAATATTTACGGAAGCCTCCTATCAGGAGTAACGGTTGGAATAAAATATCAGACTGACTGAACTGCATCAATAAGCTCTTGTTTTACCTGACAGATTTAATTAAATTTAGACATATATAATGCTGATATTTACACTCACTTACATTTTCAGAGCGAGAACATTATGTGAAAAGATTACTTTGTTAGCCACTCTTCAACACGAACCCGTCCTAAACAGCGCGCTGCTGTGTGCGTCAGTACCATCGCTCCGTGTTGTGCATGTCAAATAAAATCAGTCATAATCAATCAATGTAATTTCTTATATTTTTTGTATCAGTATTTTTGTATCCTTATTTTTATCCTTATTAATTTCGTTTCAAATTGTTTCTGGATGTTATTTACATATAAAAACATATTCATGATTAAGTAGTAGGCTATTGTATTTAATGGAAACTTATTTTCACCGTTAGCTACGTGCGGCAAAATAAGTCAGAATGAAGTATAAACTGAAATTTACGACATTTAAACAACGTCTGCTCGCGTATTTGGAGGATCACTAAGGGTAAACGTCATATTATGGGACTACGCATTACTTTACGGAGACCTTATGAGCTACTAGCTACGTTCTGCCTTAAGAACAAATGGTGCAACCGAATAAAGAACAGAGTTAAGGTGCGTTCCATTCGACAGGGTCCCTACACAGTGTTCACTGCTCCCTACTCCCTGAGCACGGTATATCAGTTTAGTGGATTTCGCTGACAATAATCGCTCATTTGGAACGCCCTGCAAACGTCATCAAAGAAAGTCAACGACGGTGTCGCGCAGATTATGATATAACAAATAAATAGATATTATAAATTTAAAATGTACTCTTAACAGATTTGAAGCTGTAACTGTCATACCATATGAAAATAAATTCTCATTTTGTTAACTGTGTAAATGTATCCTTAATCCATGGTTTGGGTCTCATCTTGTGTGCTTTCTTTTTCACGCGCAGCCGCGGTGCGCAATGACAGTTGGGTGATTTTACCTCTCTACTACATGTGAAGTGACGTATCGATGTTCCCTTATTCCCTATGCCGTTCGTAGTGCCCTTCGAACTGAACATGTTCGCACCCTTCGGATTGGAATCTCACTTAAGATGGCGAAATACCCTGTAAAGTCCACTTCACAGTCCACTTACGGTCGAATAGAACGCACCTTTAGTTACAAACTAGCTAGTAGTTACTAAGCCGCTAGTGTAGACTTTACGTTCCATTTTAAGAAAGAACTTCTGGCTGGCTGGTGCAACCCTATTCTACGTACTTTTATTGTGGTGTTTACACAAGTAATTCTTATGTTCAGTAAAATCACTTATTTGGAGGGTTTTTTGGACAATTGGTTAAATATGTTTCAAAATAAATGGTTAGCCTATCTAATCCATTGCATGTCTTGAAGACATTAATACATTTATAATATGTAACTACGGTGCGCTCGCTTTATTTGGCTTCACTTGGCTGAATTTGGCGTTGCAATATTCATTGTTTAAATTTATAGGGCCTCTGCTTATATAACACACTTCAAATGTATATGTATCTTTTACTTGATAATGCTTTTATGTTCCAAGGGACACTTGTAAATGCACGGTTTCTTTCAAACAATGCCAATAAAGAAATAGGAACAGATTCCAGAGAAACTAGGCACTCATTTTTAATGGAAATAAATGTTCAAAATGTAAGCAGAAATTTAAAAAAGTTTTTAATATTGTAGGAAGGTTTAAATTAAACAAACCACCCAAGTAGACAGACATTAATATACTCTTGTCTATTAATATTCATTGAATATTTATGCGGGTTATCGTTGCGCCAGTAGGTGGCGACAAGACGGTCATTATGAGCCATTAAATGATTCATGAATTAACCAATTCTCTTAAAAAAAAAAAAAAAAAACTGATTCAAGAACGAAACATCACTATTGTGCTGCTCGGAGATGCAGCTGTTAATTCTGCAATCTTCTCTGACTTGTTTTGGAACTATGTCCTATTGGAGCGAAAATAGACCAAGTTACTGGCTGTTTCTAGAATGTAAGTTACTCTATAATAACTTAAGAATTATACTAGCACTCCTGCGATATTATTGCTTAATTGGCAAATGTATGTGCATGAAAATGCAACCTATAATAACCTACTACAATAATCCTAAATGTGAATAATACATACTTTTTAGATATGTTTTTTTTTTTTTTTCTTAACATCTTTGTCAAGTCAAAAACGCCAATTACTTCCTTTGGTGAATTTCTCTGCTTTTCTCGCCGAATGCCATTACAGATTCTTTGCACATGCGCAGAAGTTTTGTTTGAAATTAATTAATACAGGTGGTGTAAACGATTATTTGAATCGGATTGCAAAGTTTAGCATAACTATAAACAGTACTTTCGGAATCTGCATTCGTGTTGAATAAAATAAGTGCCTGTAAACATACTTAAAGGTGCCTTTTAGTCATTTTTAGCTAACATTAGCATCTCTGTTCCACAATGGTGTTACACGCTGCACTGCCATCTATCGACGTGAATCGGCATGGTCGTCTCGGAGTTCTATGTATATTACACGGATACTGGCGAGTTTTAAAGAGCTGTTTACACAATAATTCATTCCCTTACCTGTCCAAGATAAATAAGCAACTTGGACATCACTAGTCGGGATTGTCTTCATCGTCAAATCTTTCCACCTCGTGTATCCCCGTACTGATTTCTTCTAGCTTCAGACTCCTTTTAGAAGTCATACAGTCAGTACAGGTACGCATTCTCCCGTTGTCACTGCTGGTAATGCACGATAAAAAGAAAAGAAAAAAGAAGAAAAAAGTGTGATTCCCTGACTAATTTTCACTCTTCGCATTACCAAATTATGTGAAGTAGGCCTACACTATGTAACTAGCCTATCTAACATAGGTGGCAGCCAATGGACATGAAGATTCTTTTCGACGTTTAGTGGTCACGTCATGGCAAAATACATTGAGCGGGCAACCCCTAAATAATTTTTTAAATAATAATAGTTAAATAATAATTTAATTGAACAATAATTAATTAAATAAACGGACTATTTTTTATAGAAAACTTGCAGTGTAGCCTTCTTGAACTCACACCATTCAGACTCTTAACAAAAACACAAGTTAATTCTTATTGTGTTAAACTTTTTAGTTCAGCACCAAACGAATGCACTCTTAATTGAAGATACAACAAATGTGTTTCCTTCTCTCAGACAGAACAGCTCGATAAATCCTCTATCAACCAGATGCTATTGAAATAATCAGACTGAGTTAATAAAGTAGCCGAACTGTTCTGTAGCGTGACTATAGTTATCTGCTCTGATTACTGGAGAATGAGTTTTGTCCCCTTAATAATTCCTATTAATGTCAACAGCCAATTTGTGCCAGAAATGAAAAACAGTTTTAAACAGAATACAGGGCAATCTAATTAAGTTGTAGAGCTCAAAATGTTTCCAAAACAATTCTCCCACTCTCATTATGGCCCTTGTTCTGCTGGCACTCACAAGGGAGGAAATTATGCTTTTTTAATAAGGCTTAGAGGGGCAAAATAAAAGTGAGTTCCAAATCCAGCTCACCTATAGTGATAAAACATCCGAACAGTAGATGCTGTTACATAACCCAGCCTGACACTTCAGAATGTTCAGATGCTTGATGATCAGCAAATCTGAACTTTCTGCATGTGAAAGAAGGCTAAGACAACAGAAGACAGAGTACCCTCATTTTCTTCACTTTCATCAAAAATGTACAAGGTGTTGTAACAGCAGGAGTTCAGCTTGGGTAACATCAAGCATTCCAGCCAGCGAAGGAATAAATCTCCTCCCTGACACTAGCAGAGCCAGAGTTGTCTGTGCAACCCAATTAAGACTGCTGGGTCAGCGTTCTGGCACAGAGTCTCACAACAGGAATGTTCTCCCAAGCTCTCTGGCCAACATACACTGCTTGTGTTATTTATGAATATTCAGTATTTATTTCAAAGCTTCTGTCAAGCTACTGTACGTAGAGATTACAAACCCTTGTACAGTCACTAGTTTGAAGGTAGAATATATACACCAGAAAATTGCCAAGCACAGACAGTTTTTCCTTAGAGAAGTATAATCCATTTTTTCGTTATTAATAATTAATGTTTTTCTATGTCCATCTCTAAATTAATTCCTGCTGGACTTTTGTCTCTAGGGTCTTATTTAAGCCCTGGACAAATTAAAAATAAATCTGAGGGAAAATGCAGGAGCCCTTAATTAAGCCTGTCTTGATGAGGTCAGAGTTTTCAATTTATAGTTCTTTTTAGTTTGTTTTAAATTATAAATATGCAACAGTCTATTAATTTAGGCAGCGTTGCTTGAAGCATGTGTTGTTGTTAAGTCCATATATAGGACATGTGAATGTGACATGAAATTACATGTGTGCTGTTTTACAACCCGCAGCGTTTTGATGATACAGGCCTATCCTTGCACTATTTGCACTAAACATTTCCGCAACATGCAAACCAGGGACTTTTCTTAGCTTCATCCAGGGGTACAGTCTGGTGATTATAAGAGAATTCTTTCGAAAACATTAAAGTCCCCCTGTAGTCAATAATTGTATCCCTTAAAATCTTTGATCACCAAAATGAAACATTTAAACATTTTTTCCTGTGAAAAAAAAATTCTTCATGCCTTAAAATAGCTTGAATGTATCTCTACACCCTTGCTTTATTTATAATATGCTAATTAGCCCCACCTCCACTCAATTGCATGAGCTCAGAGATCCACTCGGTCAACTTACTGAGGTAAACTCTGCGCAATGATATCGCTTTTTACAATGTCGGACACATAACGGTAATTAATATGATTAGCCTTTTGCTTGACTACATTATCAAACAGCTGTCTTCTAAAAATCAGCATCTTTAGAAACGCTTTCAACGCCTTAGAACGTCAGTGGAGAAAGACATATAGTTCATCATAACATCGTTATATATCATACACTCACTATATTGCTAAATCTACCCTACCCGCTCATGGTTAATGATATGCTAAAGCCCGCTGGCTTTATATGACCACAACTAACTAATGATGTTATTGTTAACATACAACTTCTCAGAAACCGTATATTCGTACCAAGCAAAATAATTATACACAAACAAATTTAAATAGCTACTTATTCAGACATTAGCAAGTGTTAGCTTGTTAGCTTGCTGCCTTCTAGTCACGTAGTCAGATAAGCAAGCAAATCTGAAAAAAATGAAAAAAAGGGGGCGAAGATACATATGGTTAGAAATGTTTACCTCAGCTGGTGTGATCATCCTTCATGTCTTAAATTATGTAAACAATGGAGATTATCAAATCCAGTTAATACATTAGCCTGTTTCTCTGTATTTACTACATAAATATGCGATATGTAGTAATAAAATAATGAATTTGTCCACATTGGGGACAGATTAAGCTTAAGGAATCTCTTTAATGTTGCAAATGTTTGTCTTTATCCTGACTAAAGGATTATATTTTCAAAAGAGTGGTAGTTATGGCTGAAAATGTAGAATTGCTGTAGCTATGCACTGCCCGCAAAAGTGCTCTTCTCCGATGAGAGTGTGGCATGGCTGAATGAACACTATGAGAACAACCAGATGATGATTGATGTGTTTTTTCCATTCTGTTAGACACAAGGCCACCTCTACGCCAGTCTCTCAAGAGAACATACACACATTCACATAGCACATATAGTACACGGATGGGGGCTTTATAAAGACAGTCTCACACCTTGTCATAATTATATTCATACACAATTATGTTCTTTGAAATGGAAAAACAAGCATGACACATAGCTACTATTTGTGATTTTACTGGTCTGCTTTCTCTCTGTTTAAGTGAGAAAGGAAGAGAGAAACATCCTCAGGCTAGGGACGTTTGTCAGAAGGGGGCAAGGTGAGAATTGTTGTCTCAGTCTTGTAAATAGGCAACAGCTGTAAGGGTGGTAACTACCAGCCTTACCAATCACACGCAGAGATGGTCATGCCACAAAGGAGGCTGGCTACAACTCAAACAATAGGAGAACAGGAGGCCAAGTGCATTAATGTAGATCTCATCGCACTCTTCTGCTTGATTTTTTAGCTGGTGAGCGAGCAACAAGAGAGCCGTCCCTTGCTGAGCCCTTCTATCGATGATTTCCTCTGCGAGACCAAGTGTGATGGAGCTGCCCGCCCAGTAACCTCCAACACAGCAGGTACCAGAGATACTGACCTTCCTCTTCTTCCTCAAAAAAATCTGCTTCTCCACTATACTATACTTCACTGCACTATACTATTATGCTATGCTATATCTGAAATGTTAAAGAATTGGTTCACTTCAGAATTAAAATTTTCTGATAATTTACTCACCCCCATGTCTTCCAAGATGTTTGTCTTTCTTTCTTCAGTCGAAAAGAAATTAAGGTTGAGGAAAACATTACAGGATTTTTCTCCATATAGTGGACTTCAGCGGCTACCAACGGGTTGAAGTTCCGAATTGCAGTTTTAGTGCAGCTTCAAAGGGCTCTACACAATCCCAGATGAGGAACAAGGGTCTTCTCTAGCAAAACGATCGGTCATTTTCTTAAAAAAAAATATAAATTATATACTTTTTAGCCACAAATGCTCATCTTGCACAAGTTCTGCGATGTGCCTCGCATTAAGTAATCACATTGAAAAGGTCACGCGTGACGTAGGCAGAAGTACAGAGCAAATGTTTACAAAGCGAACATGGTTTCTAAGTCAAACAGCCTTTACAAAAAAAGGTAAAACAACGATGTCAGGTGATTTTGAAGTTGGAGGACAAAATGAGATGAAGTTTTTCGCCCTACCGCAAGACGAGCATTTGTGGTTAAAGAGTATATACTTTTTTTTTCTTTTTTTTAGAAAATGACTGATTGGCCCTTATTCCTCGTCTGGGATTGTGTAGAACCATTTGAACCTGCATTGAAACTGCTATTTGGATGTTATTAAATAATCATTTAATAACATTTACAATACAATCTGATTTTTACAAACCAAAAACCAACAAGCATAGTAGATTAATTGGATTTTTTAATCTAAAATATACTACCATACAATAGTTTGGGGTCAGTAAGATTTTGGTTATTTAAATTAATACTTTTATTCAGCAAAAATACATTAAATTGCTCAAAAGCAATAGTAAAGTCTTTTATACTATTACAAAATAATTCTATTTCAAATAAATGCTGTTCTTTTGAACATTCTATTCATCAAACAATCCTAAAAGAGATGTTTCATGGTTTCTACAAAAGGTTTAAGCAGCACCACCATTTTCAGCTGTGATAATAATAATAAATGTTACTTGAGCACTAAATAAGCATAGCATCAGGATCATGTGACACTGAAGACTGGAGTAATGGCTGCTGAAAATTCAGCTTTGCCATCACAAGAATAAATTACATTTTATAATATTAAACAGTTGTTTTAAATTGTAATATATTTTACAATATTACTGTTTTTACTGTATTTTTAGTCAAATAAATGTAGCCTTGTTGAGGATTAGAGACCCCTTTTAAAAACTTTAAAATAGTATATTGTAGCTCTGTAGTGAAAAAAAAAAAAATAATAATAATAGTTAGTTGTCCAGTCATTTTCACCTTCTTCCCAGCATGCATATTCGTACAAAAATGAATAGAAGAAATTGTAACACTCCATGGCAACTACAAATGGATCAGCCTAAAAACACTATATTTGAGCATGATTTAAACTTTAAAAGCACAGTTTATCATACCAGTGTTGTTCAATGTTATTCCTGATGGAAATTCAGATTGATTCAAATAGATGTACTTGCATGACTGGAAATAGCTGCCTGGTGGCGTTACCAAGATAACTGCAAAGTTGAATGACTTTAAAAGGGACTTTATTAAGCTAAATAGGTAATTTCCAATTTAGTCAAGACATTAACTTAATATAATTAAGTAAATTATAATTAAACAAAAGACATGCATACCTTTACCTTATCAAGGCAAACAAAATTCCACTGTTTAAACAAATGTGTGATATTTTTGTGTAGCTATTAACATGGCAAACCTCAACGGTGGCTGCTCATGCTTACATTTCTACCTAATTAATTCCTCACAGATGTTGTCTGCATTATATACATCTTCAACACTTATTAGCAGAGCTGACAGACACATTACTAAATGAGGAAGTAAGTGGCCTCTTACTTCATGACAGCAGTATTACGTGAAGTTCACACTGAGAGGCTAAGCAAGTAAAACTATTTATTTCACTTGCATCCTGTCTTGCCTACACCACAAAGCAATTAAGACAACCTCTCCTACTCCCTATAGAGTATCTTGTTTACTTTCTGATTGTGGAAAACAGCATATTCAATTTACCAACAGATTACGTTTGGAGGATCTTTCGATTTGGTTGTAAAAAAGCAGCAGTCTGCTAATTACTGTTCCTCTGAACATAATGCATATTGAGGTTCAGAAATTACCAGGCAAAACTTTCTGCAATCAAAATGTCACATACTTCACAGTATGAAAGATTTTCAGTCCGTCAAACAAATAGTAAAAGTGCCAGTTATTGATTTATGTGTAGTTGAGTATGTAAGTACCTGACTTGAAATGTGAAGCCAGAGTCAATTGCTAAGTAAACACTACATTAAATTCATAGTTTCTTGTTGGTACCACTTTAAATGTTTTTGCACAATGTTTATTAATATATGCTAAATTAAACTACATTCTTGAAGAAGAGTTAAAATGATTAGAGAAATACCAGACTTTTTTAAGCAGTGTCTGTCTATAACAGGAATGGGGCTAATTATAGAAATTTATATTCAGGTCTTTAAAGGGAACTGCTGTAATCTCTGAATTCAATTATTATTCTCTGGCAGATTCTCCTGACTGAGATTTTGATTAATTTTAGCAATAAAAAAATCACGACTTGCTTTGATTTAAGTATTGTCATCATATTATCAAGGCATCAGGACTCCCATACTTCTTTCATTGAGACACTTATGAGATTCAAAGCAAGACCAGTGCATTGAACCACACTGAATTTTATCTCTATATCACGTCTTAAGCATCTACAAACTAATTAATAATAATAATAAACCATCAATGTGTAAGATCATGTAAACTTAAACCTAGATATATTTTTGGTTCTTATAACAATTTCAGTACCACATTTACCAGTGAATTGGTGGCTTATTCAATGCACACATGCTTATCTGCTTTATCATTTTAACATCAAAACCAGAGAACAATCACGATTTCAAAATGTTTATTTATATATACAGTCAAACCAAAAATTATTCAGACATTTTTTATATATTTTTACTAGTAGGTGCAGTTCACTATAGTTCATTTATGTAAGTGAGGATAGCAAAATAAAGTAAACTGACATATTATAGTGAATAATATAGTGAATAAACTGTATTAATGAATGAAATGTTCAAGGTGTCTGAATAAATTTTGGTTTGACTGTGTGTATATATATATATATATATATATATATATATTCTAATATTTTTATAATGATGTTTTTGTCAATGACATGACATTCAATTTTGTCCTGTCTATTCATTTATTCAAAAATAAACACGAAACCTTTCTTGAAAATGCTATACAAGTTTTTCAAAACTATATGAAAACAAAAACTACATATTTATGAACTTAATACAGGTGTTTAAAACAATTTTTCCTTCCTTTTAAAAATGTTTCATTTTTTTAATGTGGGCACATTATATGTCTTTGACCCAGTTATCAAGTTTTATTGTCCAATCATTGCATTCAATCTTTCAATCAATTCATCTTCTTGATTATATTGATGGCTGAGGTTCTTGTACTCTGAGCTTGTTTTAAAGTAAAGGGGTTTTGAAGATGTCAAAATTTTGTGTGCAATCTGGTCCTTGTGTGGTCGGCAGATACAAAAGCATGTGGTGTTAACCTGGTTTCAGCTCTGATGTTTGTGTCAGATTTCAGAAGGTGTGCTGTCAAGCCCTCAAGGCTTGGGATCATGCATCCTCCATGCTGGCATCTATATCCAGTACTGACCTGCATGGACATTTTGTCTACTGGTTATGAAGACTTCTGTTCTACATGCCAGATGGCTAACAGGAAGGCGGTAGAAGCTGTAGAATATGTCTGTACCGTCTGTTCTTAGTGGTCACGTACCGTATAATGGGGGGTTCGACCATCTGAAAGTTTTATGCTTTAATCTCACCTAATCACAAAAAGCTGACTACATTCCCTCTGAATATTAAATGAACACATTCTTCTCAACTTCATACTCTGCAGCAGAACACAGTGTTCTGTAGAGAGTGTTCTTGATAAAGTGTGTGTATATATATATATATATATATATATATATATATGTATATACACACACACACACTATATCAAACGCTCTTTGTTCTCTTGGAGAGGAACATGCAACATCAAAGATTATTTGACACAGGCCCCTGAGCTGTCGGAACTGCCTGCTGTCTTTATTGCTGTGACCACGCAGGTAGATAAGTGCCTAGAGTAATAACTAAGCTAGAATATGTTTTTTCTTTCCTTTAAACTCTGGACTTTTGGTTGATGTCATAATTTGAAACTGAGCAAAAACTTGCTAGTTCACAGTTTATTTCTAATGCAAAATGAGACTTTATGACATTGGCTCTCAAATATTAGATAGAAACTTTACCAGGGTTGCCAGGTTTTCACAACAAAACCCGCCCAATTGCTATTCATAACTAACTCAGTCGCATTTCCAGGGGTAAAATCTGTGTTTTTGGTGGGGTTCCCCTGGTAAAATTCATATTTCAGGGGCTAAATATCATGCTATTTGGGGTTGCTACAACCCGCGGACATAAAAAACATCCCGCGGCAACAGTGTTCAAGAAAACCGTGAACTTGGCAACACTGACCTTCACCTTCTCAGTTCCTCTTGAACCTTCATTCAGTTCACTGAGACCATCACAACTTTCAAAAAAGTTCCCTCTTTCTCTTTACTTTTGCTCTAGCTTGTGTACTAATCTAGCTTATGCTTGAAACTTGGCATTGGCCATGGGATGCATCCCACTCTTTCAGAACCACTAAACTTTCTGGAGCAGGAAGACAAATAAAAGTAGATGATTTTTTTTTATTTTTTTTTGCTTCCTTTGTCCAGTACTGTCCTCCACTCTGGACTTGCTGGATCTGAGTGAGCCTGGTGAGAGAAGACACAGCAAAGACAGGAAGAGCCCTCTTTCTTCTAAGGGAACGCCATACAGGAAGAAGCCAGATGAAACAGAGCTGATCCAAGTGGATGTTGAACAGAGCACACCCTGTTCCCACACACCTGAAAAAATTTCATTGGACTCAGGTATTAAGTGTCACACAGCTAATGTGAAGGGCTGTTATGCCAAGTAGTTCTTGTAAATCAGTCAAGGGAAATCAGATTGTTACACAAATGAAAATGTTTTTTACCTGAACAGATTCTGTAACGCATAGTACTTTTTCATTGAGAAGAACATTACAAGCTTACATATCTTGCCCTCTTCAATATGTGCATACTGCAAATGCCTTTGGTGTTGTTTGTGTTTTACTTGGGTTGCATTATGATAATATATCTCTGTCAAACAACATGACCTCATTTTGTTTACAGTAGCAGTTCCATCTTCATTGGACAAATGGGAAGAACTCAACCCACACCCAGAGCGAAATGGTAGCAGAAAGTGGAAACTTGAGAGAAGACGTTCATCAAAAAATTCTGGCGAATTTGTGTGGTAAGTCACTGCTCTAAAAAAAAAAAAAAAAAAATACAAAAATCCTCAATTACTTCTAAAAGATATCTAAAAGATATGAATAATAGTTTTCAGTAATGTGACTGGCACTGAGACCTGGAGGGAAAAAGATCCATAGAACTGCAGCACAGGCCTGTCAATTTTCCATCTGTTTCAAGCCACTAATATTTAGATTAGGTTGATCAAGACAAAAGGTTTGGGCACTTGTGATCCTTATACAGCACCTGCTGCAGTATTTCAGTCACTAAAAACAGCAGGACATTCTAAAACATTTATCATGAAACTTGAACTTAACATGTATACACCTTATCAGTATTGGGGTAAAGCATTACAAGTAACTTGAGTTATGTAATCAAATGACTTTTTCAAGTAACTAGTAAAGTAATGCATTACTTTTTCAAATAAGTAATGCAAGTTACTTTTTCACATTGACTGACAGCTCTCCTGTCCCCATGTTGAGAGAAATAAAGTGCAGAGGTGTTGTGTGCGCTGTGTAACACAACACAGCGCACACATTGTAGTTCCAAACTAAATGTGAGCATGCATTTACTCATCTCACTTGCACGAAAATGAATAAAAACAGTGAAAAACAATCTCAGAATTTTACTCAAACCTGTAATACGTAATTAACTATATTAAATTACACAAATATACTTTATGTATTTAATCCCATTTTATTAACCAATGTCTTTACTGCTGACCTTCAATGATCTAATTCAACCATACTAATAAGCAAAAATGACTTTAGATTAGATTTAGAAATAAGAGTGTTGAACTTCCTTCTCCTATATCCTGTTCTTCTTTAATCCAGAATGGCAGCACAGCTGAAAGGTTAGTTTGAGCTGCGCCCTCTACTGTACAGGAGTGAATTTACATTTCCTTCAGCCCGAGGCTTATTCATTTAACTTTTGGTGTGAAAGGGCCTTAACATTTGCCAAAAATATAACTTTTTTGTTGTTATTAACAAATTAAAAAATAAAAAGTAGCGCAAAAGTAATGTAATGCATTACTTTTCATAAAAGTAAATAAGTAACGCAATTAGTTACTTTTTTTTAGGGAGTAACGCAATATTGTAATGCATTACTTTTAAAAGTAACTTTCCCCAACACTGCACCTTATAGTGATGATGCATACTATATACAGGCAAGCAGATGAGCGCAGAAACTCAGCGCTCTAAATGGAAACCTCGTGTTGCGTTTGTATTCTGGGTTCATGTGCTTGCATTATCAATAACGTTGGTGTATATTGAATTTGGTCTTTTAATATCACTGCTTACTACATTAGTACTTAGTACAAACCTGGTAAAAAATAACTAGTTGGCAATGGAGGAAAGCCTCGTTTTATCCTGCAGGTGGGCATTCTTATTATGGTGTGATGAGAAAACTATGAATAGGTAGCAGTAGCACCTTTATTTAACATCAATTTCTTATGACACAACCCCAGGTCTATGGATTGCAAGACTCAGCTAGACACTGCCCCCAGGAACTCCCTGGAGGTAAATAGTAAAGTAGAGGCCGAAGCCGTGCCAGTAACTCAAGTAAGTGCAACACCAAGCAACACTTATCGCTCTTTTTATGAGTCATGATCGTCTGTACATATGTCAGTGACTTTCACATGTTATTTCCCATGTGTCCCACTTTTGTAGTGTTGTCAAACATTATTATAAGTCCATCCAATTGAACTATGAATGGTTTGTCACTCAATACATTGTGGAACATTCTGTGCTAATGTCTAGAATTCTTTATTTTCAGCTTAACAGGCAATATGTTAGTGGAAGACACGTAAGCCTCTCTGTGCACTCTTTGTTTGAATCGCTGAATGGTCTATGCATTTGCACCATGGCAACAGCATCACCACCAAATTCAATACAAAAAAGACCAAACCTTTTTGGCAATACTTGAGCTACATTCATGGCGAATAATGAACTGAAGTGCTGATTTTGTGGTGGGTCACAGTTTGCAAGCGCTTCCAAATTTGTTGTGGTGCTACAGGGTACAAATGTTACACGCTTTTATCCTCAGTGAAGCATGCAGGTCTGTTGTATTGCTATCTATCATGATTAGATTATTAGCAAATTAATTATTGGCCAGCCACTGTCCTATATCAACATCAGATGTTGTACATTATTGCATACAGTTTGCTCTGGGAGAAGGCATAAAAATGAAATTACACCAAATATATAGTGTCCAACAGTGGGTGCCTCCTCCAGTACCTTTAATTTGCTCCTCTGGTTTGTAGTCAGGTTAAAATGTCATGTGGTGCGACTCCCCAAAAACGTATCGTTACTCTACCTTTCTAAAGTTTGGGGTCTATAAGATTTTTTTAATGTTTTTGTCTTTCACCCATGCTTGCATTTATTTGATCAAAAATACATTAAAAACAGTGAAATATTATTGAAATAAATTGTGAAATATTATTAAATTTAAAATAACTTTTCTATTTTGATATGTTTTAAAATGTAAATATGTAGATATCAAAACTGAATTTTCAGCATCCATTACTTCAGTCTTTGGTTGTGACATACATAATAAATATAATATGCTGATTTGGAGCTGATCAATATATCGTGTCACAATATTTTGCAATACAACAATATGCAGTGGCGTGCCCTTTGCGGTCGCATCGCAGTGCCCCCGCGTTCCCATTTCTCCTCCCCCGGAACGCGATTTCTACCGAGGGAGACCCACAACCACATCTCCCTGTGCACGCCACTGACAATATTTATCGTGGATAGTGACTATGTATTGTGTGTAGTGAAAATTACACCAAAATGAAAATTACTGTGTGAGGAGTTTGAGTGTCAGTACTACATTAAACTACTATATATAATGTTGAATATAATGTATAATAATGCAGTGGGGGAATATTTGTGTGTCCTGATAATGCCAAATGTCTTGTTACCAGTAAAAGTGGCCTACATCATTTTAAATATATCTTGTTAGTAACAGAGTGCAAGCATATTCGTCTAAAATAATTCTGTATTTTCAGTTTCAGAATCATGAAATATTTTTATTCTGGCGTCACCATTGTTTCCACTCCAATGTAATACCAAATTTAGCATTTTAATCAACAGTACATTTTTGTTAAAGGTGCCGTAGAATTTAAAATTGAATTTACCTTGGCATAGTTGAATAATAAGAGTTCTGTACATGGAAATGACATACAGTGAGTCTCAAACACCATTGTTTCCTCCTTCATATGTAAATCTCGTGCGTGAAAAACATAGCCAGTATTAACGTCTGGACCTGTACAGCCGAATCATCAGAAGTTATGCGGGTATTGTGAAGCATGCAAGCAATGACAATAGCAAAAATGGCAGATGGATCTATAATAACTGTTCATGATACATGATATATTTGTAAATTGTCTTTCTAAATGTTTCGTTAGCATGTTGCTAATGTACTGTTAAATGTGGTAAAAGTTACCATTGTTTCTTACTCTATTCACAGAGATCAGAGCCATGTCGTTATTTTCACTTTAAATCCGAAAATGCTTGTAGTCTGTATAATTCATAAACGCATATCTGCATTTTTTATAAATCTCTCCAATAGTGTAGCTTTAGCCATGCAGCATTATCAAACTCATTCAGAATCAAATGTAAACATCCACAATATGCCATACTTACGTGATCTGATATGCTGCATCACAAACAGTTTGTAAAGATCCATTTTGAGAGTTATATTGTGAACTTCAGTATTGTTTATGCAGTGTTTAATTGCAGTCGCGAACTTGGGGGCGGGGAGCACGAGCATTTAAAGGTGTACACTTACCAAATCAGAGCATTTTTAATCCCACCCCAAAATAGGCAGTTAAAACATGGAATAATACAAAATCTATGGGGTATTTTGAGCTGAAACTTCACAGACACATTCTGGGGACACCAGAGACTCATATCTTGTGAAATAGTGTTCTAGGGCACCTTTAACCTTTTACCATATGTCTTGGAGTATCGCAGTAATATCATATCATGCGTTCAGTATCGTTATGTATCAAATCGCGACATGAGGGTATCGTTACACCCCTATGTCATACTGTACATCACTGAACCTTATATACTTAAACCTTGCATTAGGAGTACAGGTACATTTTTCTTATATGTCTCAAGACTAGTCATGATGAAGCAATCATTACACTTGTGAGCTGCATGGTTCTAAAAACACTGAGCTCGAATTGTCTTTCGGCCATGAGGTGCAGTGGAAATGGAATGTGTAATGTTAAATGTAATTGTTGCACTGACACAGGGTCTGACAGGGCACATTAAATGTAATTATACAGAGCTGCACCAGCACAATGAAGCAAGACCAATTGTCCTTTTTGAGGCCTCCATTATAGCCTCCTGTATGAAATCCGTTTAACTTGGTAACCTTGGTAATTGATTAATATCCAATGAGGCAGGTGGCAAATACTTCATCGTATTCCTTTGATTCAGCCTGCCTGGAAGGCTTTGTTATGCCGAGAATTGAATTGGGGGAATGGAAGTTTTCCTTTGATAGCTCAACACTTGACATTTAGAGTGACCTAAGAACAAGATACAAATACAGAGGGTGAATTTTAAAGGGTAACTTTATGATTACATTATTCATTAAATTGACAAGCAACTTTAAAGTTTAAGGAGCACCAAAAACATTATTATCAATGAAAATGGAAAACTAGGGCCGTCAATTTAACATGTTAATTTAATGTGACTAATTTTTTTACAAAGACACAATTAAAAAGCAATAAACTAATAGCAAAATGTAGTATAGTATTTTATAGTGTTTGTTTTTAACATCCAAAGCCGTCAGCAAATGTAAACAGAAAGTTCCTATTATTTATCATGCCCATATGTCACCCTCTAAATTTGAAACCTCTCCAGATGAAGCCTTTATGACTCTGAGAAAATAAAACCCCTGAGATCTTAGTGTTGTGTTTTATTTTGCAGTAAGCTTGATTTTCATTGCTGTGTGGTATACACACACAGCAGTGTAGTCAAAATGAATGGCTTTGCCGCATGTGAAGCATGTCTTCAGGTGTACAGTGCTGAAAATGATGTGTATTTGACGATTCATGCTGAGCAAAGGTCTCCTACCATGCTATTTTCAGATTTGCATACTGAGAAAAATGTGCAGGGCAGCACATTGTGCATGACAGTCCAGAACCATTATGAGTGTGAGAACATTATGTGTGGACAGCAAGACCTCAAAAGAATGAAAGTGAGAAAGAAACAGAGAGAGAGAGAGAGAGAGAGAGAGAGAAAGAAAGAAAGAAAACAAGAAGACCCTGTGCTGCTAATGCTGGCATTTCTCCTGGCCTCTGGCATCAGGGGTTTGGCCAGGGCAGGGCCTTTTCTCCTGTCAGAGTGATTGAGAGATGGCTGACCACGTTTTCTCTGACTCCTCTGTGTGCATGTGTTTGACAGGGCCGTTTGAGCAAAGACCAAAGGTGGGGTAGCACACTGCTGTCCAGAAACCAGTCTCTGGAGGAAGAGTTTGAGAGAGCTAAGGCAGCAGTGGAGGTAAGCCAAAAGCTCCTATTAAAAATGTCTATGTGCATCACAAACATTATCTCATGGCTCATGGGCATTAATGGGCAGTGTCTATATACTAGTAGTTGACCAATATATTGCCATGGCCTGGCAATTTTTTTTATCAACATCGGCCGATACGTTTTTTTGTTTGACTGATGGCTGCAGGACTTTTATTTTGAAGGCACCGAGAACACCAGCACTTGTTGTAGTCATGACATTTTCACTGTGTACTGTATGTAAAATTAAATCTACCTTCTCTTTATTTGAAAAATATGATTACCGGTCGACCACTACTATTTACATGGAGTGCAAGACACCAACCTTTGCTGACAAAGGCTTTTTTTCACTAAAGACACTGAACTGAATTGAGCTGAATAATAACAGTATTGTCTTCTGTAGAGCTGCTTTACAGCTGAAATTGAATTCGTTTCATGTTTTTGTTTCAATTTTGCAACATTAACACTGTTATTGTCCCATTTATTACTTTGAAGCTGCTTTGACAAAATCTGTATTGTATAAAGCCCTATATAAATGTAACTTGTCGTGTGTCACGGCTGGGTTGCAAATAAAGTCGAAAGCAGGATCTATTAGCAGCAGTAATGGTTTTATTTAGGATAGAACGCAGGAGTCATGGAAACAGAACAACTCAGCTTAACATAGAACAGACAACTGAACAAGGGAAACTGAGGACTTCATGTGTTCTCGGAATTATTGTACAGTACATACGGGTTTCCAAGGGGGGAAAAAATGCAAATGCAATTTGCACAAGCTCTTGTGAATTTAGCTGCATTCCAAAGTTCAAGTTTGGTGCACTTTAATTTCACATGAAGACGTAAGACCTATAGAATATTGATATGTCACAGCATGACCTCTTAGCTGAATTAAAAGAATGCACACATCTCTAGTATTGCAGAAAATGGAGTAGATTGTATAATTTTACATTTTGGATATATTATGTGTTGAATTATTTTGCAAATTTTGCATGCTCAAAGTCTAGTTTGACCGTGACTCCATCATTACTCAGATATTTTACCTACATAGTACAAATAGTATATCACTTTAATTTACACTTTTTGTGAATAGCTTCCACTATTTGCACTATTTGTTGCTATAATACTTGGTGCAAATAGTATCCACTGCTATTTACATTCGGTGCAAATAGCACCTGCCTTTTTTTATACTAATGCTAATGCTGCATTACTGTAATATTGTTCCAAAGTCAGTGTTTATCAACTTATCAACAGACAAAGATGGAGTCTACAGACATTTTCCACTTTTTCTATCCTGGTTTAATTTGCAGAATTCAGCAGAGTGGATTTAAATAAACTAAAAGGAGTGAACTAGAGCTGAGAGTATACACTCATATTAGCCAAAAGCATTATTCAGTTAATTAAAATGCTTAATAAATGAATTTTTACAAGGGCCAACACTTTTGTACACTCTTTGGGAAGGCTACCTACTAATGGCTTACTTATTAGATGTCTCTGAACATGGTAGATGGATAGTGCACTCAAAAATGAAAATTCTGTAAATCATTTATTTATCTTCATGTCGTTCCAAACCTGTATGGCTTTCTTTCTGTGGAACATAAAAGAAGATATTTTAAGATTTTTTTTATTTTAAGATTTTTTTTTAAGGAAGTCATACAATTTTCAAATTACATGAGGATAAGTAAATGATGATGGAATTTTCATTTTTTAGTGAATTATCACTTTAAATTTGAATGGAAGAAAATATTTTAACATCGAAAGAATCAACATGAAGTAACGTGAAGGTGTGCTCTCCACTGCTAAAATAAATGACTTAACAAGGCCTCACTTTTGTGGCTTTGGAGGAGTTGAAAACCGTCTGCTGTCACGAGTACAATGTGATGCTAATTAGCCTCACTCAATAATTGATTGATTATAATGTCATCACTGTTGCTCATGGAATAAGTTGAACCATATAATAAGTTTCCATTGCTCAATGAGAGGATAAAATAGGCCAGTCATGCAGCATCAGGTGGCAGAGGAGAAGGTATTGTGCTTTCAGAAACTAGATATGGGCTAATTCAGCTGGAGACCCTGCTATCCAACATCAGTTCCTCTGCTTCACTGATCACAACCGCTGATGCATTGGAAGAAATTACTTGTAAGGCCTGTCACTCAGGGGGGGGGGGGACATCTAAACACAATATCTCAACCAGAAAGCAATTTTTTGATATAACAGCAGCTACATTTATATCAGTATTTTCAGCAGTTGTGCTTGGGTAAGATAGTCTTTGAATTTTTATTTTATTTTATTCATTTTAATTTGAAATGATTCATTTTCAGTCTCGAATACACAAAATAGTAACCAAAACTCGCCAATAAAAATCATGTATTTCATCACAATGTGACAAGACTACTTAGTGCTGTGTTAAGAGTTCTCACAGCTTAATAGTTTATGTTGTTCGGATGCGTGTCAGTTGTTGCACTTATAAGATGCCAGCTATTGTATTACATTTGTTGCAGAGGTAGAGTGCTAAGGGTAAAAACATGGGGATGAATAATGGAGGAGGAAGGGCACATCTAAAAGTGAGAGTGAAAGCAGTACAGTACAAATAACCACTCAATGCAGAATTTGGTTACTGCAGAGCACTGGTTATGCTGTAGCCCTCAAGACAGCGGCTATTACAGCTATAGGACTGAGATGATGTTCGGTTTGGAAGGGAGTTGGAGGGGGTGGGACTTAGTGTACAGTAAGTAGTGATTCTAAGGCTGCAATGCACAAATGGAGGGTTGATCGATAGCACCATCCTTGAGTTTCGATCATTACGGGAACTCTGGCCTACACACCGAGAGCTGCCCTTCTGCCTCCAGCCCCCCTATAACTGCATATATTTAATATGATTATTAGCTGAACTCCTGAGTCCTGAATTATCCAGAAAGCTACTTTCTGCGACAGTAAGGCCAGTTTCCAATCATTTTTATTTGTTGATGTCCTGAATGAAGAAATACCTTGGAGCCTAAAATGAATTGAAATGGAGAATCACTGGGCTGGGCTGCTTACTGAGCAGTGAATAAAGATGCAAGATAGATGGAAAATACATTTTACGCCCCAGAGTCTTAGGGTAGGATGTTGGGATGCAGGAAACAGAACTGATATTATGCTGCTCTTTTTAGAAACAGGCAGACAGTGGCAGTCCATGCAGGATGGCTGACTCTGTGCTGGTCAGGGCCAAATATAACACAAAGGTGTGTTAAATGCAAGGATTTATGCTGTGAATACATCACATAACTAATGATGTATAAATACCATGTGCCAGCAGGGAACCTTTGGGTCATTAAGACTTGTCACTTCTAAAACAATAAATGCATTTATTTTGCAAAGAAGGAAGAGTATGATTGATTATATAGGATTTAGCTTTACAATAGCACACTTCCAGTAACTCAAAATCCATCATCTGCTCCTTTCCATCTTCTAACATGTTGGACGTTTCAAATGATGCAAAATGACAGGGATCGGTTTTAACAGCAGGACTTGACAGCTTGTCAATTCTTTTTTTTTATATGCTCAACAAACCAAACTCTCACACAGAAAGTTCCTGCATTTCGGGGGCAAATACAGCTACTGAAGGAGCAGTAGAGTAATGCAGTTACATGATAAATTCTGTCCTGCAAACATTTTTTTATTTAGTTAAGTATTTTATTTTTAATTTATGATGGATATTAAATTGCAAATATGAATGTAATATTAATATGTATATAGTAAGTACAATAGGGACTACTTCAGTTTGTGCCCTGACAGTTTTGCTGACTCATATATTCAAAACTCTGTCAGAAGTTATTGTTCAGAAGTTTATTAGAAGCCTCATTGGAATTTGTATGACTTCTATGTATGAGTGTCACACTCAAGTTTTTAATTGTTTGTCATATCTGTCTTAAGGGGTTTTATCATTCCAATCATGAACTGACCCTTGGTCTCTTTTAGTTTGTAATTATGAGATGAATATATTCACTTGCTCCTCTATTAAAGAGTTAGTCTTTGAGAGAGTTCAAATAATTCTTTGCATCCACCACCCCAACTTTCTCCTATTATGGACAGCAAGTCAAACCTGTCCATATCCCTCTTATATACTACAACCCGAATTCCGGAAATTGAAAAAATGAAAACTAAAAGGCTTTTAAATCACATGAGCCAATATTTTATTCACAATAGAACATAGATAACATAACAAATGTTTAAACTGAGAAATTTTACACTTTTATCCACTAGATGAGCTAATTTCAAATTTGATCCCTGCTACAGGTCTCAAAAAAGTTGGCACGGAGGCAACAAATGGCTGAAAAAGCAAGACATTTTGAAAAGATTCAGCTAGGAGAACATCTAGCAACTAATTAAGTTAATTGATATCAGGTCTGTAACAAGATAAGCTATAAAAGGGATGTCTTAGAGAGGCAGAGTCCCTCAGAAGTAAAGATGGGCAGAGCTGTGAAAGAGTGCGTAAAAAGATTGCAGAATACTTTAAAAACAATGTTTCTCAACGTCAAATTGCTAAGGCTTTGCAAATCTCATCATCAACAGTGCATAACATCATCAAAATATTCAGAGAAATCTCTGTGCGTAAGGGACAAGGCTGAAGACCTTTATTGGATGCCCGTGGTCTTCGGCCCTCAGACGACACTGCATCACTCATCGGCATGATTGTGTCAATGACATTACTAAATGGGCCCAGGAATACTTCCAGAAAATACTGTCCGCCGTGCCATCTGCAGATCCCAACTAAAGCTCTATCATGCAAAAAGGAAGCCATATGTGAACATGGTTCAGAAGCGCTGTCGTGTCCTGTAGGCCAAGGCTCATTTAAAATAGTTTCAAAGTAAAAAAGTGTTCTATGGTCAGACGAGTCTAAATTTGACATTCTTGTTGGAAATCATGGAAGCCGTTTCCTCCGGGCTAAGGAGGAGGGAGACCTTCCAGCGTGTTATCAGTGTTCAGTTCAAAAGCCAGCATCTCTGATCGTATGGGGGTGTGGGCGGTATGGGCAGCTTGCATGTTTTGGAGAAGCTATAAATGCTGAAAGGTATATAAAGGTTTTGGAGCAACATATGCGCCCATCCAGACAATGTCTATTTCAGGGAAGGCCTTGTGTATTTCAGCAGCACAATGCAAAACCACATACTGCAGCTATTACAACAGCATGGCTTCGTCGTAGAAGAGTCTGGGTGCTGAATTGGCCTGCTGCAGTCCAGATCTTTCACTTGTAGAGAACATTTGGCGCATCATTAAACGAAAGATGACCACAAATTCTTTAGCAGCTAGAAACCTATATCAGGCAAGAATGGGACCAAATTCCAACACCAAAACTCCAGAAACTCACAACCTCGATGCCCAGACGTCTTCAAACTGTTTTGAAAAGAAGAGGAGATGCTACACTATGGTAAACATGCCCCTGTCCCAACTATTTTGAGACCTGTAGCAGGCATCAAATTTGAAATGAGATCATTTTGTGCATAAAATTGTAAAATTTCTCAGTTTAAACATTTGTTATGTTATCTATGTTCTATTGTGAATAAAATATTGGCTCATGTGATTTGAAAGTCTTTTAGTTTTCTTTTTTTTTTTTTCAAATTTAAAAAAACGCCCCAACATTTCCGTAATTCATGTTGTATATAAATGCAGTTATTATTTTATAAACTAACAATTGTATTTGATGAGCATTCACTGTTTACAAGTTAGATTTATCCTTGAAAATTTACCAAAAGGAATAAACTTAATTCAAGATATATTTTCTGAAAACAAATTTGTTAATGTAATGTAAATGTATCTTATTTTAAGAATGTTTAGGTAATTTTACTGGAATCTAACACAGAAATACTAACGAAGAACTATTTTTCAGGGTAAAGCATGTGCTTTTGTGTATACCATCCAAATAGAAATAAAAGTCTCAAACTTGTGAACCAAAGGGCATTCTATTTCAGCAACAAAGACCAATTATAAAAGATTTTCTCACCCCAGTGGAACAGCATGGCCTTGATCGTGTGTCTCTTGTTTGAAAATGAGGAAGACCAAGCGCCCTTTGGAGCCATCAGTTAAGGCCTCTGCCATGGCCTGCTGAGCTCCTGACAACATTTCAGACTTTTTTTGCGCATATAGAGCTATATCAATCTCTCAAGGGACGTACAATGCCATTTGAGGTAAGAGAACTCTAAAGGAAAGATGCCAGTCTTGAATGACAGACAATGTCACATGGGTGTTCAGGAATGCTTTTTCTGTGCCCCTTACACAGTAACAGCTTCAGGGTATGTCATAACAGCTCTCGCTATTCTTCATGGATCTTTTTCAGTGTTTCTGACATATATTTAAGTGGAACATATTTTTAGGTGACCAAAGTTGTTAATGTAATAGTTCACCCAAAAATAATTTTTCTTTCTGTGGAACACAAAAAAGGGAAATTGGAAGAGAATTTTGGTGACTGGAGCTTTTAAAGATTCTTTCAGGATTGTTGAAGGAATCAATTAGACTGCTGTTGTAAACCAGATTAAACCAATACATTGATTCAAAAGAACAGTTCATGAATCAGACCTCACTATTACTTTCATAAATAACTATTCATGTTTTTTGGTGAAGAACGACTTAAATTTTGAGATTTGCATTTCCTTACACAAACCTATTATATGGATTAGAAGACTTGAAATTTTATCATATGGATTAGAAGAAGAAAAACATTGTGTAGAGTGTATGGGCTACTTTTGTGCAGTGTTATTTTAGTATTATTTATTAAATGCTATTATAGTATTACTTAATATTTTAAGCTTTTATTTTTATATTTTACATTTAAATGTATGAAAGTATTTTTTTAAACAAATGTGATGTGTAAAGTTATCGAAAATAGGACTCTATAATTTAGAAACAGAATAATTGCGAAAAATTTGCTGGATTAAAAAAAATGTCTCTGATATGTTCTGTGAAGATGTGTGCTGTGAAGAATGTACTTAACACAAATGTTCTGGCTATTAAAAAGTTCAGTCAGGCAGTCTTTCTCTGGATGAGAGATAATGAGTCTTCAACTTTGACCTTTGACTAGTTGAATTGTCTCTGTGCTGAGCTGTTGGGGGGAAGAGGGGGTGGGTCATCCAATTACCGTAATTGACCACTTAGTGAAGCTGTTGCCCATCATAAAACACGGAGGGCCATTTATCTCCTCAACAAAAGATGTCATTGAACAAAATAATATCTCATCAACTTTCAGGCATACAACATTCTTTGAAAACCCTTATCATAAATACAATCTCTGAGGGAATCAAGCATGAAGGTTTTTGAAAAGCAGATAACTCTCTTACATCAGTGCTTTCCAAGTGAATATGAGCTGTAATGAAGGGACACCTGTATTGATTGGTAGGTGACTTCAACAAATACCCCTGTCGCTTCTGTTTTTATAACAGTGGTGTTATGTATTATGACAGTAATGTGTGAGGTTTTGATTAACAAGTATAACATGAATATATATATATAATATTATTAACATTTCAAAATAATTTTCAACCATTTTGTCCTTTTGCATCAAATTAAAGTGTTTCAGTGCAGTCAGTTCGCTGACTAATTCTATCCGAAAGTAATTTTTTTTTTTTTTTTTTTTTGATTAATCAAACCCTTTAGATGAGATTTCCAAATGTCCTAGATGGCTGAGAGCTGAATGATTGCTTGCGTGGCTGTGTAAGTCTCCTCTTGCCATCAGTATTCATGCACAGTGATTCATTATTCAGATTGCTGAGCACAGATTGTTCAGAAGCATGTTGATACAGATTTGAGACATTCATAAGTGTGTCACACCTGCAGAGACTCGACTAAAGACTAAGATTTACGCAGAGCATGATTTTACGGAGACACTTCATTTTTACTTTTTTTTTTTTTTTTTGTGGCTGGCTGCATTTAAAATTTCTAATTGGATTAAACAAATTCTGTAAATTAATAAATTAAAATGGTATTTCCGCATCTCTAAAATTTTTGACCAGTATGTGTGCTGTGAATCAAATCCATGACCTTGATGAGCTTCAGGAATTGCATCACTGTAATATCACTTATAAAAGGTTTTATAAGCTTTTCTGAGAAGTTTATATATATACAGGTGCTGGTCATATAATCAGAATATCATCAAAAAGTTGATTTATTTCACTAATTCCGTTCAAAAAGTGAAACTTGTATATTATATTCATTCATTACACAAAGGCTGATGTATTTCAAATGTTTATTTCTTTTAATTTTGATGATTATAACTGACAACTAAGGAAAATCCCAAATTCAGTATCTCAGCAAATTAGAATATTACTATACAAAGAAAGGATTTTTAGAAATCTTGGCCAACTGAAAAGTATGAACATGAAAAGTATGAGCATGTACAGCACTCAATACTTAATTGGGGCTCCTTTTGCCTGAATTACTGCAGCAATGCGGCGTGGCATGGAGTTGATCAGTCTGTGGCACTGCTCAGGTGTTATAAGAGCCCAGGTTGCTCTGAAAGTGGCCTTCAGCTCTTTCTGCATTGTTGGGTCTGGCATATCGCATCTTCCTCTTCACAATACCCCAGAGATTTTTTATGGGGTTAAGGTCAGGCGAGTTTGCTGGCCAATTAAGAACAGGGATACCATGGTCCTTAAACCAGGTACTGGTAGCTTTGGCACTGTGTGCAGGTGCCAAGTCCTGTTGGAAAATGAAATCTGCATCTCCATAAAGTTAGTCAGCAGCAGGAAGCATGAAGTGCTCTAAAACTTCCTGGTATACGACTGCGTTCAACTTGGACCTCAGAAAACACAATGGACCAACACCAGCATATGACATGGAACCCCAAACCATCACTGACTGTGGAAACTTTACACTGGACCTCAAGCAACGTGGATTGTGTGCCTCTCCTCTCTTCCTCCAGACTCTGGGACCCTGATTTCCAAAGGAAATGCAAAATTTACTTTCATCAGAGAACATAACTTTGGACCACTCGGCAGCAGTCCAGTCCTTTTTGTCTTTAGCCCAGGTGAGAGTTGTTCAAGAGTTCAAGGAATGCGACAGCTAAAACCCCTGTCTTGCATACGTCTGTGCGTAGTGGTTCTTGAAGCACTGACTCCAGCTGCAGTCCACTCTTTGTGAATCTCCCCCACATTTTTGAATGGGTTTTGTTTCACAGTCCTCTCCAGGGTGCGGTTATCCCTATTGCTTGTACACTTTTTTCTACCACATCTTTTCCTTCCCTTCGCCTCTCTATTAATGTGCTTGGACACAGAGCTCTGTGAACAGCCAGCCTCTTTTGCAATGACCTTTTGTGTTTTGCTCTCCTTGTGCAAGATGTCAATGGTCGTCTTTTGGACAACTGTCAAGTCAGCAGTCTTCCCTATGATTGTGTAGCCTACAGAACTAGACTGAGAGACCATTTAAAGGCCTTTGCAGGTGTTTTGAGTTAATTAGCTGATTAGAGTGTGGCACCAGGTGTCTTCAATATTGAACCTTTTCACAATATTCTAATTTTCTGAGATACTGAATTTGGGATTTTCCTTAGTTGTCAGTTATAATCATCAAAATTAAAATACTGTGGAGCTTCTGTCACTAAAACAAATTCCTAGTATGTTTAAACATACCTGGCAATAAAGCTCTTTCTGATTCTGATTCTTAAGTCTAACACACCCTTCTTTAAAAGGGGTAGGGATACTTAAAGTATCAAATAATGAGACTTTTTTGCAAGTTTGATACTTGCATGTCTCTCCCATTTGAATAAAACTGTCCTGATGCAATTTGTTGAGGCTTCAATTGATCTTTGCTTATCTTGATGAGAGAGAACCAATTGGAGTCAGAGGATCCTTGGTGAATGGAAAATCAAGGCCACAGCCTGGCACAAACTTAGGGCTCCTTAGAAGACTTCTACCTCAGCATCATCTTCACATCAGAGTTTCTCAGAATCCAATACCGCATGATCTTGTGATCAGTGATCTTTTAAAGTTTCAAGATGTCACCCCCTCTGGAGTTGTGTGAGCCATAAGATGTTGTTCCTTTGGAGGGAAACTTTATGATCCTTTGTCCTCTAGCAGGTATTTGCATATGTAATTTGATTAGGTGTTTTAGAGAAGAACCTTCAAGATTTTTATAATACTAATATATAACATATAATATACATGATCGTGTAGTTCATTAAAATACAAACTTGTAGATATCAAGAATGATATACTATATGCAATCTTGATTAATCGAGTAATACTAACACATGCATTCAAAGATTAATACATAGGCAAAACACTAAAAGAATGATCACATAGTGAATTTGAAAACATGTTTATACATTTCTCAAGTGGTTATAAATAGAATATACACTATTTTGCCAAACGTATTGGGACACCCATCCAAATCATTGAATTCGGGTGTTCCAATCACTTCCAAGGCCACAAGTGTATAAAATTAAGCACCTAGGCATGCAGGCTGCTTCTACAAACATTTTTGAATGAATGGGTCGCTCTCAGGAGCTCAGTGAATTCAAGCGTAGTACCGTGATAGGTTGCCACCTGTCCATGGGTGAAATTTTCTCACTACTAAATATTCCACGGTCAACTGTTAGTGGTATTATAACAAAGTGGAAGCAATTGGGAACAACTGCAACTCAGCTACGAAGTGATAGGCCACGTAAATTTACAGAGCGGGGTCAGTGCATACTGAGGCACACAGTACGCAGAAGTTGCCAACCTTCTGCTGTCAATAGCTACAGACCTCCAAACTTTATGTGGCTTTCAGATTAGCTCAAGAACAGTGCGTAGAGAGCTTCATGGAATGAGTTTACATGGCCGAGCAGCTGCATCTAAGCGGTGTGGAGGAACTTGACTGGCCTGCACAGAGTCCTGACCTCAACCCGATAGAACACCTTTGGGATGAATTAGAGCGGAGACTGTGAGCCAGGCTCACACCATCAGTCCACCATCAGTGCCTGACCTTACAAATGCACTTCTATAAGAATGGTCATAAAATTCTCATAAACACACTCCTAAACCTTGTGGAAAGCCTTCCCAGAAGAGTTGAAGCTGTTATAGCTGCAAAGGGTGGGCCAACTCCACATTAAACCCTATGGATTAAGAATGGGATGTCATTAAAGTTCATGTGCATGGAAAGGCAGACGTCCCAAAACTTTTGGCAATGGAGTGTATATAGGGTTAAAAAGGTTTATTTGTCCTTTTCAATAAGAACTAAGTGAGAGTCAAAACTCTCTGCAAATTCCTTCTGGTTGTAAACCTTATCTGTGTTACCACAGTAACCAGAGGCCTGGCGTTAGTTGCAGTTTTAGGGGATGGGTTCACAGAACTTTGTTGGAAGAGTGAGTTTTCTCGATTATTCATTAAATAAAATTATGAATAATTGTGTGTCTGATTGGCCCAGACGCTACATATCATTAGTTAAATGAAATATTACAGAATGATATAGTATAAAATCTATTTTAATATTTTAGGACAACTGTTTTGACCAATACTGTACAATGTGTCAACATGTCTTATTTTGCCAAGATTTTTTTTTTTTTTTTTTTTACAGTATAGCTATTCTTTTTGACTCCTTTCTCAAATCTCCTTCAGTCAGACACAGAGTTTTGGGATAAGATGCAGGCAGAGTGGGAAGAGCTGGCTCGTAGGAACTGGTTAACAGAGAACGACCAACCGCAGATTCCCTCTAATGTGTCTCCTTACGAAAAGGTAAAGGAGAAACAATTCAAACAAATGATTAAAAATATATTTATTTTTCTAGTGTGTAAACCCTTTATACATTTTCCACTACTTAATTATTTCCATAATTTCTTTCTCAGGGATACTACTTCCACACAGATAACCCTTTCAAAGACTGGCCAAATGCATTTGAGGAGGGATTACGCAAGTCGAGAGAGGGAGAACTGCCTAATGCCGTACTTCTTCTGGAAGCAGCTGTGCTGCAGGACCCTCAGGATTCAGAGGTGAGGGAGTGGGCTTATAAAACAATTGTAAGCCAGGTACTTTCATCCAATCAATGTCTGCACAGCTTGAAAACAGCAAGCTACATGTTCTGCCAATCAGACTACCATCATACCTTTCCTACATACAGTGATAAGTGATAGTTTTGTTCTTGCCCACACTGAACATTTTTACTGATCATGGCATGATTAGCCAAGGCAGGGGGTTCCATGTTCACACTAATTTTCAGTGAGAGCTCTGTATTAGACATCATACTTGACAGTGACTGATGGCAAAACATTAACACTCCTGTAACTGAGTAGGGTTCCCTTTTTCAGACGATTTAATGATGTAATTCAGTTACATCCCAGAAAGGATTATCCCTCTTCTCCTGAAATTACCCTACCTCTAAATGATTGTGTCTCCAAAAAATCTGAATGTCACCAGGTAATATTACAAAGCAAATAACATATCGGGGAGATTTTGCTTGTGAAATATAATAAGTACGCTATACTCATTGTACCATAGCAAGTTAAGTGCCCAGACTCCTTGTTAAGATATTCTATTTATAAGGCTCATTAATACATTTTTCGTTGTATTCACAAACTGTAGCCTTGTCACAAGGGTTTTGAGATGCATTTTCCTTCTACAGAAAGTTAATAAGCTTGTCTTCAAATAATTAGTATTATTCAATATTTTTAACCTTACAAATGCTTCATTTAGGAATCACAGCATAAATATTCATTCAGTCACATAAATCATACTAAACTTCCGATATTTGTCTAGCAGTATTGGTACATCCAGTGTTTCATTTTCTCCAAGTAATGACAACACAAATCCATTCAGTTCCTCACTAACATTGTGTTGTATGTCTGAGCCACAGGCCTTTGAAAATAAATCATTTCCCCCAGGTTAGCACTGTATCTCCTGCACAATAGAAGCTCCTCGCCGGAGTCAAGGTGATAACCCTAAAGCTCATTGTTCAGTACCTATTTTCTTTTCAGGCTTGGCTGGTGCTGGGAACCACACAAGCAGAGAATGAGAATGAGCAGGCAGCAATTGTCTCCCTCCAGAGGTAAGGAAGTATCCCTGCATGAATCATATGCAAATTATGTTTTACATTGAGCCATTTGGCGCATGAAGTTTGAGTCATCACACTTACGATGTGACTGAGTATTTATGACAAAGTAGAGTTGGTTTGTATAGGTACATATGCTTGATGATTGTGAGGTATGTACTGAGATAAACCTAAGATACTCATCACCATCAATGTCAAGATTAAGGTTAATCAAAAAGTGAATCATCATTCAGAGTGGAAATTGTTTAATAAGTAATGAAAACAAGACCCTTCTGCATGTTTGCTTGAGTGCTTTAATTTAGAGAGGAAGTTCAACCCGAAGAATGTCAAACAGGCCTTGAATCGAACACCTCCATGTGGTTATCTGTGACACCAAATGAGACAAAGCTCTCTGCTGTGTCCTCTCCTGCTCGAGATAAAGGGCTACTGTAATAACCCGGTGATCCAATTAAAATTGCATTTCATAAGCACAGAGGCCTTTGGGAGATTATATTCATTTTGGATAGAACAGCCAGCCATAATCTCATACAATGTTCCTCTGAGCGACCAGAGTGAAAACTCCAATCTATGGATGTTAATCATTGGTGACACCCAAAGCTGTGTTTTGGTACCATGTATCCACATCACTTTTGAATGCAGTGATTTTTATGTTTACCTCACTCATATTATCATATGTCATAATATGTCATAATTTAATGTCATTTTAAAACGGTGTGTCATCTGTGGTTGGTCCATACAGTTGCTACGCCCCAATTCATATCCCCTTTGTCTTAAATAGAATGTAATATTAAAACTAGTATGTTCCAAATCAGTTTCAACTGTACTAAAGAGCCAAGGAATGCAACATCAAAGCTGCCACAGAATGTTTATTATATATATGACTCAAAAGGTGAAGAATTATAGGTAATGAATTTAGCTAAATTCTAATGCAGATTAGATGTAAACAAATAAAGTGTGGTGTCAAGAAAGTTTTATGGCTTACTGTGTACTAGCTTTGTTTGACTAGCTTTGTGTGAAAAAAAAAAAAAAAACATGTACACTGCTGTTCAAAAGTTTGCAGTTGGTAATTTTTTTAATGAATTCTGAGTATTCTAAATGAGCGACCGCGTGCCAGAGGTAAGTAATTTACATAAAACACGCCCAAACCACATCCATATAAGGGCATTCCGCACACCCTTTTCTTTCGTAACTCTCAGCAAACATGACGCTTTCTAAAGACGCGTTCTCGTCTGAGAGCAGCGCAGTGAGATCCGTGAGCAATGCCAAGAGTGCCATCTTTAAAACAGTTTCAAACGCAATAAACACCTTTTATACAGACATTACAGACCTCTGATTAGCCAGTTGTACATATGCGTATCTGCGTCTTTATGCAGAGCTACCTCGCAGCTTGAGCTATAACGCACCTTTTCTTACTTTTCCTGATAGGCCTGTATATGATGAAATGTAGCCTATTTATCTATATCTATGTTTAAAATTTCATATTAACATGTTTATAAGTTCACCAAGAGTATGTATTTTTGCATACATATGGTTTCATTTGTTCCTACATTTTTTCGTAATTTAGAATACATTTTAGAACAAAAGTTGACAATCATGATTTGTTCAAACGCTTGTTTCACGCACAAATTCGTGCAAACATATGCTTAAGCCTTGAGTATACTACGTTTATGCTTACAACGCACAGCCTTGCATAGTATACTTCACTTGACTCGTACGCATACACAGGCGTTCGATGTATGCACAGTTTTGAGCAGTCTCTTGCCACGAGTTACAACCCATATAAATATCTTTGTATTCTTTCATGCAAGAGTTGTGCAAATGAGGGTACTTTCTAACCTCATCACACAATCTCTCGTGTATGTAGGCCTCCATTGTCACTGTAGCTTGCATGCGTTCCGGTCTGTTCTGTTTACCTTGGGAATCGATGGCCCCAGGGCACGGTTGGCATCTTGTGGATAAACGAATTACTGCAAAAAAAAAAATTAAATGCGCATGTGCAACCTGGTTACATAAATCCAGCACTGTATGCTGAACCTCACGTACACGTAAATGGTGACGTATACTTTGGGCTTTAGTGAATGAGACAGCCAATCAGAATCCATCCTGCTGTAACAACCTGACAGACAAGAATGCACTTAGTATAAACAGAACAATATAATCCACTGGTGTGGACGCTAATATAGAATCTTTATAGTTATTGTTCTTGGTGTGAACCTTTCTTAAATGTTAAAAGGCTTATGGACAGCCATTTGTGAAGGAATTGCTCACTTTTGTTCGGAATGACCCTATGGGTACTGTAGCTTCCTTTGTTGCCCTTCAAAGGTCCAAAAGTGCAGACTGTATTGACTGAATTGAGTCCTAATATTTCCAGTAAGTTATTTCTTACTAATAAGAAACCCTGAAGTACATTTTTTTTTTTTAGTACATAGTCTAAGTATGTGAATTGGGACACAGCCGACATCTTATTTGAGCTGGAGGGTGGGGGTTGAGTATACTTTTACCTAAATCTGATTAGATGAGATCAGATTAGATTAGAATTGATATTTCTGATGGATTTAGCAGATAAATCATCAGCAATGTGCACTGCTTTTGTTTTAATGGACAACAAGAGAAAATGTTTTTACTGACTGTCACAAAGACAACCTAGTAAAAGTCTTTTTATTTGGCATTGTTACATTTCCATATTTATTCTTCAATACAGCTGTGTAGCCAATGTGTGGAAATAAACAATATCCAGATGTCACCCTCACAGTGTTTTTTCTTACACTGACTTCCATCATAAACCGAGCAAATTATTTATTTAAATTTTATGAAATATTTTTACATTGTCTCCCTGCAGACACATGAGATGACACAGGCGTTCACCCATGAATTAAAACCACTAATCAGGAAGCATCTGCCTCTCATTATGATGGCAGACAGCTAATTAGTGTCCATCAAAAGCAGCGGTTCTTTAGATGCTTCCCTGTATGTGTGTGCAGGTGTCTGGAGCTCCACCCCAACAACCTTCAAGCCCTCATGGCCCTGGCAGTGAGCCTGACCAACACAGGCATGAGGCAGGAAGCATGTGAGGCACTGCTGGGCTGGATAAGGCATAACCCCAAATACAAGCATCTTCTGAAGAGCCGCACGCACCTGCAGGGCTCACCTGGCTCACGACGACTCTCCCACTCCTCTTCAACTGGCTGGTATGGTTTCAAATTAATGCAGTGTCAATATGCAGTGAGGAATATACAGCAGCCCCAAAATTGGTTTGGATACTTAACTTACATTTACCCCTGGTTTCACAGACAATGCTTAAGCTAGTCGTAGACTAAAATGCATGTTTGAGCAGTTTTAACTGAAAGCAACTCGCACTGACATATCTTAAAATGTCAGTGCCATTGTTTTGTCTCAAGATGCACATCAGTAAAGTTTTTTCCAAGGTACGTTTATAAAAGCTACTTAAATGCCCTAATTGAACGAAGGCCTAATCCTAGCTTAGTCTAAGCCCTGTGTGTGAAACCGGGCCTTAAACAAAATGTTAACAAACAAGTGGTTTCAAACTAATTATTTCAGAACTAAGTTTTAGCCATGTTTGCAGTTACTTCTAACCAACAGTTAATTTTAGTAAATGTATGTTGTTGTTGTTAGGATAAACAACCATCCCTCAACCCCTTCCCTCAACTCCTGTACTTATTTTACTTACATATATATATATAATTGTTTCTTAATTATATAATTTAATTATTATTATTATTATTTAATAATTTGCATGGTTTTTATACCAACCTATAGACTGTAAAAAAAGATGGACAACGCACCTTCACTCTCTTCCATTCTGACATCTTGAGTCTCGAGTCTGCGTATAGTGAACTTGGAGCCCGAGGGTGTGTCTCAATCAGCTCCCTAGCTCCCGAGCTCGTGAATCAGTATATCGTATACACGAATTCGGGCACTGGTAAGGACAGTAAAGGATGTTGGTTCATTGGGACACTTATGATTCTATTTCTGGCGACGTGACAACGTCCTCATTGTACAACATCAATACTGGTGTTTATGAACAACAGCAGAGTTTATATCTTTCTGACATTACTTGTAATGTTATTTAAAGTTAAAGTTCTTTGCTTGTTACATAAACGTGCAACATTTCAGCCGTAAATAAATTATGTTTGCTAAATTATGTTCATTACCTGTCTAGTGATGTATATTTATGCTGAAATATAATAAAATAATGGTTTGTATTTTTAAAAACTAACTTTTTATAACTAAAAGATTTAAGTTAAGTTTCGCGCTTCAGAACTTCTGTTTAGGGAGCATAGTGAGCATCGATGCTCACTGGTTTTCACGGTGCATTGTGGGATTTTTTTAGGGAGCAAACGTTTCAGTGCCCTGGAAGGATTCTGCGATTGAGACAGCCCTTAAAATGGCTGACTCCCTGACCATTGCCCTGACTACTGAACTAGGGAGCTGATTGAGACACACCCTGAGTCTGCGCAGTAGTGAGCACGAAGTGGACCATTAACCGGTTATCTTTTCCGCTTTACAACACGAAATAAACATGAATGGATGTAGGATGAATGAATACTAAAGGTATGTTGAAAGATCTAGTACAGCTGAAATCCGTGTCATATTTAACGTTAATCGATCAATCGCTGTTTCAACCGTGGAAAAGCGCCAATAAAATAGCTTGTAAAAATGTCACATTTAATTAGGTAGGAGGTAGGATTAAGGGATGTAGAATATGGTCATGCAGAATAAGGCATTAATATGTGCTTTATAATTACTAATAAACAGCCAATATGCAAGCTAATAAGCAACTAGTTAAAAGTGATAATTGTGAAAATTTACAAAATTTTAATTAAGTGCCCTTTGCGCTATGTTTCACGTACAAGTGTGAAATTGGGTAGACGCATGTAACGGCCCAATACCTACAAATACCTACAATACATAAAAAAAAGTCCCTGGGAGCAAAATCTGAAAACTGTGAGCAAACAGGAAGTGAGATATTTTGAATTTTCTCAGATGTTGATGTTGTACTTTAACGAACTCCTAGAGCTTTAATCAGATCAACCTCATATTTGGTCAGTCTAATCTAAAGGCCTTAGCAATGTTAAATTACGAAGATCTTGAGTTTTCCTCGAAGGGCTTGTTCTTGGCATAGACATAATAAACACATAGACGCTCCATTGGCCGCTTTAGACTGTTGCTGCGATACGTCAACGAGTCTGCCATATTGTGCGGGGCAAGACTCCTCATTAAACAAATGCAAGTAAACAGGAAGCTGTGGCTTTTCTGGACAAAAAGCGCAATAAAGTTTACATTTCTCAACTGATTCCAACGGTTTATGATCTGCGTGGAGTACAAAAGAGGTTTTGTCTCCAATTACTCAGAATCTTGCTAGTTTGAACTTGAAAATTATTCATTCTGTCATAAGGAATTGTGAAAAGTCACTTTTTTGCCATGAGACAGGAAGTTGTTGTTACTCAGGCATACAATGTCCAACCTGCTTCAAACTTCATGTTTGATAAGAGTCCTGGCCTGAAGACATCTACATGACAATATTTAGTTATAGTAATAGCACCACCCACTGGCAACAGGAAGTGTTGTGTTTAAGACTGTGATGCACTACTACAAACATACTAAAATATGCAATTGAGTGCTAAACATGCTACAAACATTCTTAAACATGCTAGCAACACTTAGCTGAGTGCTAAAGCATGTTATTATCGTCATGAAACAGGAAGTTGTTGTAACTTAAGCATACAATGTCCAATCTGCCCCAAACTACATGTTTGATAAGTGCCCTGGCCTGAAGACATCTACGTGCCAAAATTTAGTTATAGCCATATCACCACCAGCTAGTAGCAGGAAGTGTGGCAAATACAAATGACTGACGTAGTCCTCCTATATTTATATACTTAAATGCATATTGCCCACCGTGCTCTGTTTTCCAAAAGCCACCGGGTGGCGCTTTCATCGCTGCTTACAGCTTTAATTTCTCGTTTTTATACCAACCTCTTCCCCCATCTCTACCCCATTTAATTTAAAATGTTACTCTAAAACATCAAACAAGCTGAAACAAATACATACAATAATTTGTCTAATTTTTTGATGTCCTACAAATCCTAAACCTTCTACTGTCTCCACTGGTCATGTATTTTAGCAATTTCCTGTGCCTAATTTCTAGATGATTAAACTAAAAGGGTTATAGCTTTCCAAAACATGTAGTGCTCCAAACCCTAAATGGAAAGTTCTTGGAACCAACACTTTAAATCTCTCTCTAGAGAGTCCCTTTCCCTTTTCTTAGCTATTAAATGACACATTTTGATGATGTTGCTGGTAGGGACGTCCCTGAAGGGCAGTGCCTCTGAGTCTCTCATCACTTTCTCCCTCTCTCTGTCTTTATCTGTCTTCTGTTGCTCCAGCCCCCTGCTGCCAGAGGTGAAGGATCTGTACCTGGACGCTGCCCAGCAGAACTCGGACATTATCGACCCAGACCTGCAGACAGGGTTGGGAGTGCTGTATAACCTCAGCTCTGAGTTCAACAAAGCGGTGGAAGCCTTCAACGCTGCGCTGTCAGTGCGGCCGGAGGTAAATCACTGTTCAGTGTACTGACAAACTGGGGCTAAATCATACAGAAACCCTAAAGACAGAGGGCAAAGGAGATAGGGTGAAAGTCACCGGGGCTTACATAGTGCTTCCGAAATCTTTGAAACAGTTCATTTGAAACTTGAGGGGAGCTTTACCATTCATGAGCGCTGACTCCAGAACCCTGTGGGTCACCTTGTCGACGATTGATGCTTGCTAAGCCAAATTCTGTCCCCCTGTGTAGACTGCATTTACACTCAATCGAAAATCCTCCCCATCTGCTTGACTTGGTAATGTCTGCTTGCCTGCTGGGGGGCTCAGAGCGTGAATACGATGAAAGATAATGGCAATGTGAAAGTGAAACTCTGATACCAGGCTCCTTGTGACTTCTTTGTACAACTGTTTTAGACCGTGTCACAGTACTTAAAGGTCAAATTCATATTGTTATCCCTAAAAGAAAGAGAGCAGATCATCACTTAATGGTATTAAACATGGTCGCATGTAACTACATAATCTTTCAAACACAGAGTGAAAATTATTTTGATCCATGACACTGAGCCAGAGGGGATTTTTTTGCCGTTGGTGTGTACAGGACTACCTGCTGTGGAATCGGCTGGGGGCGACGCTGGCTAATGGAGATCGCAGCGAGGAGGCTGTGGAGGCCTACACCAGAGCCCTGGAGCTCCAGCCCGGCTTCATCCGCTCACGTTACAACCTTGGCATCAGCTGCATTAATATGGGTGCTCATAGGTTTGTGACAGAGTTGTCCTGAAAATTATGTAAAACTTCTTCCCCAACTTTTTGTATAAATACTTTGATCCTGGGTTTATGCTTGAATAAATGCAGCATAATAAGGAAACAATTATTCCTTGATTTATGGATGTTTCTTCAACTACTGGTATTTTTGTGTCCCAGGGGTTGTTTTTTTTGTTGTTGTTGTTTGTTTGATATGAGGGTCATATAAAAATGTTGCCTTTGTGGAAACTATGCCTTCGTAATTCATTTGTGCTATTTTTCAGATGCCTTTATGTGTAGATTTTATTATTATACCCTTGGATCTTTAAAATATGAAACTCCATTATATAAACATTATTATTAATTATGTTTTATATATTATTATATTAAACATAACTATTACATTTATTAAATATAAACAAATATATGATAATCTAAAGATGGTAAAAGTAATTTGATATTTATTGTGTGAAAGTAATTTATATACATTGTTACACAAATTATGGCTGTTCTTCAGTCAGCATTTTTCCCAAGACTTTCTGTTTTATGTTTATTAGATGAAAATTTAATTTTAAAAAAGGAGGGGAAAAAAAAAAGGGAAAAATGAACAATACTTGGTGTGTGCAAGATTTATGTCAAATTATGTGGAATTATATTTCATTTTGTGTATTTAGAATACTAAAATTGAAGATATTAAATTAGCCTTAGCAAGACAAAGGAGTTGGCCATTTTATTGCAAAATTTTCTCCAAAGAATCCTATTAAACACAATGTATAATTTGAGAATACATTGTAGTGGAAATGTTCATATTAACAGAATTCTCCTTTGATGCATGTTTGTACAAATTAAATAAAATAGTGAACATGTCGGAAAAATGAATATATATTTTCTGAATAGTCAGTCACAGGGCCAAAATTACCCATAATATTAGAAATGCACCATTTTGCAACCTTTTTTTTTTTTTTTTTTTCTTGCAGGGAGGCAGCCAGTAATTTCCTGACGGCTCTTGGTATGCAGAGGAAGAGCAGGAGTCGGCAGCTTTCACACCAGGTCATGTCTGGAAACATCTGGGCGGCCCTGCGGATAGCACTGTCCATGCTGGACCAGCCAGAGCTTTTTCAAGCTGCTAACATAGGAGACCTGGACTTACTCATGAGAGCCTTTAACCTGGATATGTGAGCGAGAATACCCTTTAACCATGGCAAATATCCAAAGTACTTAATGGGATGAACTTTGTCAGAAAGCAACATTTTTTTCTCGCAGAGCACCTTTACATTCCTGAGAACTGAGTGCAGGATGATACCATTTTAATAGATTTGCACATCAGTTTACGATTATCCTAAAGAGCACAATGCCAGGCGAAGATTGTACAAGTATGCCTTAGAGAGAAAAAAAAGCTAGACCTGCAATGTAACAGTGGGAATCGGAGGAGAACTTAATAATTCCACAACTGATCAGAGGAACGCAGACTATAAATGTGCAAGAAGAACATTGACTTCACATCAATGACTTGATTAGAAATGTACTGTACTGCGTAGACTTTATGTATTGGTTCACTTGCACTCTTTATTTGAGATGGTGGGGTTTATTATTGATTTTGGTGGCACTTAGTTCAACCCTGGACACTCCTCACCTGATCTCTGCTGCATCATCCCCTTTATTTCCTGGAGCTTGCAGACCAGATTAAGAAGCCTTACTTTATCGTGCATGTAAAATAAATAATTAAGATGTTATCGGTATGATATAAGATAAAAGCCATTCCTTGCCATACACTGACCTCTTGATATAACTGAGGAGAAGTCTATGTTCCATCAAGGTCTTTTTGTGAAACATACCACATCTTTGAAATGTTATTGAACATAGCATTATTTTTTACAAAATTAGATGCAGGGAATTCTGATATACTGCCCCCTTTTGCCACAATTATCAGCCTGGATTTATCAGGAAAACAAGTGTCTCTGTTTTTGAAGAAAGCTGCCCAATATCTAAGGCAAACAATTTGTGATTTTTCACAGTTTTATACCCTAATACTGACGTTGTTACTCATTATTACGGTTTATCTCCAGCTTGCATGACTTTCCATTTTGCTCATCAGCGGGAACACGCAAGTGCTTAATGTTGCATATGCGCTTCAAGAAAAGTCAGTACATAGGTGAAAATTTTTAAAATGCTATGCAAAACCTATAGAGTTTTTTTCTTCATGCAGCCCGGAAGCAGAAGAAAATCCTAAAGCATTTTTTACATGCTTTGTCACTTTTAGGGCTTTTCATACTGCACTTAACCCCGGGTTATTGTCGTTCTAAACACTGCTTTTAAAGGATTCGTTCACTTTCAAATGAAAATGACCCCAAGCTTTACTCACCCTCAAGCCATCCTAGGTGTGTATGACTTTCTTCTTTCTGAAAAAGACAATCGGAGGAACATTAATAAATATCCTGACACATCCGAGCTTTATAATGGCAGTAAGCGTTACTAAACGAGTAGGAGCTGAAGAAAGTGTCTCCATCCACATCATCCATATTTCACATGACTCCGGAGTGTTAATAAAGGTCTTCTGAAGTGAAGTGATGTGTTTGTGTGAAAAAAATAAAATAAAAAAATCCATATTTAACAAGTTATGAAGTAAAATATGTAGCTTCCGCCAGACCACCTTCCGTATTCAAATTACAGAAAAAACGGATCTGGCATCACGTCAGTTCTGTAAGTTTAATAGGGAAGGCGTAGGACATACAGCGTAAGCTTTTTGAACAATACGGAAGGCGGTCTGGTGAAAGCTACATATTTTACTTCATAACTTGTTAAATATGGGTTTTTTTTTTTGTTTTTTTTTTTTACACAAACGCTTCGCTTCGGAAGGCATTTATTAACCATCCAGAGCCCTGTGGAATATGTTTATGATGAATGGATGTGGACTGAGGGACTTTCTTCAGCTCATACTCCTTTGGTAAGGCATACTGCCATTATAAAGCTTGGATGCATCATATTTATTAATATTTTTCCGATTGTGTTCATCAGAAATAAGAAAGTCATATACACCTAGGATGGCTTGAGGGTGAGTAAAGCTTCGGGTAATTTTCATTTGAAAGTGAACTAATCCTTTAACCCTGGGTAAAGGAAGGTTTCACACTTGTAATTTTGAAACGGGGTTAGCACCGCTTTTTACCCGGGGTTATGAAACCCTGACCGGAGCAGGGTTAGCACCGCTTTTGCGTTGTTAGAATGTTACAGCTAGACGCTTAGCAACAGACAGCCAATTGTTTACTCATATTTGCCTGCTTTGGACAGTCACGGAAACGCTGCGCATTGTATATAAACAGTAAATTCAGCATTTGAGAGGAAAAATGCCAAATGCTGACAGAAAACGTGACAATTTAAATGAGGAAGAGATCTTTTAATTCTTACCTTTATAGTCCGATATGCCCACGCACTCAGTATAAACTCGATAGTACAGTCGGCAATAGGAGGATGCACAATGTTAGAGCAAGCCTATGTAAACAGGTCACGTGCTGCTTTTATTTAATCAACGACACTGACACTGCAAATATGCAAATAAGAATGTTAATCCAGGGTTTAGGAAAGTACAATGTGAAACGTCAGTTTATGAATACCCAGGATTTATTGTTAACCCCGGCTAAATTATGAACAGTGTGAAACGTGAAGCAAGAAAACCCAGGATTCCGTTCACCGTGGGTTTAGAATGACCCAGGGTTAACTATTTTAAGTGTGAAAAGCCCTTTGTATTTTAAAGTGTAAACTGGTAGGTAGAAGATCTGGTAGTCAATATTTTGTCTATTTTACTTTAAATATTTTATTTCTTATTTTAAAAGTCTCCCTGATCCAGCTGAGCTTATTTGTAGCATCATATATTTTCATTATCCCCACACAAAGTGGAAGAATTTATTTATTAAAATATATATATAATCAATGAAAAAGCATGCAAAGCCATTCAAGCACCCATTATCAAGTGTTATTGTTATTATATTTATTTAATTACTGCACTCTATTTATTTTATTCTGTATCCGAAACTATTTGAAAAGTCCTGTATATGCTCATCGATACAGTTAGAACAGGCTTGTGCTTTGTAGCCGAATGTTACAGTAGATACTGTAGATTCTCTCATGCCTGAGGCCAAACCTCCTCTTTTCTAGAACTTTGTACAATCTCAGGTGTGATTGTCTAGATGAATTCATGCTCCAGAAATGCTCCTGATGTATGATTGCATGCCGAATATGTTTATTTTTGAATGCTGTAGATTTATTTATATGCATGAACTTGACATGCCTATTTTAATCTATACCCTTCATTTCTATGACTTATTTATCACTGTAATCACAAAATTTTGCATTTAAAAAAAAATATATATATATTGATCTGAAGAATACGGCATATTAACCGTAAAATATCTAGAAATAACAAGGAGTTTTTGCAATGCCGTGGGTAAAATCTCAACAAGATGTTCTTTATAGTCACATATTACTATTGCAATAGCCAGATTTACTAAAGCCTTTAGAATTAGAGGCTCAAATACATTATGCATCATTCAGAGCTGTGTTTCTGAATTTGTACGTGCAAACTTTCTTAAATGTTTGCCCAAGGCTTTAATAACTCTGGCCCAATATTTAAAAGATAGATGCATACACAAATGTTATCTTTTAAAATAAAACATTGTAATAGAGTTTGTATGCCTGGATGTTGCTGTTGATCAAAAATGATTGCCATGAGTGCATTTAGCTGTTAAGGGACTCACAAACAAATGGTTCCATGGATGAAATCTCCTGTTTCCATACTGGCATCGCCAAATATGAAAATGGTACAGACAAACAATTACGGATTTTATTGAACAATCCAAACATTTATCCACAAGTATGTTTGAACAGATTTTCAAATGAGGATTCCCACATTTGCCATGACTATGTGTTTATATATATGGATCAGAAAATCCATTAAAAAAAAAAAAAATAAAACTTATAACAAACAAGTGGGCAAGTTTGTATAGTAACTACAGAATTGGCACACCTTTTTTGCAAAAAAGAAAAAGTTCAACAATAAAAACGTACCACTTAACCTTCAGTTCCATGAAAAACAATCCGCTAAAAATCAATAATATATTGCAAAATGTCAACTGACTAACCTCTGAGTTTTAGTGCACATTCTGAAAGGAAAAAAAAAAAAAAAAAAAATCAAGGCATGTTTGATAAAGGTGAGGTAAAAGCATCCACTTTCACACCCAATATAAAGACAAAAGAACAAAGAAAAGAGAGAGAAAGAGAAACAGGAGGAACTGGATATGAATATTCATTCAACGCAAGAAAGAGAGGAAGAGAAAGAGTGAGAGAACCTCAGATGGATAGATACGCCAAAGGAAGACACATGCACAACACGAGGTAAATGGACAAAGACACGGACCTCCCAACATAACAGGTAGTGCACAATACAAAAGAAACATGACAGGGTACAATCTACAACAGAATGTGCAACATCCAGTTAAAATAAATTGAGATGAACAGGCCCCACCTCAGCCTGAGTGAGGTCACGTCGTAAAACAATGAATATTAAACTTTAATTTAGCGCTAACCTTCAGACTAAAGCTGCTGGCGTAATAAAACACTTTAAAGGATACTTGCCAAGAACGAATTCGGGTTTTGTTTGGTAATGACATGCTTCTTCAGCAAATAAATGAAATGTCCAAGATTTGAAGGTGATGGAGGCGGAGCCAAGTTTGTCAGATATGTTGTAAAGCTTAAGAGCTTGTGATTTGGCAACACTGAGCACCAATGCATACATGTATCTGAGATCATTCTATGAATAATTCCGCTCTATACAGTATGTCATCACATATTGCTTAGGTATGGGATAAAAAGTTTTACATTCTTTGAGACTGGAAATAAATTTAACGAAATGACGTCAAATGCATTCCAGTCATTAAACTGCTAAAGATATGATCAAAGTAAAGCACTTGGATATGTGATATTTGTGCACTTTCTGGTCAGATATCACAGACTGACTGAAAGCTATCATGGACCTAAAGTTGTATGTAGTATGTAATAATAATTTACAAACAAAATATTTTTAAAGCCATGCCAATAAATGAGGCTCAATGTTCTTGAATATATATATATATATATATATATATATATATATATATATATATATATATATATATATAAACAAAAGTTTACTTCCACCTGAAGGTATGGAAACTGGACAAACTTTTGCAGTTGGGGGAAAATAAACCTGAAATATAGATTCCATTAAAAATTTTTTGGATCAATCCAAATGCTAGAATATAAAATTAGCACATATCAGCAAACTAAGACCTACCAAACAAGGACCAATGTCCAATATTTCAATAAACTTGCCTTTAAAAACTTTTATGGGCATGAGTCAAAAACAAATGTTTTTGTGTAATAACATTGTTATAGATCGATTGCAGTTTCATCAAAATCCACTAAACATGATTTCTATTTGAAATCTACTGACAGACTTTTTGTTGTTGTTGAACAACTAGGTAACCCAAAGAACATGAATTGAAAGTGAGTACATTCTGAGATGGCAGTAATAACATTTGTAAATGCAGGCACGTGTTATGTTTTCAAAAGAAGTACACCTTGAAAATACTGGCACAGGAGCTTAAAGTATTCAAAGAGAAATATAACAAATAATTTGAGAATATATTAGGAAAATAATCTGCATACTTAAAATTGCACGCATCCCACTGTACCTTTAAAGCAGACACAAGATGAACAAATAAACAAAACTCAGACAGACGACACACACTCGTTTCCCTGCTCGACCGTTCCTGTGGTATTAGTGTCTGTGTGGGTCTTGGCAGGGACTGAAAGGTTCTCTCTCCGTCTCACAGATGTAAATGCTTCTCTAGTTTCCAGCAGTGTCAGTGGTGCCCCACACACCTCTCTGGCCAAATGGCTGTGCATAAGGTTGTGAAGGTCCAGATCTAGCAGCTTGACAGGCGCCGGTAAAAGTACATGTAGCCCAAGTCTTTAGGGGGTCTCTCTGACAAAGAAACTTTGTGGTCATTGTAAATCAGCCATCTAGAGAAGTGAAAAAAAAGAAAGTTTGAGTTATATGTATATATATATATATATATATATATATATATATATATATATTGTTATCTTATAATCAAACAGTGTACAAAACAACAGTCGCAAAGCTGCGGCTGCAGCAGCTGCATTTGTATGAAACGAGAGAGCGAGTCCACGATACTGGATGGCATAATTAAATAACTGTACACAAAATACTGATTTGACTGAGTTTTAATATTTTATTAGCTCACCAAACGCAAAACTCTGACGAAGAAAAAACTTTCCTAGCAAGTGTATAGCGCTGCTGACTTCAGTAACCCGGATGAGCCTGTGTTATCTGTTTTCAGCGGTTGTTATCGGGGAATAACATACCGCTGGGTGGCGTGATTGACCAATCAGAATCAAGTATTCCACAGAGCCATGTAATTGTTAACAAATACAACTTTTGATTTTAATAATGTATTAGTAAATGTTGAAATGAACATTAACTAAGATTTTAAAAATGCAGTAGAAGTATTGTTCTTTGTTAGTACATGCTAACTTAGTTATCTAATGTTAACAAATTAAACCTTATTGTACAGTTAAGTTTTTAACATTTATAATCATTATTTTTTTCCTAAAAAATTCAAATATTTATCATTTTTATTTTTATATAATATAATAAATTACAATAAATAAATATAAATTATAAATGTAAACATTTTTCCAAACAATTCAATTTTATAATTTTATTTATTTACTTACTTTTTTACATTTTTTTATTTGATTTAATTTTACATTACAATATGTATTTTTTATTTTTAGATTTATAAATGATAAAATATTTATTTTAAACATTTATACGTATTTATGAATGTAATTATACTTGTTTAAAGCATTTATATTATAAAAATTATTTTAAAAAAAATGTATCATCAATTAAAACATTTTAAATTAAAGTAATATCTCAAATGTTTTATTTCAAATGTTTTTTCTTTATATTTAGTAAAATAATTTTTATTTTCTTTATCATTTTAACATTTTTACATGTTAAAATGATTTACATTTATACTCATTCACTTATACATCATTGTATGTTGTTTACAGGCGCAAAACAATTGTTCTTTAGATGTTGTCTGCAATCAGTCTGATTGTGACATCCACAAAATGAAAATGTGCAAATAAATAACACACATTATAATCAGCATACCTGCCCTCTTTTTTGATATGACACACATAATGACCAGACATTGTGGATGTTCCCATGTGACTGATGAAGGCAAACAGTTCATAACCTTTGAGAAAGAAAAAAAATGAAATGAATGAAATATCAGACCAGCAATGTGTGTAATCCTTAGAATGTGTTGACCCTCTGTTTGTTGAATTCAATAGTCAGTGGGCACTTACGCCCTGGTCCGTCTCTAACGCGGGGGCTGGACAGGTCCTGATCTGGAGAGAGCGAGGAGTCGCTGTGGGCATTGGCGTTTGAGAAGCTGTTATCATTCGGCTCTGTGTCTGCGGTGTCTGACATAGCCTCAGTCTCTTCCTCACAGTCTGGGTGTGTGAATATCCAGTCAAGAGCTCGCTCCAAGTTGTTGTTCTATATAGTCAGACAAGGAGTAGAAAAAAGACAAAATTTCACTCAATAATAGTGTAATACATTTTTACTGCTGCCTTCAGGCTAAAAGACAAAATACTTTCATCACTTGAATGGAGGAGCTCTTAATATACATAGACCATTTTTTTAGGTTACTAACAGCCTAACTGGACAAAAAACATGGCAAGCTTTAATTTCACAAGAAAACACTGAACATCGAAATTATATCCTCAGGCAAAGAGCCATTTTTAAATTGCTCAGACCAGTCGAAAGTCCTTGATTTAACTGAGGTCATTCTAGCGTGGTCAAAAGACTCATTTAGGCATAGGCACTAATCTGAAATAGCGCCGTGATTCACTGCAAATGCCAGCAGTGAAAGCAAATGTGGCCTGACGCCCTCATCTTTTCCTGGACAAATGTGAACGACGTAGGTTGAAGACGTCCACTTGTTACCGCTCTATTATTGGCTGCTTGAGAGGCTATTTTTAAAAAACATACACACACACAGACACACATGCACAGATATGAAAAACACCACCACACTGATTAAAACACAAAGCCAAAAAGAAATATTCTAGAAGAAGCAGGTCCTACTATGAAGCAATTATGTTTAAACATATAACATTATAAACATCAAAAATCTTAAAAAAAATAATATTAATTATATATATATATATATAAGGATTTTTGATGAATAGAAAATTCAAAGAAAAATCATTAATTTGAGAAATAAGCTTTTTGTAATATTACACATTTCTTTAGTCACTTTTAATTAATGTAATCCATCCTTGCTTAATAAAACGATCAATTTCTTTTAAATAAAAAATCTTACTGACTCTAAACTTTTGAACTGTACTGTATATATACACATGTAGTTAACAAGCTAATTTGTACTAAACACCAGCATAATCTCTGAAGAACTTAAAACATATACATCACATTTCCTTCAAAAAAAAAAAAAAAAAAAAAAAGTATAAACTTTTAAACATACAGCACATTAAGAGAATGTGAAGGTTAGCCAAGTACTAAATAGTTCAACAGAAGAGATCGGCTTCTCCGATCTCACATGCCTAGTCGAAGAGCAACGAGTGACAAAACGGATTCTGACATGCTGAAACATGTTGCGTCTGTGGAACATGACGGAGTATGATAATTATATTCCTGCCAAAGAATCACATCTAAAAATTTGCAGCTAGGAACAGTTCAAATCAGTAACATCCAATATACAGTGGCCCTAAAAAGTACATGGACACTTTTGGACACTTAAAGGGTTACTTCACCCAAAAATGAAAATTCTGTCATTAATTACTCACCCTCATGTCGTTCCACACCTGTAAGACCTTCATTCATCTTCAGAATACAAATTAAGATATGTTTGATAAAATCCGATTGCTCAGTGAGGCCTGCACTGCCAGCAAGATCATTTCCTTTTTCAATGTCCAGAAAGGTAGTAAAAACATATTTAAAACAGTTCATATGAGTACAGTGGTTCAACCTTAATGTTATGAAGCGTCGAGGATACTTTTTGTGCGCCCCAAAAAAAACAAAATAGCGACTTTATTCAACAATATCTAGTGAAGGGGAGATTTCAAAACACTGCTTCATGAAGCTTTGAAGCTTTACGAATCTTTTGTTTCAGTGGTTTGGAGCGTGTATCAAACTGCCAAAGTCATGTGAACTACTGAAATAGCCTCGTTTACTGAAATGACATAACTTTGGCGCTCCGAACCACTGATTTGAAACAAAAGATTCGTATAGCTTCGGATTTTATCAAAAATATCTTAATTTGTGTTCCAAAGATGAACGAAGGTCATACAGGTGTGGAACGACATGAGGGTGAGTAATTAATGACTGAATTTTCGTTTTTTTAAATGTCTTTAAATGTATCAATTTCATCTGCAAACAAATGACACTAGAACTTTTATCAGAACTAACTTGAGCCATTTCTGAAGTTACTTTTAACCAGCTGGCCTCAAGAAATTTTTTTAGAAGATGTATATGTAAAGTTCACACAGGTGTTCTAGCAGAGTAACCACAGGTGTAGTTTATCATAATGCAATGACATTTATGTGTGACCTAGGTGTCCAAATTCTTTTTCTGGGCCACTGTGAAGCAGGTGAGGCATGACACTCACTGTGGCTTTGAGAGCCTTGATTGTGTGATGTCTGGGAAAGCCCATGGAGGTGAGGATGGAGATGCTCTCTTCTGGAGGCTGGTTGTCCAGCGCACTGGTAGTAGGGAGGCTGGGGCTGAGCAGGTCTGGTTCCATGTAAGAGGGAATTGCCAGAGGCTCGGCAAAATCTGAAGTCAGTTTCACAAAAGACATAAGAGACAAGTCTTGGTAACACATTACTTTACAGTGTCCTTGTTTCATATATTAGATGTACTTATTATAGTAATAACAGTAAATTATATGCCTAAGCCAGACCCTAACCCTGACCCTATAGTAAGTACGTGTTGTTAATTAATATTACTCAGTACTTAAATGTACACTTAAGTACACCTTACAATAAAGTGTAAACCAAGTATTTTATCACACATATATACTACATATCAGAACACAGACAATGCAGATAGTAGATGTAACAAAGTACATTATGTAGTCTTTTATATCCAAAGTATCTCAAGAAGAATTTCAGATTCAGTCTAGACTGCGGATTTATTTACCAAGTGTGCAGAAAGGATGAAAATATCACACTCGCTGCCCTATTGAGATTACACAGATAAACCGGAAATTCAAATGAACACGAGCCATGTAATCCATTCCCTGTAGTCTGCAACTAATCCTTTAATGTTCAAGATCAAATGCTGTGCTCACACACACAAACAGACTGTATGACAGCACCATGTTTGGCCACTAGCAACTACAAACTGACCTGCCTCTGTCCTACATGAACAAACATTCTAATTAAGTATTAAAGATACTTCTGTGTGCCATGCCTAACAATGGACTTGATATTTAATCACAACCTCCAGTTCATTAAAGGGTTAGTTCACCCAAAAATGAAGATTCTGTCATTAATTACTCACCCTCATGTCATTCCACACCCGTAAGACTACGTATCAAACTGCCAAAGTCACGTGATTTCAGTAAACGAGGCTTCATTACATCATGAGTGTTTCGAAATTTCAGTGGTTCACCACTGGGGGAGCGTGACTTTGGCAGATTGATACACGCTCCGAAACAAAAGATTTGTAAAGCTTTGAAGCTTCATGAAGCAGTGTTCTGAAATCGCCCTTCACTAGATATTATTGAATAAAGTCACTATTTTTTGTTTTTTGGCGCACAAAAAGTATTCACTTCATAACATTAAGGTTGAACCGCTGTAGTCACATGAACTGTTTTAAATACATCTTCAGTAGCTTTCTGGGCACTAAAAAGTGTTAATTGTCTTGCTGGAAATGCAGGCCTCACCGAGCCATTGGATTTTTTTGAAAAATATCTTAATTTGTGTTCCGAAGATGAACGAAGGTCTTACGGGTGTGGAACGACATGAGGGTGAGTAATTCATTGACAGAATTTTCATTTTTGGGTGAAATAACCCTTTAATGTTTCTATAAAAATACTGCTACATTAAAACAATATGGAAATAATGGATTAAATAAAGATTGAAATAAAAACAATTACATATTAATTACATATTTATTATGAATTAAATATAAATTATACTGTAATATATATATATGTGTGTGTGTGTGTGTGTGTGTGTGTGTATAGTAAGATTGTAATATTGGTGAAATTATTATCATTTTAAATAACTTTTTTAAAATATATTTTACATATACATTTATAATTTCAGTTAACAAGTTTGTTTTTTAATGTTTTTGAAAGAAGTACACACATATATATAACACTTTTATATATATATATATATATATATATATATATATATATATTATATATATACACACACACACACACACATACACTATACATAGTACATATTATAGATATACTTTTTTTAATTAGTCAAGGCAAACAAGTGATATAATGCAAAGTATAAATTGTCTGTATAATAATCATATTATCATTTTTATAAAATTATAAAATCAAGCAAAGCAGATCCATATTTGGACTTTTTTTTAAAAAAAAAAGTAGAAGTTAAGATTTCTGTTTTCTTTAGACTAGCCATATATCACCTCCACAGTACTAAAGAATTAATGTAAGACTAAAAAAATGGTATGAAGCTGTGTATAACACTATTAATAACCACTGTCAGTGGTGACTATATAGGAACAGGCCCAGCTGTAGCTGTGGAGCAGACGTAAGCCACACGAGTCCAGGAGATGTGAAGCTAATGGTGTTTGGACCACTAGAGACTCTGTTTGTGTGTAGAGAGTCTGTTTGTGATCTCAGGTGGCTGCTTAACTGGGGCAGGAAAGTGAGGAGAACAGAATTCCCAGCTCACAGGTGACGCTGAAGTGTGAGCACTGTGTTTACTAGCCAGAAGTGCCATGATAAACAAGGGTACCTAGCAAGAGACTTGAAATACAACCTTGTGTAAACTTAGCTAGAACATGCTTAGTCCAATAATATAAAGCAACTTAGACCTAAACTGCATTTGGATTAATTCCTTTGGCATGAATCTTTCCTTGTCAATAAAAGTACGCAACTCTTTACGTCATATGGCATGCTCCAAGCATGAAATATTCCCCTGTGGTTGGAACCTAGATAATGAGCCTCACAAAGCACATGCAGCTTATTTATCTTGAATGCAGCATAGACGGCAGTTAAAATGGTCCGTTCTTAAAAGTTGCAATTAACTATATATTCCTTTCGTACATAGACGGGATAGCAAAATAGGCTATTAAACTTTTATAAGGAAGGAGAAACTCTACACTGTTGTAATGCAAATTCATCTTTGTAGAAACCAGACTAATTAGGCAGATGCTTCACATAGCCATGGATATGACCCAGACTACACTATATACAAGAGAGAGGGTTTGTTTTTTTCTGACCACAATGTGTTTTGCAAATTATTGATTTCAACACTGGAATTCATAAGACATTTAGAAACCAAATACTCAATTACAATATTGTATTGTAAACTGGCCCAGTATCCGGTCCATGTGTTTTTGAATTTGAAAATATCTTTTGGATCATCAACAACTTTTGATTCTCAATTTGATTTCCAATTAGGCTTAATGCAAAACCAGTTGAGAATCACCTTAGTAAATATTTTTGTGAAACTGTGCTGCATTTCTTTAAGAGAATGTCAACTGGATGACTCATATGCAAAGGAAAGTAAGTTAAATGTCTAAAATGTCTACAATGTTCCTTTCGAGGCAGCATATAATTAGGTGACACTGTCTTCTGCTCAATTACACTTTTTCCTCACACTTCAGTTCCAACAAAATGGCTACAACCTTTTAGCCAATGGAGCTAAAATGGCAGACACGTCAGTGTTTTCCCCTTGATCACTAGACTATGTGACCAGAGCCATTAGAACAAATAAGATCTCATAATTTTAATACATTTTCAGCTGCAAGTTTTAGACAAAAACAAATGTACATAATTGGTTATTTGTATATAGAACATTTTGTAGTTTTACATTATTATTATTATAAGTAATGCTTTTATATGGAATAAGCAAAGGACACAAAGGATATGCCTTTGTTTAAAATGTGTCAGTTCAGTCAAGATACGAGGTCCTACCTGGCTCTTCCATGTGCGCTATTATCCAGTTAAAGGCCATCTCTGCCCCCATATTCCCAGTGTAGTACACAGCCTTCCGACAGGCTTCCAGAGGGAAACCCATCTCTGCCAGTTGCATCACGGATGATTCATCTATTTCTGGAGCTGAGAAACAGGTAAAAAAAAGAAAGAAAAAAATAAAAATTGTTGCTTCTAATCAACATCCCACAACTAACAACAGATATACAGATTATATTTGAGGTTAATTAAAGCAGTTCATTAAAACTTTTAATATTGTTCATCAAATAGGTAATTTTATAGTGCATGTGTACAATTATAAATGTTTGGAATATTTTTATTTATATATATACTTACATTCCAAAGAGTTGTTTGTTGAACTGTCTGAATGAGAAAACAAGACTTAGTTAGTACAGAGCAAAAGGGAACAATATGCAATTGTGCAATTTCAAGCAGGCTGTTTTGATTACACTGCATTATATGTATATCTTACTGGCCCCAACCTTTTGAATGGTAGTAAAGATTCTCACCTCTGGTGTCTTCAGGAATGACAATGGGAGGTGTAAGGTCAGGCAGTTCCTCTTCTCCTGCCTGTAGCCCTGTAGCCCGGAGGCGATTCAAGTCCAGGAAATCAGGTACATCTACAGAAATATCTGTAGCACATAAAAAAAGATCTTTGAAGGAAATCATATATATGACAAAAATATATATGCTGTATGCTGATACACCCAGAACAGACTCTGGGCATTATTCCTTTCCAAAAACCTTGCCAACATTTTGCTCCACCACAGAACCTCAAACTTTCTCTGATCCCAAAATTTCTCATGTAGAAAAACAGTGTAACAGTACCCTCTGCTGGACAAGGGAAAAGCTTCTGCTGAACAAACATAACACCTTGCAAACTGATCTTGTCTTTTCATGCAAGCAATCATGATGCATTGCTCAACATGCATGGCATGTGATGGTCTGAATTGCACAAGAGAGCATGTGATAGGCAGACACAGATGACAAACAAGACCATGACATATTAATAAATCTGCTTTGGCAGAAGCTGGATGGATTAAAAACGAAATGATCCAACATTTTGTACATGCTTTGGCCAGCAATGTGTTACTTTAACTACAACAATGTGAAATCAAAATACAACATCAACTCAAGACCACGTAAATTTACACACCTAACTTTTTGGGTACCCAATCAACACCAAATGTGAACTTCTTTATCTGCACAACCATGTACTCGGGGAAAGATGCGAAACGAGAAGTCCTAAGAAAAGAGAAAAACACAGTCTTAGAGGTAGGGGTTTTCAACCTGTATAAACACAGAGACCCTCCCACCCAGACTTTAACCAGCCTAGGGATTTATTATTATTATCTTTATTATAGATTTATTATGTATATTATATATATATATATATATATATATATATATATATATAATTAAGAAAATAAGAATGTATATTATAATTAAATAGCATATAAGATTATTGTTGATGTAAACCCCATGATATTCTTCTAAATTTTGCAGACTGTTTTGCAAGTCATTCGAAGGTCTCAAAACCAGAACCTTGCTTACTTCACTCCAGCTGACTTGGCTTGCAGCGCAGAGCTCCAGAAGTCTGGAACATTCTCAGGCTCAGTAAAGGCTTGCAGACAGGCAGTGAAGGGTATTCGGGCTCTCACCGGCTCTGGAGGGGGCCGCATGTTCTCCTCAGCTTCCTTCCGCTTACTCTCAAATGCTATTAGCTCCTCTGTACAAATGACAAAACCATAAGCAAATAAAACACAAATATGTCTACCTACACACTGGATTCATAAAATGACATTAAACTTAAAAACAAACAAATAAATACACTAGTTTTTTTCAAGACAAAAAATATTTATTATAAATGAATCACCTAACAATATTAGATTTTATTACTTTTTTAGAGACAGATCAGGTAGAAACAGCTCTTTAAAGTAATAACCGCACATTTTAACTTTGTGTAGAGCAGGAGCAATGTTCAGATCAGTTGTAGAAGGTATTACCTCTGTTGCTGGCTGCCTCCAGGGGTGCAGGAAGCTGCATAAGGTAGTCCACTCGCTGTGTGTACCGCACCTTCTGTGTCTGACAGCACTGTACTCGCTCCTCAACTATGAAGCGAAACACATCGCTGGGGTTCTCGGAGCCTGAATTGTTCCTCTGCAAGTGGTGAAACACAATGTAGCCTTCTATTCGAGCCATGGCACAGTGGGTAGCATTACACATAAAAAAGCCGTTGTGCTCATGGAAACACAGGTTTGAATCTGGCCTGTTCTCTATAACTTTCCTATCTACTTTTCAGGTCCATTAAAGACAAAAGAACATAAAAAGTTTGGTCACACTTCATATTAGGTGTTCCTAAACTACTATGTACTTAAATGTTAGGTACAGTGTACTTACTGTGTTCATGCAAAACACTTTTGCTGCTATTGAGGTGGGATATGGGTATGGTTAGGAAGAGATTTGGTGGTATGGTTAGGTTTAAGGGTGGGTTAAGGGGTAAGGGAAGGGTCAACAGTGTGACTAAACATGTATGTACACAATAAGTGCATTGTATCAAATGATTCATTCAAATGTTAGTCAGTCCACGCAACTACCACTTTTAACGCTTCAAAAAGTTCATAAAAAGATTGTAAGACGAATCCATTTAAATCAATCCAAATTTTCTTAAAGTCACCTGTAGTCAGTCATTTTATCCCTTAAAACTCATCTTTGATCACCAAAATGTGAGAAAAATTTCTTACCTTAAAATAGCTTGAATGTAACTCTACACCCTTGTTTCATTTAGTATACGCGGATCTATGTATATGCTAATTAGCCCCGCCTCCACTCACTCGCACAAGTTCAGAGGTAAACGCTGCACAATGGTATCACTTTTTACAACGTCGGACATGTAACGGTAATTAATATGATTAGCCTCTGGCTTGACTACGTTATCAAACAGCTAATAATATGTTGCTAATGTTACACAAACCATGTTACCGTTCACCATCTCAGAGTCACGACAGCTGCATTCTGAAAATCAGTTTACTTAAACGCTTTGAACAACTTAGGGCTCGTTCACACAGGACGCGTCTTTGCGTCTAAAAACACGAAACGCAGCGCTTAGGAATGGTTTTTAAAAAAGCGAGAGACACGCTTTTGAGACGTGATGCAATAAGGAAATAATAGAAATAGGGAAACAGCAGAATAAATAGATACTATTTTTGAGAAAAGAGAAAATAATCGCACTGGCTATGGCCTCCTCCACCATGTTGCTATCAAATAAAACAGTTGCTATGCCAACTTGCTACAGTAAACAGAAGCTCGCAACGCTTGCCCTGCCTCCGAGTTCTTCTGATTGGTCCACTGTTGAGGAACTTATTGATGAGCGGCGCTTCGTGTAAAAGTGGAAATTATTTTAACTTGACATGGCGTCTTAAATACGCGGCGCTCATGTGCAAGGCGCTGCAAAAGACACAAGACATGAGCGTAAAAAAAAAAAAACAATGAAAAAGTAAAACATGTTCTGTGTTAACCGCCCCTTAGCACGGCAGTGGAGAAAAGAATGTAGTTCATCATAGCATCGTAATGCACCCACTATATTGCTAAATCTTTTTCATTTTAACAGAAATAAATACCGGGATAGCCTGGCTTCACAGCATAGTAATGATATGCTTAAGTCCGCCAGTTACATGATTGGTTACAAGGTAGTTTGTGACGTAAACACCAGCGATTTTAAAAAGCGTCTTTTCCCTACTGCAGCTTTAAAGTCCCCGTGAACCGAAAGTTGCAATGACTTTTCTCCAGTGTTGTGACGTATTTCTTGCACGGATTAATTATTCAGCACAAGACCAGTCATATGCACTAACAAAGTAAATTTTGATTTCATGACGACTTTAAAGAGAAAATACTTGGTATGGTGTTGACTTATGAATTTGCACATGGTTTGTCTTAAAGCATATTAAAAACAACACAGACATATAAACAACATTAAAAACTCATGTGTTATGCAGCACGTTCAAGCTTCCGCAAGAACAAATGAGGTTTGTTCTCACATGTCAAGAAAGTACGGCTGAGCTTCTGTTTATGTTCGCTGATCAATTTATATGTGAATAAAAGCGTAAATTCAATCTGTTCATTATATAAAGCAATCCAGTCTCTTCAGAAAATGTTGATTAAACCACTCATATGGATTCGTTTTTTAAGAGGTAGTTGCGTGTACTGTCAACGGAGGGCCAAAAATCTATCAGATTTCATTTAAAATATCTTCATTTGGGTCTTACAGGGTTTGGAATGACATGAGGGTGAGTAATTGACAACAATTACATTTTTGGGTGAACTAACCCTTTAAATTCAGGCATCTTTAGGGACAGTACAGAGTTAGCCCATAATTAAGATCAACGAGGTCATCCTACAGCAGTTTCGCTATTCTGAGGCCATACAGAAATATACCAGCCCTTCTCTATCAAGTCTGAGATACCAGAGACCACTGAGCAGAGAACAAACCTGCTGAGGAAGTAGAAACGCACTGTAAAGTCCCCTCACTGTTCACAGGCCTTATGCCATTTCACACAAGGCACAGCTGAAAGCAGCTACAAATAAACCAGTCAACATTTCTGAGCACTAAACATTTCAAGGGACTATAGCTCTGTCTTGGTTTAATAAGGTTGACCCTCTTAGTATATGTGTACTGTCAGGACCAAAGCAAGTGTTAGCAAAGATTAGGTCTTGATTAGGTGTATCACTTCAAAAAAAAAAAAAAAAAAAAAAAAAAAATTCATGTGGTTTGTGTTAGCGTAAACCACCACATCAAATCAAAATTAACCCTTTTTATTTTCATAATACAGTTTTCCATCTCTATTGTGAAAGATTCATCTTGTGCATGTTAGTTCAAATATAAATAAGTTCACAGACATTAACATTGGTTGCCAGTAGGCGTGTTCCTACTCGACCGCATTATCCAACTATATTAGGTGGCCGATCACTGCCTGCACACCCATTGGTAGTCTCCACATCACATCTCTACTTACACATCCGTTCAAAAGTTTAGTGTTAGTAAGAAAAAAAATTAATACTTTTATTCCGCAAGGATGCATTCAATTGATCTAAAGTAACCTTTATAATGTTTACATTTCTATTTCAGATAAATTATGTTCTTTTGAACTTGAGCATCACAAGTGGTTTCAACATTGATAATAAAAAGAAATGTTTCTTGAGAAGCAAATCAGCATATTAGAATGATTTATGATTGTGAAGGACCATGTGACACTGAAGACTAGAGTAATAATGCTAAAAATTCAGCTTTACCATCATAGGAATAAATTACATTTTAAAATACATTAAAATAGAAAAGAGTTATTTTAAAATGTAATAAAATTTCACATAATTATTGTTTGTACTGTATTTTTGATCAAATAAATGCAGCCTTGGGGAGCATGACTTCTTTTAAAAACATTAGAATATCTTACCAACCCCAAACTTTTGAACAGTAATGTATTTGCAACTTTGCCACATAACCATGATGTTGCTTATGTCGCAACATCATTCTGGTCAAAAGGAAAATGCTCCTTAATAACTCGCGAACCCTCCGAATTGACTTTCCTTTTCAGCTGATGTCAATAAGCACTTATATTTTCCAGCCCCTCCCCTCCCACCACCTGTCATATAGAAGCCATTTTGCATGATCCATTTAATTCAGAATATGTCACAATTTAAAATGGGTTGGGAACTGGTTCTCATTGACTTATATAGTATATCGCACATTGTAAAAGTCTAACAGCGTGGTTTCTACTGTTGTTTGTTTTTAAGTCACAGAAAAGTGTCATGGAAGGCAACGGCTTTCATTCTGGACACAGACCAAGTGGGGAGGGTAACAGGAAGCATTATCTGTGTAACTGATAGGGGTATCTAATTTTAACACAGTTGAGAAAGTCACTTGAAGTGTGTGTCTGCCAGTAGAGGGGTAGAGAATACAGTCCAATGTGTCTCCTGAAACCAGAGCCTGCTGACAAGACTCAGAGTCTACAAACACGTCTGGGGAAATTCCGGCCAAACCCTAGAAACCCATTTCTCTGAAATCATTTTTTTTAATACATGATGACTTCAAATGATTTAAAGAGGTATTTCATCAGGTGAAAATGACAATTTTGTCAGATTTATTTTCCTGTGCCGTTCCTTTCTTGTATGGAACACAAAAAGATTAGTCTAGAAAAATGATAAAGCTGCTCTTTTTCCATAAAATGAAAGTAATTCATCAATATCTTTCAGCTAAAGAAAGTAAAACAGGTTTGGAGTGGTGAGGATGAGGGTGATTATACAGAATTTTCATCTGTTTAAGACACGACATCATAATAATCAAGGTAATATTATGTTTCCACAAAAGAAGCACATAAGATAGAAAAACACATTCGTACCTCCACCAGGTTAATTAAGTGCAGGAAGAATTCGTGAGCATCTTGTTGCCGGTTTGAGGAAAACTCTGGATGTCCTTTACTGACCAGCGCTTTGAACATCTTAGGTGAAATCCCTCTTTGCTGCTGCTACAGAAGAAAACAACATGACACATCTAGACTCAGGGTCACCAAACACATTTTAAAATGCCATCAGAAATCCTAAGAAAGCTGGATTGCAGCAGGACATTCTTAAAAACTCTTAAAGGCCACAAAGCTGTACTTTTGGAAAATAGCATGTAGCTTTTTTTTTGTTTTTGTTTTTGTTTTTTTTTTGTTTAATATAGCATCAAAATTAAAATAAAAAAACAGTCCATGCATTCTTTGAATGAGAAAGGAAATATATTATTATGGAAGCGTATTAACAATTTGATAGAAATTCAGTGGAACTTCCAAATTACTATAATTTAGTCATTTAGAATAAACACAAAAACACATACAAAAAGGAAGGCCACCCAAAACAATAATTTAGCTTAAGAATATTAGATAACTGTTGGGATAAAATGGTTAATATCTGATATTGTGGCTTCTCTCAAACAAACAATTAAACAAAATGTACAAGCATATTGGTCTAGCAACCAAGGCAAAACAGCATGCAAAAGGACTGCACCTGCAGATCTAGTAAGTTTAAGCACAGTTATGCTAACCTAATCAAGCCAAATATCAACAAGACAGACCAAGTCAAATACCTTGTATTCTTCTTTCATCACCTGTTCAATTAGTTCTGTTTTCATTGGCGGTTTTGCATACTGGCCTGAGAGAAGTCCATGACCAAGTTTTGCCCTTGAAAAATAAGAAAACAAACATTCCAATTTAGATACCATGTCTTAATGACACACACTTAAGTGCTGCCATATTAAACCAGTAAGTAAATATATGTATAGTATTGCATTGCATTGTATTATACAAAAATTTGAAGTAATTTGCATTTCAGAAATAAACAAAAACAAAATAAATGTAACATGATATGAACATTCAATGACAAAAACACCTACATCTGTGTGTTGAAATCCTGAGTTGGATCAAGAGGCGAGTAGTCATATATTCTCTGTAGGTTCCCAACATACCTACAATATAGATACTGGTAAGAAAGGCAATAATTTCTCACTGTTTACACCTGCATATTAAATTCACTGGGTAAAGAATCTGGCTAGATGAATTTGGCATTGAATCAAAATCATCACAAATGAAAAAACAGTGAGACGGTACAGAATAAGAGCCTAAATACATGTTTTCTCAGAAATGACACTTCTACAGTGTGATAGCGTTCAAATCTAGTTTCTTTTTTTCACAGACCCAAAGATAATATGAGGAGAATGTAGATGAGTATGTAGAACGCATTGGACCACTGAGGTCTTTAAAGTACTCACGCTCTCTGGAACTCTGGAATACTAAAAAGCACTTGCATAGTGGTGCTCAGGTAGCAGCTGTTGCCCAAGTTTTTGATGCCCGTATATCCTGGGCCATAGACAGGCTTTAGCTTTAGACTAGCCTCCTGAATCACTTCCCAGTCACTCACACGCAGCTGCACGTGGTTGTCTGTATGATGGCCATTCTCTGTCTGAGAGGGATAGATAGACATTTAAGGAGGTTGGAAGAAGGCATTGTTGCTTGTCTTTAGTAATTAACTATTGTTTAAAACAGGGGTTTTCAAACATTTTGATGCCACAGACCCACAAATATGACATATTTCCCTTCCTACAATCCTAAAGAAAGCTATATACAGTGGGTACGGAAAGTATTCAGACCCCCTTACATTTTTCACTCTTTGTTATATTGCAGCCATTTGCTAAAGTCATTTAAGTTAATTTTTTTCCTCATTAATGTACACACAGCACCCCATATTGACAGAAAAACACAGAATTGTTGACATTTTTGCAGATTTATTAAAAAAGAAAAACTGAAATATCACATGGTCCTAAGTATTCAGACCCTTTGCTGTGACACTCATATATTTAACTCAGGTGCTGTCCATTTCTTCTGATCATCCCTAAGATGGTTCTATACCTTCATTTGAGTCCAGCTGTGTTTGATTATACTGATTGGACTTGATTAGGAAAGCCACACACCTGTCTATATAAGACCTTACAGCTCACAGTGCATGTCAGAGCAAATGAGAATCATGAGGTCAAAGGAACTGCCTGAAGAGCTCAGAGACAGAATTGTGGCAAGGCACAGATCTGGCCAGGGTTACAAAAAAATTTCTGCTGCACTTAAGGTTCCTAAGAGCACAGTGGCCTCCATAATCCTTAAATGGAAGACGTTTGGGACGACCAGAACCCTTCTTAGAGCTGGCCGTCCGGCCAAACTGAGCTATCAGGGGAGAAAAGCCTTGGTGAGAGAGGTAAAGAAGAACCCAAAGATCACTGTGGCTGAGCTCCAGAGATGCAGTCGGGAGATGGGAGAAAGTTGTAGAAAGTCAACCATCACTGCAGCCCTCCACCAGTCGGGGCTTTATGGCAGAGTGGCCCGACGGAAGCCTCTCCTCAGTGCAAGACACATGAAAGCCCACATGGAGTTTGCTAAAAAACACCTGAAGGACTCCAAGATGGTGAGAAATAAGATTCTCTGGTCTGATGAGACCAAGATAGAACTTTTTGGCCTTAATTCTAAGCGGTATGTGTGGAGAAAACCAGGCACTGCTCATCACCTGTCCAATACAGTCCTAACAGTGAAGCATGGTGGTGGCAGCATCATGCTGTGGGGGTGTTTTTCAGCTGCAGGGACAGGACGACTGGTTGCAATCGAGGGAAAGATGAATGCAGCCAAGTACAGGGATATCCTGGACGAAAACCTTCTCCAGAGTGCTCAGGACCTCAGACTGGGCTGAAGGTTTACTTTCCAACAAGACAATGACCCTAAGCACACAGCTAAAATAACGAAGGAGTGGCTTCACAACAACTCTGTGACTGTTCTTGAATGGCCCAGCCAGAGCCCTGACTTAAACCCAATTGAGCATCTCTGGAGAGACCTAAAAATGGCTGTCCACCAACGTTTAACATCCAACCTGACAGAACTGGAGAGGATCTACAAGGAGGAATGGCAGAGGATCCCCAAATCCAGGTGTGAAAAACTTGTTGCATCTTTCCCAAAAAGACTCATGGCTGTATTAGATCAAAAGGGTGCTTCTACTAAATACTGAGCAAAGGGTCTGAATACTTAGGACCATGTGATATTTCAGTTTTTCTTTTTTAATAAATCTGCAAAAATGTCAACAATTCTGTGTTTTTCTGTCAATATGGGGTGCTGTGTGTACATTAATGAGGAAAAAAAATGAACTTAAATGATTTTAGCAAATGGCTGCAATATAACAAAGAGTGAAAAATTTAAGGGGGTCTGAATACTTTCCATACCCACTGTATTTTCATGTATCAAGACCCATTAAAACCATGAAAAATGTAAAAAAAATATTATAAATATTTGTAAAATATTATCAGTAATAGATATTTATTTAGAAATGTATTATATATATATTTATAATAAATGAATCAGATTCATGATACATGATAAAATGTAAAGACATTTATGAATAAAGTGTGGGGGAAAAAAAACAAAAAACAAAACACCATACCCTTTGCATTTGCAGCATATCTATTCCAAAGTGTAACAAATGTTCTGATATGTGAGGATCAAGCACCGCTTCTTCTTCATCGAAGGAATAAACATCTGCAAAAGAGTGAATGGAACTGAAACAGTAACTGTAAAACCTTCTATAAACAAACAAAAAAAAAGTTATCGTTTTTTTTTTGTCCAAATTATTTTCGAGCTTAAAATGTTTGTGTGATATACATGCAGGCCAACATATTTCCTGGAAGACTGTGTGACACATGAAACTGTGTGAAACCTGCCATGGAGAGACACTTACCTGCTCCATCTGGGGTGATTGTGTTAAGTTTAACTGCTAGGGGGAAGTTGGTTTCTCTGTAGTGCTCAAGGGCATGTCCGTTCCCTCCGCTCCCATCAAAGAACCATTTCCCACAGAGGACAGAGCCATCCGTCAGGTTTAGCCACAGGTTTTCTCTCATTTCACACTTGGCGCACTTCCAGCCACTAATAGGACATAAAGCATATTGAAGACTCAAACAGGCAAGAGAGGAACTCCTCATATTTCAGTCCAGGTGATGCAGGTGTCTTCAAAGTGATGAGGCTATGTTACTCTATAATCCACTGACTATATTCTGTAATCTATTTGTTTCCAACACATCAATATATCAGCTAGACCAATCAATTGTCAATATTTTAGGTCATTTTGAGATTATGGTTAAAGAAAAGAGTTAGTTCCCCTTCAGTGTTGTTATTGTTAACTAAAACTAATACTACTATTAAAACTTGAATTTAAATAAAATTGGTAATTGAAATAAAGCTGAAATATAATGAAATATGTTAGATGAAAATGTAAAAAAAAAAAAAAAAGAAAAAAGAAATGTTGCTTTGCAAGTTTGAGTTGAAATACTAAAATTACTATTTTTTAATACTAAAATGACTAATTTAAGATAAATATATAGATTTTTTTTAAATGACAAAACACATAACAAAATGACTAAAACTGATCTAAAATGAAGAATAAAAATGTAAAAATAAAAGCTAATTCTATATATATATATATGTAAAAAAAATACTATAATAATATATAAATAATACAAAAAAAAACACTGGTTTCCTTTGCATCTGTTCTAAAATCTAAAAACCTTGGGAACAGAAAGTGTTTTAGACAAATATGGTAAAGAAGTGTAAATTTAATCAATTTGGCTAATTTTCTATAATTAAATGTTAAATTATGTACTACTTTTCAATACCAAATTATATTAGTCATCAGACACCCTGCTTTCCAGAAATCAGCATCAGTATCAGCCAATGAAAACCCTTCCCCAGGGAATTTTGTCAGTATTAGTACACTGTAAAAAAATAACTGTTGGTTTAACTTAAAAAAAGTAAGTTACCTGGCTGCCTTAAAATTTTGAGTTCGTTGAAATTAAACATTTGAGTTAATACAATGAAGGCAATTGGTTTTATCAACATAAACTAAAAATATTATGTTATCTGAACCACATTAATTATCTAAGTTCATTACTAATAGTTCTATTGTGATTACCATAAAAAAGGACACTGTAGGACATCAAAAAAGAATTTATAGAAAAACTCTCAAAAAAATATATGCTTTAATTGTCTAAACTGTTCCCTTTAACAGTTCAATAGCAAGACTTATCTTTAATGCAGTTAACCAACACCATGTTTTGCCACATATTGCCTCATAGAAATGAAACCATTCAACTAGGTGTATTAATAAGTTATCCTAAACATATAAACATCAATAGCTTGTTTTGATATCATTCCACATGGCAGGGAAAACAGACATATCAGATTCAAGGGTGACCTGAAGTAAGCATCAGAAGACTCTAGAGTGCTAGTCCTTATGGCTGACCAACCTAGGAGGAATTCGAACCCCATTCTCCTGCTGTCTGAGGCTTCTGGCATGTTTAGATACTTGGATCTCTTCTTCCCATGAATCCAACTCCTGCTTTTTGTATGGAGATGGCGCATTGAGGATGGCATCACAGGCTATTGTCACCTGAAAGTTGAAGGGGCATGTGAGCGTTATTTTAGCTGTTCCATTACTAAATATGATATTGCATATAATGACTGCTTGAGAAACCACAGCCAGCTGGAAAGTCGTGCAGACTACGGCTAATTAGATTTAAAAATGTTGAAACTAAAACTGAATAAATATTTAGTAATAATATAATAAAGATAATAAATATAAGGGAAGCAGCAGTAAGTACACACACCATGCAATTACAAGCATCTACAAGCACAAAAATGTGTGTTCACTTGTGTGCTACTTTAAGTATTGTATGAACAACTAACGTAGTACAACATAAACCTTCTTGCATCATGTGTACTGAAAGAACATTACATCGACCAGTGAATCCTCAAATATTTGAGATCAATATGATTTGGGGTTGGTTAGATGTTTTAAACTTTCTCATGCTCACAAAGACTCACAGAAAATAAAATTCAGTTTTGCCATGCAGGAATATATTGCATTTTTTATCTAATACGATAAAAAAAATACAATAAGATTGTAAAATTGTGAAATGTTTTCTATTCTAATATATTCCTGCATGGCAAAACTGAATTTAATTTTCTGCAGCCATTACTCCAAAGTGTCACATAATCCTTCATTCTAATATGCTGATTTTTGTACTACATTTCTTCTTCTTCTTATTATTATTATTAATGTTGAAAACAGTTGTTCTGCTCTATATGTTTTGTGGAAACCATGATTCTTTGATGAATAAAAAACATTTATTTGAAATAGAATTTTTTTGTAAAAATATAAAAGCCTTTTCTGTTACTTTTAATCAATTTAATGCATCCTTACTAAATAAAAGTATTCTTTTTTTCAAAGCAAATCATACTGACTGCAAACTTTTGAACGGTCTGTGTCTACCACTAAAAAACACATTCTGCTCTTGATAATTTCAAAAATATCAATAAAAACACAGCACATGTCATGTATTCAGACATGAATGGTTAATGATTGTGCTTTAAACCACATAAAAGTCAGATCTAATCAAAAATAAACTTTAATTTAACTCATTTTAGTGTATAACAAAATAATCCATCATAGGTGAGAGTGGAAAACTAAAACTCCTATTATGGCAACAACACATGACATCACTGCACACAATGAGAAGGATGAACAGTGAGTATATAAAGTATAAGGCCATCTGTCGACAGAATAAAATGTAATGATGTGACGTTTGACAAGCAAGCACTGAAACTAAAACGGCAGATCAGGCCTTTGGCATGCAGGGCATACAGGGCGCATGAGCACACACTCTCACTAACCAGTGCGGGCAACTCCTCAATATTTGGTAAAGGGATCTCAAAGTGGTCTGGAAATATGACAAGCTTGGCTTCATCTTCGTACTCATAATCATCCCCATTAAAATCACGGTTAAGCTCTAAATCTTCAGGAAAGGAAGCAGAAAGAGTTATTTTTAATCAAGAGCTGATGGGCTGACTGCATTTAGAACAAGTGCTTGAAAAAATGTCCCAAAAAAAAAATTAATAAACATGATGAAACTGCACAAAATGTACACACACAAAAATAGCTTTCTATTCATGTTTATCTTGTCCTTTCAATTAAATATTTTCTTTAGCTCCCTTGACTGAACCACTAACATTAAGATTTAAGGTTAAAATGTATATTAATGTATAACAGAAAGTCTATATTTTAGAGACTGCAACTCTCATTATGTCTTTTTCAGGTTTTAACAACCTTTTAAAATAGCTTTTTGCAGTTCACTTAAATAGCCCTGCAATGGGAGAACTTTTTTTCTTTCTAATCTCTCAATTGAAATACAAACTGCAAGTTTGGTCATTATAAAAGAATAATGAAGTAATTTAATTAGTTTGAGTATAATTGTTATAGTTTTGTCTGCATTAGAACATGGCAACGAGATCTGACAGACTAAAGAAAACACCTGATCACATCAGTTTGCGCTCCAAGCCATTGGTGACAGGCCAGACATTATCCTTAATAGAACAGTCAGAGTGGTCTAAATGACATGTTTGACAAAGCATTGTGGGTTTACAAAATGACTGGCATCCTTTCTGGCGTATCGTCCTCAAAGAGGCGTTTATATTGACTGTATGCATGAGAATAAGAGGCCACAGGTCCCCCATCTGCTACGTCACACCTCCAATGGCAGAAGTGTGTCAGCCTGGGGGGTTGATAGGGCACAGCAGCTGACAGGCATAGCCGGCCACTGTAAACCAACCCTCCAAGGCACAAGATTAGGCCAGGGCAAGCATGTGGCACTTTAGATTTAGAATGGTTACTAACTGCATATACAAATAAATAAGCTAAATTTAGCCCCAGCCAGTAATGACTGGGGTGGCTAAACATAAAAATATAAGGCTTATTCAAAAGGGTTTGGGCTAGAAGTTCATTCTGGGACTTACTTCAAAACAGACTTACCTAAAAATACTTTTCCATTCCTTCTTCTTGGTATGGCACCCCCTGCAGCACCTGTGGCTTTCTGTAATTAAAATCAGGAAACAACAAAGCTAAGTGTAACGTTACATTCGCAAAACTGTCTATTTAGAACAACAAAAATTACTGAATCATGTTGCAGATTTGATGAAATCTGAATGATGCGCATCTGAAAGCTTTACATATGGGAATGATCATTCTGTACAAAGCACAGAATGGTAAAATCAATTGATTGTGGAGTAAAGTGGACTACTGAATGGTTAATGTTGACACACTTTTCATGTAATCCCAAGTAAAAACAGCAAACACAAGAGCTACAAGAATGGGGCCAGCTGTTTCTGGACAGATCCAGACATGAAAATAGCAGCATTTAACCAGCACATCCAAATACACTTGGAACTAACAAGAAGCCATTAAATAATTAAGATCCTATTCTAAATGACCAACAGATCCGTCATCATTAGGCCAATGTATAGGAGCAGGCTGGGAATCAACAAAACTGCTAAGATATGGAAAGACTGCCATTGTAACATTCAAAACTAGACAATACCTTAGTATCTGATGATTTAAAAATCTATTTACATTTACATTTAGCTGACGCTTTTCTCCAAAGCGACTTACAAATGAGAGTAGTAGAAGCATCTATCATACTTGATTTATTACATATTTAGTGACAAACGATATAGATATGGTGTTTTAAATAATGCAACACGGTTCATTTATATTCTTTGTATACTGTAACATGTTGTTAATTTATTTATCATGCTGTAAATATATTTACTGTAATTATTGAAAATATTCCTTTAATGCTGGGCTCATCAATTACAAACCAATATGTCAAAACCATTTATATGTAAAACACTGTTTAAAAAAAAAAAAAAAAAAATTTTATAAAAAAGTAAAATAAAAATCCACCTATTTCAACTTCAAAACTTAATTTAAGTTAATTTGCTGCCTTAAATTAAGTATAATCAACTTTATTATATTAAACTGACTTAAAAAAACTGACTTAAACTGACTTATAAAAATAGTTGAAATTGCTTAAATATTAAGTAATGTAAAACATACATCATATTTTTTACAGTATAGCAGATTCCTAAAACTCTCAGAAAAAAACAAAAAAACAATGAAGAGTGACAAAAAAAAAAAAAGTATACAAAATATAGCTGTATCTTTAGCTTAAAATTTTTTTTCTGCAGCAGCTCAATAACACCTAAAACCTTTACATTCCATTGGGTAATCACCTCAAAACTCTAAGCTGTTTTCTAAATCTAACAGTCATCAGTCTCTGCTAAATTGAATTTTTCCACCTTTTGAAAGAAGTGTGGGATGGCAGATCTTAAAACTAGAGAATGCTCACATAACGTAAGAGGAAAAAATCAAAAGATATGACTTAATCCACAGCTAATTTGATTATAGATTAATTGCATCTGCGCACTATGGATGAAAAACATCCGCCAGTCACGTCACTTTATAGCTGTGAATGACGCATTATATTTCTTGTTAGGCATTAAATATAAGTTTAAAATACTACAAGTAATTGTATTTTTTACGAGAGCAGTAACAGTAAAGTGACTATGAAATATAAACATAATATGTGAGTTCCTCCTACCTTGTACTAATGTTGCGCGATATACCTGCGCTAATAAAGATATTGCGATACCCTCTTTTAAAACTGGTGCGATACCGCATTATACTAGTACTTTAAGACTGACATCTTTAATAAGAGCAGTATTTCTTGAGTTGCGTCAATGACAGCATCTGTGCAACGCTCTGCTTCCACTTCCTGCAGGCACACTGGCTTTACCAAACTTTATATAACAGCTCAGGACTGCTTAAAACTATTGACAAGTTAAAGCGATGAAGAAACATGCATGAATGAGAAAATAAAGTGCGGGACGTGCTTGATGGTAAAAAGAGTTATTAAAGCGCAGTAAGCTGCAAAAAAGAACTTGATGCAGTACTCACACACTATCACACACCCGAAGCATTGTGCACAAATCCGCCTCTCAGACAGCATGCAATGTCGAATTCAGATCTTTTTCGCAAGTTATTGTGAATAATGATTAGTTGCAGCCCTACTACATACACAGTAGCCTAACAAGTATATGTACATCCACACAGAATCTGTTCACAGAAGTCCAAAAAAAGCTCCACAGAATTTTGCGGAATAAGAACACCTGTCATTCATGTTCCGCATATCCTCCACCCCTTGCATTAAAGATATAATTCACTGGCACCTTAAGCTTATGATAATGCTTTTAGTTAATGCTTTTGTTATTTTATCAGTAATGCTATGGATGCAAAGAATCTGTTTGCATACAAAAAAAAAAAAAAATCCAAAAAACACAATGCGAGTTCTTCATCAAGACACTGATAGGAAACGGTTTCCATCTTCAACAAGTGCTGTACTACCTTAATCCAATAATTATTACATATTACTTTATATATCTCTTTTGCTTCCTTTGTGATGTTTGTAAGTATGACATAGAGTGCAATTATGAAATATAACATTACTATTTCTATGAAATTTGCAGAGAATTCAATCCAACAATAATCTTGAAAAAAAGCTGTCACTATTCTTACCTCTTTCACATGCCGCTTTAAGTGCATGTACACACTCTGTCCAGTCTTACGGTAATGTCTCTCCACGTGTTCTCTTCCAAAACCCAGGAATGAGTTCAAACACACATATAGACCTCCTTCCGATTCCTAAAAAAATGATGAAGCAAGATTTAAGCTAAGACAAAGTGTACATAATGTACAACTCCATATTTCTACTTAGATTTATAAGACAACTGAGAATAACACTGCTATTACAGATTAAAGCAGATGGTTCAAAGACATAAGCATCATCAACATAGGAACATATACATGAAAAGAGGACACACTTCAACATAGCAGAGCATAATCTAAGATATGCATCCTATTTACTATCTAGGGCTTCACTGAATATTAATGCCAAACATCTAATATGTATTATTAGAAATAGAAAATATGGACATAAAAGTAAAATTATAAATAATAAATAAACATTAAATTGCTCAATGCTCACAATAGTGCCTTTTACTTAAAGATTAAATTACTACACAACAAAGTTCCAATAAGTGGAAGTGATGGTGATTCTTTTTTGTTGTTGGACATGGTAATAAAATGCTCTTCAGGCATATATTGCAGTAACATTTTGGCCATATTTCATGATATATATACAGCCACTTTTGGTGGTACCTAAGATTATTCACATAATATAATTGCATAATGCTTGTTTGTTATTTATTAAAGTTATTTTCTGAAGAGTTTTGTTCTTTCTAAACATTATAAACATATAAAAACAATCAGAATGATTCTTTTCTAAGTATTTTAATAACAAATAGTTTAATCTGAATCAAAACACTGTGTTACAGGGCTGGTGTGTGTTAGGGTGTTGAGGGCCCACCAGACTAAAAAACCTGTCACTAGCTCCCGGTGACACACGAGCTTGAACAGATAGTGTGTAAAAATAACCTGTCTCTTAGTCTGACATGATGAACTCCAAACAGCTGAGTCACCTTTAAAACTTTTACAGCTGGGAGCTAGTTGTACACTTTACCCACATTTAAGTAAAAGTTCCTATACTGATCGCCAAAATATATGGTATTATACATGATTCGTGGAAAGAGCTTGTACACTTGAGAACATATAACAACCCACATTGACCTGGATTCTTTTATAGGTCATGGCTGCTTACTGCTTATTAGTGTAGATTTAGAAAATCCCAGTTTTCACCTATTTCATGCTACACAACAGTCGTTGTCTCTTGATATCAAAGGAGATTTCATAATAAACAGTCTGACCTCAACAAGTAACACACTACTAGATGTCTAATGTGGATGGGAAGATGCCGAATGCATAAAAACGTGGGAAATAATTATTTCTTTGACACGCCTTTAAAGACAGAGTACAGAAATGCTCTCTAGTACAAACCAGCGTTCAGACTTGCAGTGTTTATGTTATCATTATACATCTGTATCTCGTATAACGCCAAATTAAAGAGGGAAACTTGGCCACGCTGTAAGATGTAAACACCCGTGTGTTGTTTATTTATTTCTGTAGGCTGTCACATAAGTTGAGCAGGAGAATGGTGGCCGAGGATCCCCAATCTCTCTTACGCGCCATACGCAGTTTTTCACGTGTCTGTGGGACGCCAGTTGTTGTTTAACGTTCATGCATGAAGTATTTGACAAAATACTCACAGGAGAGTCGTAGGAAAAAGCGCATTCGCTCTTGAAAACCCTGTCTCCTGTCCTCGGTACTCTAATGGTGGGCATGTACGGGACCAGTAGCTCTCCCAGATCTGTAGCCATCTTCACATTCCTGCTGCTCGCACCACTATGAGCCTCGCTGGAGCAGCCTGTCAGGCTGAAGATGAGATGGGGCTATTTTTAAATCATACAGACCCGACATTCCTCATGGACAGAGGGATGTGACGACGAAAACATTGGGACATAGAGAGATGGAGGGTGGTGTATAGGGGAGGGAAACAATGGGTGTCCCCTTGGAGAAACAGTCAATATTTGACATGATTCACCCTGACGCCAAGTGGTGACGTTTTCAGATCTACGCTTAATGAGTTTGATGTGTTTATCAGTGGTAGCGCCATTTACTGCATGTAGTGTGCTTCCATACTGAATGTGTACAAGCACTTAACGTTGTCTTTTACTTTCTTTTTTTAGCTTTTAAAAAGGAAATAGTTTTTTCTGAAATATTATATGTTATGTTGTTTTTGTTATTACTTTAATTTCCAGTTTGTTGTATATTTTATGTATATATTATTTTGGTTCTTTGTACATTATGTAAAGTACTTGATGTATATTGTAATCCTTATTTTTTTTTATTGTAAAGCTCTTTGAGCTTTGTATGAAAGGTGCGAATAAACAAATAAAGTTTATTATTAATTTTAATTCTTAATTCATTTAATACATTTAGTGTCAGAAAGCTATTTGCTAGATGATTATCTACTCATGCAAAGTATCTATAACCTACTCTAAATAACTAACATTATTCAAAATATCAAACATGTTGAAACTGATTTTTTTGGACTGAAATATTAATTGGTAAAAATACATTTTGACAGATATAGTTTGGCCATTTTCTTTTTGTCTTGCTTTAAAAAACTCATTTATGGAATTTAATTTAATTTTATGCACACAGTTCTAAAACCATTTTATAATGAACATCATATTCTGATGTAGTACTTTACTATTATTATGGTTAATGTAAATTTCTGATTCTAGTGTGACTTTACTGCAATAATGCAAATATTTTGTAATATTTATGTTTTGATTCCAATTCTTTTGTTAGTATTTGTTAACTTGAAAACCTTTATAACATTTCTACTTCAGTGGAACATAAAATAAGAAATTGTGAATAATTTGGCCACTCTTTTTTGTTAAATAATAATGGAGACAGGAGATTTCAAGCTTCCATAAACATAAATGCATACTGAACACTGAAATTAGTAAATGATGACAGAATTTCAAATTTGGGGTGAATTCTTGACGTAACACTCAAAAGAATACACAAGACCAGTAACTTATAATCATTCGTTTATTGGTGCCAGAGGCAAAGAAAAGGGGAAAAAAGAAGCAATATTTTTTTTATTAATAACTACACATTATACATTGTATAATGCTTGACAGGTATGCATGACCACTCCTAGTTATCAGGAGACGACTTGGGACTGTGGTCGATGAGATTCTTATCATGTGTCTGAATTTGGAACCAGGGTCCATCTCCTTTTTCTCTCATGTGTCGGCGGACTTCAAGTTGTTTATGTCTACAAGAAAAATAGTGAATAATACATTAGAGATCATCAATTAGGCTACATAAAAACAAGATACATTTCTGTGAGCAGTAAAAACATTTCAAAGTGCCTTTGTTGTTGTGGTACTGATATTAAATTATACCCTAAGGTTTGACAATTCCTTCATTATTTTTTACCCTACAAACATTTTTTCTCTTTTCTTCTAATCTTCTAGTACATGGTTTATTAATGACAGTGTGATATTTCTTTACTTGGAGGCACCTCACACCTCAAAATGAACCTATTGTGTAGATCACTTTAGTGAGCAGAGATTTAAATGGTCATGATAGAGACTGTTTAAGAAGTACAGAATTAGATCATCTAAACCTCTAGACCAGGGGTCGGCAACATACGGAGGGGAATTTCTAGCAGGAGCAAAAGCAAGAGAGCTGTATGCATTTCATTCAGATAAAGTACCTCCCACCTGCATACAGATCTATATTTTGAGGTAATCATTCCTCATAGTAACATAGCTGGTTTTATTAAGTTAGGAGTTATAAATAATATTAAAGCATGAGAATTAAACTGCGCAAGTCAATGAAAGTGCGCAGCTCTGACAAACCATTAGCGTGACCACTGCGCATCATGCGCACACAAGTTACTGACTGACCGCTCACAGCTTGTTCCGCTGTAAATAGTTAATGCTATACATTTCAATCAAGTATACAGTCCTTAAACATTCCACACAGATCTAAATAACAGTGATGCATGTGGAAACTCCGTTCATGTGTTCCTGGTCACTTCATGTGTTTTCTCTGATTAGATAGCTATCCAATCGTGAAAAGACCAGGGGTAAATGCCCTCCGAAAGACAGGGCATTTTTTTTAACATTCCAAAAGAAACTGGACAAAATGCATTTGGTTGTTGAAGTCACATATGTAAATTTTATTCCTCCCGTAATAGTAAAATATAAACATGCAAGAGCGTGTTTATATTTGACAGTGGATATGACAGCGCTTCTGCAACAAGCGTCGCTACAGATATGGCCTGCCGCAGAGGAGTAGCTGGGTATCTCTTCAGCAAGCCGACGTGCAAACTGCCCTGAAAAATGAAGCTGAAAGTTCAGCGTTACATCTTGAAGCTCAACATACAGTTGTCTTCATTAAAAGTAGTGACACTAAATTATCTTACCAATGCGGATGCTGCTCTCTCACCAATTGCAGTCTTTGATCTTGAAATTAGCAGATAAATAAAATGAAGCTCATATCTTGCTTTCATTGACGTGAACTCCGCTAGCGTTATGTTGCCAAGTGTAAATTGAACAGTTTTGTAACAAAACGGATAGCTGTCCGATCAGTAAAAACACATGAATGACCAGGTGTAAATAGGCTCATTGGAAATCTGTTTTAAACCTGAAAACAAACAAATTTTATGAAAAATTGCTTCAGAAATATTTAAGGTTCTGTATTGGTATGTTATCCATTATGAATATTTAAAATATGTTTATGTGCATTTATACATATTCAATAAATCTGGTAAATCTTGTAAATTTCCAACTGTTTCCTCCTACTTCCTACTCAGTCATAAGTATATTATATTGTGGAACAAGAAATGAAACACTCGTTTGACAATAAAACGCTTAAAACAGTGGTTCTCAAACTTCTTGACTCAAAGGCCCCCTGTGTACAAATTATTTGACTAATATATTTCCTTTGGTATTTCTGCTGTAACTATGACAATTCTTTTCGAACTTTTTTTATTAACAGAAACTGCAAGTGATATAATAAATGAACTGATTCAGTTTGTGATTCCAGATCCAAGATTCTGAATAAGTTATTGAGGGGGAAAAAGAAATATTATTTCTATTCCATCTTGAAATTTTTTTTTTTTTTTTTTTTGCATTTTAATTAAAGGATTAAATTACCCCATGATTTACTCATTCTCAAGCCATCCTAGGTGTATATGACTTTCTTCTTTCAGATGAACACAATCAGAGTTATATTAATAATCACCCTGATGCTCTCAAGCTTTATAACGGCAGTGAATGGGACCAACAAGTAGAAAGCTCAAGAAAGTGCTTCCATCCATCATAAACATACTCCACACGCCTCCAGGGGGTTAATAAAGGCCTTCTGAAGCAAAGCGATGCGTTTATGTAAGAAAAATATCCATATTTAAAATGTTATGAAGTAAAATAACTAGTTTCCGCCAGACTGCCTTCCGTATTCAACTTATGAAAAAGTTTCGTAAGTCGAACACAGAAGCCGTAGGACATAGCGTAAGGGTTTTGAACTGCGAGAGGCATTACACTTTCTTTGTAAGTTGAATACGGAAGGTGGAATTTTGTCCAGGTCTGGTGGAAGGGTGATTATTAATATAACTCCGAATTTATTTGTCTGAAAGAATAAAGTCATATACACCTAGGATGGCTTGAGAGTGAGTAAATCATGGCGGAATTTTCATTTTACAGTGAACTAATCCTTCAAGTTAGATTTTCTTTAAAATAATATCAAAAATCATCCTGTGCCCCAGCCATTAAATAATATTAGCAGATAAAATTTTTGATTTAAATAATGTATGTGTAAATGTTGAAATTAACATTAATTAAGAAAAATGCTTTAAAAGTATTTTTTCATTGTTAGTTCATGTTGACTTATGTAGTTAACGAACATTAACAAATGAAACCTTATAGTAAAGCATAACCAAATATTAATATATTAAATATATAAATAACCTAATAACCTAATTCCTAAATGCAAATGCTTATATGTAAATAAACAGTTCACATGCATGTATAGTAGTAGTAGTAGTAGTAGTAGTAGTAATGTGACACTTTAATGCCATGTCAGCATCTGAGGCTATCTTCCAAACAAAAGGAAAAACAAAACAGCAGGAAATATTACTCAAGATATCTTACATTAACATACCATGCATGTATATTTTCTATTGTTATAATGTCTAATTCAGCCTAATTAGCTGAATCATGTGAAGACAAGTTACCTCATTTCAGCCTTCTCGGTCTCAATTTGGATAAGTGCCATCATTTTCTCATAGTCCTTGACTGGGCTGTCATAAAAGGTACGAGCAATCCAACGGGTGATGGGATGCTAAGTTATAATAAAGACAACAAATGAAAGAAAAAACATGAATCATTATGATAGCAACGACACAATATTCGTTTTTTTTTTCAATTAACAATGGGCAATTTTTACTGGCAGTGTATTTGTGGCATACAGTGTACATGTTTTTTGCACTTAAATATCAGAATACCTTGTAGTACTCCCAGTGCTCTGGTTCATAATCTTCAGGTATCTCTGCTAACTCAGATTCTCCTGTTTAATGATTTGAAGACATTAATCAAGTTATTATGGCAGGTACAGCAATTATAAGAAGGAAAAGCTGTCAGGTACATTAGAAACTTACCTATGAAAACATTAACAAAGGTCACAAGTGCTGCCACAGGAATGCCAGTGAGAAGAATGTAATTTCTCTGGAGTAATTAAGCAAGAGAGGAGAAAAAGATTGCAAAATGTTATTTGAATAAGAACAAGCAGCAAGAACATGCAACTGAAGTAAAGTACTTATGACAGGCTATACCAGCAGGTAAAGAAATCTTCTATCATAGAAGTCAGTGGGCTTTATGACAAACATCCTTTTCCCATGGCTCCCATGACGGATAACAACTGTCAAAGAATAGGTAAAAAAATATTGATAACAATAATAATAAAAAGGGCTAAGCATGTCAACATATCACTGTAATAGATTTATTGCACGCAAAACAATTTAATCAACAGGAAGTCAATTATAACACAGAACTGAAGTGAAGCAAGAGTGATACAGAATTTACAATTACCGCTGCAAACCCAAATAATAAGTTCAAGTTTTTACAATATAAAGTAAAAGTGTTACATACACAATGAGGGCCAAAAATATTGTGCTTGTCTAACTTAGTAAAGTGACTGCTTGCATATCAATACTTATGAATGACGGGTAAGAAGATTAAGAAATACTTAGTCAAAAACTGTTAAATATATGTCTATGTAAAAACGCCCATGATGTATCACATACAGTTTTTTCATGTATATATCTATAGGAAGGTTACAGTGGTGATTGTTGTTGAGGCCAGCTTGTACACTTGACATGCTAAGCAAGGTCACTGCTAGTTATAATCACCTTAATCGGTCATATCGTTGTGTTTAGTCAAAATAACTATTCTTTACCTTGTTCTGTACGTGCAACAGTCCTGGAGAGCAGATTTGAAGACTGACATGTTCGTTTCAGCGGGTTTAATCTGGCTGCAAACGAAGCCGCCGTCCGCAGTACGCTCATGCCCACCATGACTGTTGAGGGAGTGCGTCAACACGGGCTTCACTGATTGGCTAACGCAGAGTTAAGCCGTGTTCACCATTGATACTCGGGGCAAATTAAAGGTTCGTATCAAAAGATGGCCCTTAAAAATACAATATTTAAAGAAATAAAAAGAAAGAAAGAAAGAAAGAAAGAAAGAAAGAAAGAAAGAAAGAAAGAAAGAAAGAAAGAAAGAAAGAAAGAAAGAAAGAAAGAAAAATGCTGCTGAAAAATAAAATAAGACTATTTGGTAAGATTTTAATAAAAAAAAATTGAATGCATGGTAGTATATTATAGTTGAGTAATACAATAATTTTCTAATTTACAGTAATTTACCCTTCAGTTTGTTGAACTACTCTATTTATATGATTTCTTATACTTATACTTAATATGCTTATGGGTTGAAATTATGGATCTAAAAGACTAAAACAATTAAATACATAACGGCATTTGGAAAGTATAAAAAAAACGATGAGTGCACATTACAATGATTCCAATACAATTTAATGTGATCGTATCCAAAAAAAAAATATTATTAATAATAAATGAACGTTACTTTTAATAAAAATCAACAGTGGGACAAAAAGTTACACGCAAATACATGACTGATTCTGATCTTATTCTAAATTATTTTTATTTTTATTATTAATAATTTTACATTGTATTGTCCATTCGCATTGTTGCGTGCTGTGGTGTTGAACATTTTGCAACAAAAATGTGAACTTTTAACGTGGAGAATTTGTTGTGATTAAATTATACTGTCCGGCAGGTGGCGCTGCACGTTTCCGTTCATTATTTCGTTTGACATTGTCAAAATGGCTGCGGCGGTAACGAGCCGCCTGACTGCTGCTGTCTGCAGACAATTTCAACGTTTTGTTACGGTGTCTTCACACACAACGCCTCAATATGCGACCCAAGCGCTGTCCAAATTTCACTCGTGTCAACGAAGGTATGCTTTTCTCGCTGATTATATGTAGGGCTTAAATGTCAATGCATCATGATATTCAGAAAGAAAGGAGCATGTTTTAATATATCACCAATAAATTTGAACTCTTTTCATATTTCTCGGAATTTAGACAAACTTATGACTCGTGGTGGTTCAGAAGTTCCACGAATAACCGAGCACTCCACACATCTTGTGTCAGAAAAGGATTGGAAGAATTTTTTGACCTGCCAGAGAACTGGGGTGAATTAACAGTTAAATCAGGTACCAACAATGTTAATTATGATTTCACCTTAATGTTTATTGTTCACAGTTACTATAAGCTGTAGGCTGTGTCTCAAAACCTAGCGAGTTGAGCTCCTACCTAGACAGCATTTTGGGGCATCCATACAACATATTCAGTGCAACATTCTATCTAAATAAGATTTTATATACATATATGGTAACACACTTTACAATAACGTTTCATTAGTTAGACTAACATTAGTTAACTACTTTAGTTAACATGAATTAAGAATGAACAAAACTTATATAGCATTTAATCTTAATTTCAACATTTACTCATAATTAAAATCAAAAGTTGTATTTGTCAACATTAAAGTGTGAACTAACATTTTATTAACTAATATTAAAGATTAATTAATACTGTGACGTGTGTATAATATATTATATATATATATATATATATATATATATATATATATATATATATATATATATATATATATATATATATATATATATATATATATATATACACACACATGTATAAGAAGCTCACTAGGTTTTGAGATGGATCATTAGTAATCTACCACCATCATTTAATAACATTGTATTGATAATGTTGTCTCATGACTGTTTTTGTAACCTCATAGGTGCTCCATGGACTGCCAAACAGCTTAGGGGGAAAAGTAATGAAGACTTACACAAACTTTGGTAATTAAGTCATTTTTAGAGTTTAAAGACTTAAAACAAAAAAAAATTACAACCAATATTAACCCACATTTCTGTTTGAATTTTTAAGGTATGTTCTCTTGAAGGAAAAGAACATGTTACTCACTTTAGAACAGGAGGCAAAACGGCAGCATGTTCAGATGCCCAGTCCAGAGCGCATCAAAAAGGTATGAAATGTGTTCAAATTTTATTTAAATTGCTCAGTTTCCTCTGTTGATAACATGGAATAACCTTAAAAAAAATACTGGGACAGTACCATGGTATAGTGATGATGCAGTACTTTCCATGGTATGTACGCTACTGTTTGGGGTCATTTAAGATTGTGCTTTTATTCAGCAAATAATTTAAAGTGACAGTAAAGATTAAGATATTGTTACAAAAAAATCAATTTCAGGTAAATTAATCAGAATCCTGGAGAAAAAAAAAAAGCATCATGGTTTACACAAAAATATTAAACAGAATTTTTCAATAATAAATGTTTCTTAAGTACCAAATCAGCATATTAGAATGATTTCTGAAGGATCATGTGACACTGAAGACTGACAAAAATTCAGCTTTGACATCACTGTAATAAATTACATTTTTAAAATATTAAAATAAGTTATTTTAACTATTAAATATATTTCATAATGTTACTGGTTTTTATCTAATAAATAGAGCCTAGGTGAGCATTTCACAAACAGAACAAAACAAAATCTCCCCAACCCCAAACTTTTGAAAGGTATACTGCACATACTTCCGTGGCGCTTTTCATAAGTAAAACTATTTTTGAGTCTACATTGGATTTTTTTTTTTCAATTCTTCCACCACTGTTCTGAAAGGACATATTTGCACAACCTGCTTGGTTGTATCGGTTATATTCTTGGTCTCATGATTCACTCTTTAAGGAAATGACAGCCAAGAGCAGCACTTAGTCCTGAAGAACAGGCACAAATTTACCCTATGTTTGTTCAATTCATTAGGTGTACATGGATGAACCTATATCCATTCTGAATTCTTTTAATAGGTTGAAAGGTCAATGATGCGTCTTGACACTGTTGTGAAAGAACGTGAGGATGCTCTGCGCTTACTGCAGACAGGACAAGAGAAAGCTAGACCGGGCGCATGGCGAAGAAATGTCTTTGGCAAAACCTTCTGGTAAGCAAATCAAAAATGTTTTGCAGATTGTTCTTTTATGCATATATATTCTGTGTAACGTAACTAATTACGGGAAGGTTTGTTCATCAGGTACCGCTTCAAGGAACACCCAATCCCCTGGCACCTTAATACGAGATACAAAAGGACACGATTCTTTGAACCATCACATGTTGCCCCTTACACAAGGTACGTCTTAAATTTTACAAGTTTACAGAAAAATGTCACCCCATCAGAGTAACAATAAATTAGCATTTAGCATCTGTAAAAGTTATTTACATTGTGATTTATTCAAATAACTGACATATTGTTAGTTTTCCAGGTTCTATTTCTCAATGAAAAACAATTACATTATGTACATTACATTTCCTTGATGCACATAAATGTTTAACTTTGCTGTTCCGAATTTTAGGTTGAGCCTTGAAAAATACCTGAGGAGTAAAATGCGGAAAGAAAAAAAAGAAAAGAGAGACCGAAAAAAGCTTGCAGCGAGGTTTCCAAAAAAGACTGCACATGCATGAGACCATTGAAAAGACTTTTTGCATTTAATGTCTTTAACACAGTACTTTTCATTTCTTCATAAGCTTTGGAGTTTCAGAACATGTTGTACAGTCAAATAATAAATTCAAACTTGCAACTAAGACAAACTTGTAACTAACCTTCTTTCATTTGCCTTGCTAAATATGCAAATTATTAGGATTGAAAATCTTCCTTTTCTTAAGTTTAAGGGACACATTAAGTATAGGTTTTCCTCAATATGCAAGTCGGAATAGACCAGTTAAAATGTACTAAATATTAGAACAAAAGTACACAATCACTGTACTGATAGTCTTACCCATTCAAACAAGATGAGATCAATTTAGACCAGTTTAACAAAAACAAGTTTATTCCCAAAAGAACTGATCAACTGTTAAAAGCATAAACATTTGATTTCCTGTGGTGTATTTTCTAGGAAGTGGCAGAGTGATGTAAATTAAAATAGAAGAAAAAAGAAGGAAAAAAAAAAACTTTCAAATGTCTCAAGCACTGATACAATTAAGGGGTCATAATTCCCATGTACCAAAACACATATCTTTGTCACTGTTATTTAACATTAATCAGGTGGTCAGAAAAGTTTGTTGCCAAACTGGATATGAAAATATTGTGTGGAGGAGTAGAAAAGAGTGCAACCACATTAAACGGTTTAAAATATGGTTTGTTTGCACTAAAAATAACAGCAAGTGTCCTTGTTAGTTCCTGAGTCCACTAAGAAGGCTTTTTCTACTGGGTGGTATATTTTTTATTTTTCTTACATCTCCTTCAGAAGGCAACCAGGTGTTGAAGGAACTGGTTAAGGACACTTCCTGTCAACACACTGTTTCCCACCTTCCTCATACTCCTGTTTTGAAATCCACATTTGCTGGAAAGTTCCCTAAAGGTCAAAGGAAAAAAAGTAATTATTATAATATGATTTTGCTGTGATATATTGACAATAATGTATACATTATTATATTAGTTAATACTACACATAATATAATCCAGCACCAGTAATTGGTGTAAACGCTGGTCGACGTGTCATAAATGGGGAAAAAAACCCGACAACAATGCCGTGTGTGTAGTACATGTATTGTGGCACAAAATCATGTCAGAGGAGATAACAGTCGAAGGGGAGACAATAATTGTAAATTTTTTTTTAAAAAAAACTGGAAAAATGTAGACACTGAGCAGATCTTCCAAGAAATTGTTTAGGATCTAGGTTTCCTTCCCTGCATATATGGAAACTTTTACTCCCCAGCTTATCTGGAAAGAAAAAAAAATTATACTTCTCCCCCCAATAATATTCTGCGTAACGAAAATTGTGTCAGCATTTATATAAAAACAACAAAAAAAAACATCCATTATGATGATTTGTGTCATACAAAGGGGGATGGTTAGATAATGTTAGACAAACCCAGTTTTCCTTACAAATTAAGTTTATGTAGATAAATAGAAAAAAAAAGTTCTTAAATACATTGTTTACCCTGTAGAACTCTGTATCGCCTAGCTTATCAAGATAATTTTCAAAGTTTTTTACAAAATATATTAAAACAACAATATCTATTGTTCTCCTCGTTTAATTTCACCAACAAATCTCATCTTGAAGTATGACCAAGCATCAAGTCAAATTTATTTGAATAGTGCTTCACAATACATATCATTTACAAGCAGCTTTACAGAAAGTCATAATGTTATGTCTATAATGCCTTAGTGCTTTAACAAGTTTTAGGGCTGGGCGATATGATGATTAGTCATTAGTGCTGTCAAAAGTACCCATTTCGGTACCAAGACGGTACTGAAATTTTGAAAATGTGACGATACCAGCATTTCCCTCTAACATTTTAAGTGCCATTGAGCGGATTCTGAAACTCCTCTGATTGGCCATTGTTTTCATGTGCTCAACAGATATGTCTGTGATTGACTACAATGATCAACGCTTCAAAAACATGTTGTAAATAGACATCTTTGATGCTCTTCACCAAGCGCTCACACAGATACACACGGAAACATTTGAAAGCAGGCGCCTATCATCCCTAATATAATCAGCTGATAGATGCCTGCTTTCAAATATCCTGCCAATCACAGACCTATCTGTTGAGCGCATGAACACTATGGCCACAATGTACGCTTTTGTACAGTTATAGTTACAAACTCTCTCTCTCTGCCTCCCTACCTTGATATTTTGAGTGTGATTTATTAGTCAAAAAAGAGAAAATATAGTAACAGTTGAAGAATGAGTTATTGGGGTTTTTTTTCCCCCTTCAAAATCTATCTACTTGCATAACAAAATAACATGATTAAGAAGAATTATTTTGGGCCACAACACTCATGTAGTCTGTTACAATCTGATATTGTAACAGCCCTAGAGAACACTACTCACCAGGGATGCAAGAATGGAGCCCCCAATCCAGGCGCTAAATCTGCGCTCAACAGTTGTGTTATTGGCTATCAATTTCAAACGCATACTCTACAGAGAGGATAAAAAAACAATTCATGTTATCATAAAAAAGCACTGAAAACAACTGACATTCTAATAAGACCTTTGTTAAATTCAATATGGTGTCTAACTTGACTTAGATGAAACCGAGGATGTGAGAGATAGATTTACAGTCTTTACAAAAGCACACACTTTATAAAGGTCCTAATTTTTAAAACTATTTCATGGAGTTTTTGTACGTTCGCGGAAAGACATTTCGTCAGCTGATTAATCGGTATGTTGTTAAGCAACAGTGCAACACACTGTATTCTATCCCTCACTGCCTCATGTTATTTATTCCTAACAAAAATTAAATATGGCACTACACTGACTAAGATCTATAAAGCAAAAAAGCAAAACACAAAGTGCCACTTACTGGTGGAGTCTTCTGTGAGAGTTCTCGGTTAAGTCTGTCTGTAAAGCCTTGGATGAGAGTGTTTCCTCCTGTAACTACCACACTGCCATACAGACCCTGTCAAAAACAAGGGCAGCATAACGTCACTTGCATTGGCAACACAGACACAGGACATGTAAATGTACGTAAAACAACGTGAAATCTTACTGGTCGAATGTCTATGTCACACATGCCAACGCTTGTGGTCACAACATGGCCGACTCCCAGCATGGTGTTCCCTGATAGACCCTGTGAAAAATTAAGTAACATTAATTAATTAACAATAACATTTTATACTAGCAATTTTAGAATGAAACTTGGACAGTGTAAAGAGGACATTGCTTGCCTTAGCATTTGAAGGATCAAACAGACCCTCAGGGATCTTCAGTCTTTCCGCTCCAAAATCACAGTTGTACCCATTAGGCAGTTCATAGTGGACAGTGGGCATCTGGGCAGCTACTCTGTACAGGGAAGATTTTACAAAATTGTTTTTTTTGTTGTTGTTGTTTTTTCATTAAGATCATAAGCAGTTTAACTTATCCAAAAGCTCAAAATCAAAAAAGTGAATTATGACATATAAACTGAGATGGTCCTCACTGCAGAACATGATATCCACTTTACATATTCCTAAACCTACCAGTCTCCGCCCCCTGGATCTAAACCTACCCATCTCCACCCCCTGGATCTAGATCCAACTTCTCCCACTTTACATATCCCTTAACCTACCTGTCTCCACCCCCTGGATCTCGTTTGTTCTGCAGTGAGGGGCTGCTGTATAAACTTGTAAACATTAAATATACTACCGTTAAAAAAAATTGTGTCTGTATGATTTTATGTTTTTGAAAGGAGTGCATTTATTTGATCAAAAATTCAGTAAAAACAGTAATATTGTGAAATAATATTACAATCTAAAATAACTGGTTTCCCATTTAAATATATTTTAAAATGTTTAATTTATTCCTGTTATGGTAAAGCTAATTTTTAGCATCATTACTCCAGTCTTCAGTGTCAAATGATCCTTCAGAAATCATTCTAATATGCTGATTTGGTGCTCAAGAAACTTGTCTTATATTATTATGTTATTATATATGTTGAAAAGAGTTAATATTTTGTGTAAAATGTGATAAATTTCTTTCAGGATTCTTTGATGAGTAAAAAAAGTTTAAAAATAATAGCATTTATTTGAAATAATGTCTTTGGTCAAATTATAAATGACTTTACAGTAACTTTTAATCAATTCAAATGTAATTATTTATTGTGTCCTTGCTGAATAGAATATTAATTTCTTTACAAATAAAAATAAAATCTCACTGACCCCAAAATGAGTGGTAGTGTATGAAAAATAATTGAACTTACTGTTCATCATAGGGTGAATCTGACACCTGTAGCACAGAGGCCTGAAAATCTTGTATGACAGTCTGAAATAACAGGTAGCAACATTTAATACATCTAAAAATGTGCTCCAGTATATTAAGCAAATTTCACTATGATTCAGTTCTGATCGCTTACATTACACATATAGTTATGCCATGAACGGGTAACTTGAGGTAGTTTCTCTTTCTTCTTCCAACTGGCGGGGGCTCCTTCACGAACTGAATCCTTTAATGGAAAATTCAATTTTACCTACTCCCCACCACCTCAAAAATATCATGAGAATTGCAACCTCCAAACAGAGATGATAATATGACTGAAAAGAATAAACTTCAGCAGGCCTCACCTTTGATGCAATCATATATGGAGGTACTATTTCAACACTTAACTCTTGAAACAGCTCTCTACATTGCATGCTCATGAAGTCACCAGCAAGAGGAGACTTTACGATGCCTGGAAGATCATAAAACACACATTATAGAAATGTTAACTGAAAAACAAACATATATAAATACATTTTGAATGACTGTGTGGCTTTATATATATATATATATATATAAAAAAAAAAAGCATCAAAGGCTATATTCATGATTAAAAATGAATGCCATTATTATATTGTATGACTGTATACAATTTAACCTTAATACACATTACATACAAATATTCAGTTTAATATTTGATAGGAATTAAAAAAAAAATTCCAATTGTAAAAACATATTAATGAAATGTGTGAATTAAACTGTGGAATAGTAACATTAAAAACAGGACAGTCCAGTAAAATATGCTTGAAAAGTATAAGTGATTCAAATTACCTTGTTGTAGAACATAACCATCATGCACTGGAATAGCTGTTGTGTGTGTTGCTCCACTATCTAACACTAAACCCGTGGATCGTCCATTGGCAAACCTGGAACGCTGAGTAAAGGATTCATGTTCCTGATTGCCTTTTAAGATGGATACCCTGCCCAAATCTGAAATTCCTCTGCTACTGTGCAAGCAATTCTAAACACATGACATTGTCTTCTACAGAGATCTTCAGCTAGACAATTAAAAATAAAGGATACGCAGACAGGACAGCTGATTTACACAAGAAGAAAGCTGGAATGTTGTAATGCTCAAACATTAGCTCAGTCAGCTTCTCTCTCTTCGCTCGTGTGTTCCACTGCAAGATGAAGAAAATAAGATCACAGGGAGTTGAGTGAAGCATCCTAGCAGATGGCAGATGTACAATGTGATCTGCAGATTAGATTTATGCCATAAAATCAACATACCGAGGCCTCTGACATCAGGACTGGGTGCAGACTGGGCTCTGATTTGAAGTGCATTTTGTAGGTGTGATCTAAAATGGCTTGGAAACTGTCCCAGTCCTCAACTTCCGAGAAAAACAGAAAAATGAGTTACTGTATACATACATATACACACACACACACATATAGAGAGAGAGGCTATTTACATATACACACACATACACACATATAGAGAGAGGCTATTTGCATTAAGTGAAAATAAAAAACAAATAGCATATATGCAAACTCGTTCGCATCAACTTACTCATCCCATTTTTGAGAGGTGACATGACCTCCATGTTTTCTCTAGGGACCCTGAGCTGGTTAGTGTCGATGTAGTAGGTGGTGCCACTCTGCTTTCCCTTCTCTCCATCTGTCTCCATTGGTGTACTGCCATCCTCCCGGTCCAGAGTCACACCGATCACAGTAGGAAAATCAGCCTAAAAACCACAAAACAATTCAATTTTTGCTCAAAACATATGTTTTTCAGCTTTACCACTAATATATGGATTCATCTTACTGTTCACACCTTGGGACAATCCTCTCCTGCATATCCAGCTCTCACGGAGTACGAGCCCATGTCAAAGACAAGAGCTCCAACTTCATCTGTATAGGGAGAAAAATGTCCAAAGAGAAACAGATGAGGATACAACTAAGGAGAAAACACGTTCAGTTTTGATTAAATAAAATGACAATACTGTAGTCAAATAATATACATGAGAGTCCGTTATAATACATAATTTACTACAAATTTTTCTTAACTTACGCATTCATTTAGCAATATTTAGTTGTATTCTGCATTCTGTTAAGCATAAAAACCTGAAACGTGGGCTCCGGTTTCATTTTCACAAAATAAGAGCAGAAATGATCATATCATGCTAGTTTGATGGCTAGCGAGTTTATAAACGTGGCGCATTCATTCATTTGATTCTCCCTCCAAAATCGCACTTACCTCCGCCATACACTCCGCCACTCATTTTTACGTCTGATAAATACTGATAGAAGATAACTGCTTGATTTCTTATTTTAAAAGCGGGGATATAAAATAAGAACCGTACAATTCGTATTTTCTCTATATCACAACAAAGGAAACGAATCAGACATCTTTGTCTTGGGGAGGATTATGGTGGTTTGCGCTTGAGGTACTTTTAGCAGCGCCACCAATCGGCCAGGAGGATGAAATTAAACTCGATGCAGACTTGCTGGAATTACTTCATAGGTGTAACTACTGAGGAATTATATTTGAATGTACGAACATAGTGTAAAACAAAATACTCAATTAAAAGTCAAAGTATCTAACAAGTCTTTAAAATTAAAATGTAATGAAGTAACAATAAAGTAACCTTTGTTTAAAGCAACTTATTTATTCAAATTTTTCTCACACTCTAAAAAATGCTGGGTTAAATATGGACAAACCCAGGAATTGGGTTGTTTTCACCCAGCCATTTTTTTCAACCAGTTTTGGATTTGTTTTAAGCCAGCCATATAGTAATATAGTAAACGTCATGTTTTTGCTCACCCCCATATTTTTAGCTGAAACTTCACAGACACTTGACCAGACCAGAGACTTATATTACATCTTGTGAAAGAGGGCATAATAGGTGCCCTTTAACCCAACCTGCTGGATTTGTCCATATTTAACCCAGCTTGGGTTGTTTTCAACCCAGTGTCAGGTTCCCAAAGGAGGTTTTTTCGCAGTGATGCCATAGAAGAACAATTTTGGGTTTTTCAAAGAAAGTTTCAGAGAACCTTTTCGACTTTAAAGATCTTTTTCTGCAATGGAAAGGTTAAAGGTTCTTCATGGAACTATTGATGTCAATAAATAACCTTTATTTTTAAGTAATTGTTAATCTTTTTATTAGGCACCGGCTATAGCTGATTATACCCTGTTTAGAGTTAAACCCTGTTTACAATAAATTTCATGCAACATCAGCAATGTCTATAATTAAAATGTTTTTGGTGAGGGGTCTCTTAGAAGAATTATGATGATGGACCAATTGTGTCCAAATACAGTTTAAACTCAAATAGATGTCATTGGCTATAAAACTTCAGCCTGGAGCATAATTTGATGTGGCAAGTTCACAAAAATGTAAAAGATTTAAGTTATGATGACTATGAAGAAAAACACACTTTGTACTTTAAAGGTCTAAATGAAACTTAAGAATAAAAGCTATTATTTTTACCGTACAATTATTCACTTTCAATTCTACTCATGTAAAGTTAAAAACAATCCAAAATAATAAGAAGAGTATGCTATTCCTCAAGAATTTTACAACACAGTTCGAGTTAATTTGTATTTATTTGTTTGTTTGTTCATTTATTTATTTATTCTCTTGCATTTAGTCATTTGTTCTGTTGTATTAGTCAGCTCATTGAAATAAACATCCTGGATGCTGTTGTTCAAAATAAATCAAAATCAAAACATCACAACTAATGGTACAACATGCAGTACAATACTACTTTCATATACATAAAGTATACTTTCACATATAGTTCATGTTTACTTTTTATAAGTATTTCTATTATATATTAGGCATAGCAAATGTTTTTAACCAATATGCATTACACCTTCCATTTCATTTATATCAACATGTTAAGATAAACTCATTTATTCAAAATGTAATACACTGCTGACATAGTTTTTCTTTGGAAATGCAATTGACTAATCATTCAGCAGTCAGCACCATAAAAACAGATATGGAAAAACCTTATTGTTCCTTCACTGTTGTAATTCTTAGAAACACTCCCATTCATCATTATATTATTATTGTTCATCACCTATTCCTGTCCTAAAATGTAGACATATATGTTGACTGACTAGTATATCTAGAATCCTCATGGTTGAAGTAATGAATAAATAATAAGCTTATCTCACCCTTCATACTGTTGTGCTATTGTGCCATCTCATTACAATCCACCGGTTTTGTTACTTTGTGTATTTGTACTGCAGACAGTGACTCATAGAATTGTGAGGAAAAAACTAACACAAAGTTACTAATTTCCACATTGTAAAAGGTTACCAATGAAAATGCATTTTTAGAACAGCCATTTTTGTTAACATTAGTCAAAGAGACTTTTATGTTTTTCAAACTGTCTGCAGTGTCTGCTGTGGCAGTTCTCAGCTAAAAGCTTGCCTTTTTTCTCCATTCTATGCTTTTGATGAGCTGTTATTATTTAAATTATTTGTTCATTATTCAATTCAAACAAACAAACAGATCAAAAATTAAACATTTGCTGTATCAGGTGTGGTCATAAGTACATCACATTAGAGACAATCAAATAAAGGCATTAAATGTTTACAGTTACTCACAAGGTGCAGCAGTTACAATTAAACAGATTAAAAGTGAGGTAATCATTTCTATTACTCACATGAGTTCAAAGGGATTCTACTTGTTTGTGAAGTTATTTTTGTTTTTCCATGCAATGGATTCAATGGAGAGATGCAATGGAGACATAAAAGCACTATATTGAAGTACTACATTCAGCAATCATATTTCTCATTTGCACAAACACTCATAAAATTAGGCTTCATTGTATCACATGATCTTTCACTGTCCCACGGCAACATTAAACATCAATCTAATGTCTGAATGCCTTAAATGTAAACAGTATTTGGATAAGTTGATAAATAGAGCAGAACAAATAGGCGGAGGCAGTTTTTTGAGTCACTGTCTAAAGAGATATGCTACATATATCTTTGCTTTTTACAGCCCTTATGGGCCCATAATGAACTGAGGTGTGTCCTCAATAACGTGGACAGCTGTTATCAGTCTGTCTATGGAGTAAACATCTTAAGCCAACAATAACATTTAAACAGGAAAAATATAAAGATATCAGTGGCTCACATTCTTCTTTCATAGATAATGCAAACACACTGGCTACATGAAAACTTTGTCACCTTCAGTATAGGTGTGCGTGCAAAAAGGAAGCGTTTTGGACAAGGATGTACTGGTCAACAAGGATGAAAACATTTTAACACATCAGTTTCAGATTTTAGACAGGAAAAAAGTACTATTTAACACATAATGAAATGTAATTAAATCAAGTTTTTCAAATGCCCAGATTTCACACATATGTTACACACAAGCAAACTTGCAGTCTTCTGTCCTTACAGCTGCCATTATTTTACGAAGAGATGTTTTGTAATTTGAATGCAATTTATCACAACATTAATGTATCAACATTTAGGGAAAGAACGTGAATAAGTTCACCTGGTTTGTGTAAGCTTGTTTGCATGTGTTATATGCTTTCACTGTGCATGGGGACTGATTTGCATGAAGATCGGTAAGGCGGTGTAGTCATACAAAAGATAAAAGACTATTCATGACTCTGATCACTTCATATCTATTGGTATACCAAAGTCCAGTTAAGGACTAAAAAATTACTTTTAAAAAAGTGAAATATTACCTAAAGGCACTAAAACTTGCATAAACAATACAGGAACAAATGCTGATATTTACTTATCAATCTTTATGCATGTCATTACATATTTTAATATTTATTAATATTTAAATATTATAATATAATAATAATAATATCATTTACATTATTTAAATTAAATTATTATTAGTAACTGCCAATTGCATGACAGAGCTGGTCATGTGATGTCAACATGGCTGCGCCCATGGGGATGACTCGCACAATATACATAGAAGTCTTTATTTTGTGTGAGTGTACATCTTTTTTAACATTGTTCTCAAAAGTCATGCTCATTTTCATTAGAAAAAAGTTTATTGAGTGCACTGACATAGTGACAATGTTTTGTAGTTCACCTCACATCCGCTGGGTGCCTGTCTTGAGTGAACTCGTGAGCGCTGTACTTGTGTTTATATGCGCGCACACGACGCGCGCACGGCTACAGAAACAGCAGCAGGATGGCGAGCAAGGACACAACACAGAGTTCCCCACATCCAACACGAACAAAATCATCATGTGTTGGACTTCTGCGCCTTTTATTTATTGCATTTATTCACGTGGCACAGGCGAACAAACAAGGTAACCCCCTGAAACGCGCCGTGTTTTTTTTTTCAGTTGTTTTTCGTCAGTGTATATGGGTTGTATATATACACCGCGGATTCACTGCAAGCTAATGACTGTTAGCTTCGAGCCTTAGCGCGTCAGAGAACAAAATTAGAATGTAATGTCTTACCCACAATATTGAATTCACAGTTCTGGGTTAGATGACATGCTACTGCTCTTACTGTTTTTATTTTCTTGACGCTGCCTGATAATAGTGTTCAGAGACATTTGTTTAGCTTGAGTATTAAAGCTAACAGGCTTAGTCATATTACATTAGCTATCCCACTAAACCTGTTTGAAGTTACTCTCACTCTCAAAAACAAAACAAAACAATGGCTAATGTCTTCCAGAACTTCACCAGTGTTTCACCTTTATATTAACACGTTTAATGAATATGTACATTGGTGACTAGTGGTGGTTCACGACTGTTTTAGCTAATAAATGCGGGTTTGGTACTGAACGTCTAAGTTTTACGCTGTAAACAACGTTAATGATATTTCAGACCTTAAAACATCTTGTTATAGCAGTGTTGTGTGGGTAAATTAGCGGAAGGTTCAAGGTCATAAGTAAAGTGTTAATTTGAGAGTTTTGTTTCTGAGGCCCAGTCTGTCAGTGACATGTCAACTAACTCAGAAAGGGAGGAGGAGGAGGTGACTGCATACTGCAAGTTCATGCAAGTTTTTACTATATTTCTTCTTGTTGCTCAAGTACAGTTTGTGTTGTTTTTGGTTGTGATGTACTGATGTGCGCTAATTTGTTGTTAAGCGATGTGTTGTATAGAAATTGAGTTGTTTGATTGCATTTGAGGGTTCCAGCACTGAATACAATTAGAGGTTCACAGAAATGACACTGTAAAAAAAATTATTATCCAAGTGCAGAACACTTGGCTGTGTTTGCAAATGTAATAGTGAGGGTTACGGTGCACTCTGACACAATCCAGACAGGGAAGATGACCCAGTAAATACCAGTGCTGCAACTTGCTTATCTATTTATTTTTGACTGTTTCTTAGTTGTTGTTTTTTTACCTGTATTGAAAAGACTCTGAATCTCAACAGACAACTTAAGAGATAGTTAGTCAAAAATAGTTTTACATATTACATTAAATAGTTTTGGTGAACACTGAAATTCCATTGTATGGAGAAAAAAACTAAATTCTCAAAACATCAAGTCGTACAGGGTGCAGTCAGAATAGGTACATTTTTGGGTAAACCGTCCCTTTGAAGGACTTGTCAGTAGTCAGTGGTCGACCATTGTGGGCTTTTCATTGTCCAACATAAATATCTATAGAATTTGTGCACCGTATGCAATTAGTATTTATTTTACAGAATACTCACTCAATTTCCCTAAGGCAAATCGCTGTTACACATTTTGTCAAAATTAAGTTATGACTAAAATTAGTCTCTTGGTCTGTGGTTTGTTCTGTGATACTGGCTTGACTATGCACAATGGGAAGCTATATCAAATCAGTTTGATCAAAAAACATTTAAGCCATTTCCCTCAATTCCAGTGTTGTCATAGATGCTGCTTTTTTGGGGAAGAATCATCCATTGGCCAGATTGTCGGTGGATTTTGTAACAGACACTGGGAGTAAACACAGGGAGGCAAACATATTGACCGATTCATTGACCTGGCCGATTGATCACTCTATCACTACTTGTCATGTAGTTGCATTAGTTAGGGTAGCAAAAAACACCATGCTCCGACTCATGTTTTAGCCCTGTATATCAGTGAAGGTGCATGATCTCTGTCCTTCAGAGACAACATGTTTCTCTTCTCCATAATCCCTGGATTACTCTGCTTCTTTCGCCTGGACACCAGCGTGTGACTCAAATGTGATTTTAGGGCTCTAATGTGCATTTGCTCCTTGGTGATAAGTTCTTTTGTTGGTTCTGTGGTTGTTGTCAGAAATCATGTGAATAGTAGGCACATATTGTGGGCAAAGAGACATGATAAAATAATCAAAATGAACGATATATCAAATTCTTAAGAAGTCAGTTATCAGTCCTTGCGAATGTAAGTAGTGTTTTGTTGTAAATGTGAGACACTTATGGTCTAAGCCAAGTGACAGAGTAATAAACCTATTTCTCACTTCTTAGTTCTGTCTTTTTTAAAGTTTCTAAGTGGACCTAATAGCTACAAAGAGACCACACAGAGGCTTGAGCAGATGGGTTAGTGCTCTTTGGGAAGCACGTGTGAGTTAAGTGTTCTCATTCTTCCCTGGAAATGAATGCACCACTATTTCATTTACTGTGTCAGCCCAGTTATTGACTGAAGGGACTCACTGAGCACATGGAGTGTTTTTTCTCCTTTTAATTCAAGGAGGAATGTGTTTAACCCCATGGTGACTTATCTTCACGAGACAAGAATCCAGTTGTCAATGACATAACACTAGGCATGTGTCAGTAAAGCACTGACTGTAAATCTTTGTAGTGATAAGCATGTGTGTTTAGTAGGTGTGTAAATGTTCAAATTGCTCATGGTTTGGTTTGTATCACAGTTTTAGGGTCATGGTTTTGGTTAGGTTTGGTATGAAAAAAGGACCACTGTCAATTACAAATAAAGAAAATAAGAACAAGTAATCAAAATACAAGCACATGGCACACACAGTTGCAAGAAAAAGTATGTGAACCACTTGCAGAATCTGTGAAAATGTGAATAATTTTAACAAAATAAAGGAGATAATACAAAATGCATGTTATTTTTTGTTTAGTACTCTCCTGAGTAAGATATTTTACATAAAAGATGTTTACATATAATCCACAAGACAAAAAAAAGCTGAATTTATTAAAATAACCCCATTCATAAGTATGTGAAACATTGATTCTTAATACTGTGTGGTTACCTGGATGATCTACGACTGTTTGTTTGTTTTGTGATGGTTCTTCATGAGTCTCTTGTTTATTCTGAGCAGTTAAACTGAGCTCTGTTCTTCAGAAAAATTCTCCAGGTCCTGCAGATTCTTCAGTTTTCCATCATCTTTTGCATATTTGAACCCTTTACAACAGTGACTGAATGATTTTGAGATCCATCTTTTCACACTGAGGACAATTGAGGGACTCAAACACAACTATTAAAAAAGGTTCAAACATTCACTGATGCTTCAGAAGAAAACACGATGCATTGATAGTCGGGGGGTGAAAACTTTTGAAAAGGATAAAGTTTTTTTTGGTTAAAAATGATCCAAAATCAATTTTTGAGCAAGTACATATCCAGCCAGTGTTCAAATCGATCTCCTTATCTTAGCCCGATTAACAACAGTAAGCTTGTAATAATGTTTTATAATAAGAGCGATCTGGTTGATTTCCGCGAGAAATTCGAGCATGCAGCAGTTCATCTTTGCGTCATTACGTCACGTCTGGAAGGAGTCCAGGTTAGCCAGGTTTATAATGTAAGGATGCTTGTAGCGGTAAATGTATAATTTTGATGCTGGATTGTAATCCAGAAAGGTCCAAATGACAGTCATCAGTGACAACTGGAGATTCACCCGTAGTCAAAAGTAAAAGACTTTGGTCTGCGGAGTGGATACAGAAACTGAAATCTACAGGTAACGCTAATACACACTAAATGCACATAGTCACGCAATGCTAATGTTGTAAACATTAACCATTTGAGAACAAAGTATAACAGTAATAATAATTTGCACGGTTTGGCGTTATCTGAGCTAAGCGATCGTTAGATTTAATCATCATTGGCAGCACGATTTATTGTAGGCCTAATGCTTTTTTCCTCAGTTGATCAGAACAAAAGTGGCAGAAATTTTACTTACTTGTTCATCTGATATTCTCCAGTGAAAATTTTTATATTGGTCATACTTTCAAGATGTAGAATCTGTGATTCTGAAGTACAGCATCCACACCGGTGCGGTGACTAACAGCAAACATTAGATTAATCCGCTGAGGAGTCGTGCCGAAGCACAACGCACGTAACGATAACAATTCCGCATATGACTGCAATCGCAGGTTTCAAACAGAGATGGCGGCAAAGAGGAAAAATGCCAGACTGCAGTTTTATATATATAAATTTTTTTCATTTAGTACTGCCCTTCGGAAGCAACAGAAGATACTTTCATGTTTCCTGGAAGACAAATTAAATACAATTTACCTTGATCTTCAAATTCTAAATGTTTTCACCCCCCATCTATTAATGCATCATGTTTCCTTCTGGAGCATCAGTGAATGTCTGAACCTTTTTTAATAGTTGTGTTTGAGTCCCTCAATTGTTAATGTTATAGCAAGCGGTAGAGCTGTCAAAAGTACTGACTTCGTTAACAATCGGTACTGAAATTTTAAAAATGTGACACTTTGAGCGCTGTTGAGCGGATTCATAAACACCGCTGATTGGCCATTGTGTTGACGCACTCCTCGGATATGTCTGTGATTGGCTACAATGATCAACGCATGGCAGCGCTTGAAAGCACACAGAAGTGTTTGAATTTGAAAGCGGGAGCGTTTAAAAGGAGGTGTCTATCAGTGGACTGGTCCACTATAGACGCCTGCTTTCAAATGCTCTCGTGTGTATCTCTGTAAGCGCTTGGTGAAAGCGTCATTGATGACTATTTACAATGTTTTTACAGCGTTGTTAATTGAAGCCAATCACAGACATATCTGATGAGATGTGAAAACAATGGCCAATCAGGGGTGTTTATGAATCTGCTCAACAGTGCTCAAAGCGTCACATTTTTAAAATTTCAGTACCGAAAAGGTACCGAAGTCGGTACTTTTGACAACTCTAGCAAGTGGCCAACTAAAGTTGCTACCACTTGCATGTTTCAAATGATGAGCCATATTTGAAATCGAAGGATAATAGTCGAACGTTTCAATTACCTGCTTGGCATACTGTAATAAACACAGACAGCGGCTTGTCTCCTTCGCTTGCCATGCTGAACTGCAACACAGCAAGATGTGAGGAACTGTGATTTCAGCAACAAATTGATTGGACAGCTACTCTCACGTAAAACGCATGCGGAGCGCATCTGTTGACAGAAATATACATTAGTGGAACTCTGTCTATTTTACACTTTTTTTTTTTTTTTTCCCCCCCCCCAACAAACCATATATACACGATTCAGTTCAATTTCTTTTTTACACCCCTAGTGTTTTATACATATACATATATATGTGTGTGTGTGTGTGTGTATATATATATATATATATATATATATATATATATATAATATTTAAAGCTTCATTTTCAACATCCAATACTTTAGTGGTTTATCTTGACCTGGTTTACCTTCTTGGTTCTGCAATTATAGCCATTAAACTAACAGAATTTGTATCCAGATGTCAGCATGTGCAAGTTGTGGAAAATCTAAATGTGAAATAATAATAATAAGAAAACTAACGGATACAATAGGGGCTCCCCATCAGGGCTTGGCCCCTAAAAATATATCTCCTTCTTTCAAGGTCTTGGCTTAGCTGCTCAACAGATGCCTGAGAGAAGGGAAATGCTTGATGCTTGATCGAGAGATGCTCAAACGCTGTTGCATAATTCTGTTCATGTGTGCAAAAGCACATAGTGTTCTAGCTTTTCAAGGCCTAGATCTCACACACTGTTAGGATCTCAGTTGAGCATGAAATGTTTAAACGTTCTGTGATTGATTTGCTCACTTTAGTTTCTTTCTGGTGCTGGAGTGATTGAGTAATATAGTAGTCAGTACCTCATGCAATGGCCAGTTGTCCATAGATTTGTTTGTTTTTGGCAAAAAGGAATCCATCATAGATGTGTGTACATGAGCAAGAATTAGTTTCGCATGTTGTTTTTGCTCGTTCAGCAGCAGCTTGCTCCCTCCCACTGTCTCTCTACAAAGCCAACAGTGAAGGGTCTGACACACATTCCTCACACTACAACATCCATGATTGTCTTTTGGTGTTTAAAATGTATGTGTAGAAACCACTTTTGTTGAAAGGAACACAAGCCTTAACTACATTTGTTTGGTATCCCTTTGAATGGTGTGGTATTGTTAACATGTTTGACCAAGCATCAGTTTAAGAACTGAGATTTCCATGGAGTTCCATTTATACAAGCTCTTCATGTATAGCAGGGCTCAACGGGCCAGTGGTTCAAATTTTTACTTTCCCTGCCAAAATTACTTGCACTGGCTCCACCATTAAGTAATAAATGAATAATAATAATAATAAAAAAGACCTAGTTATCGTTTTCATTGTTTTTGACCCATAACCTTAATAAATAAGGATATGACGGCAAAAACTACAAGCCTGAATTATATAAATTTCAGATATTGTAGTAAACTGTCAGTAATAAAATAAGAATAATTAAATTATGAGCAATAGCACAAATAAATGCAACAAAACAAATATACAAATGAAATAAACAGTGCTTTTCATGTTTTTCAGATAGAGAAATTGAATAATCAGATGTATATTAACACTGCATAGCCTTCGCTGTATAAATTAAATATAAGGGGCTTTTGCACTGAATAGCTCTAGGAACTCAGTTCTAGGAACTAGCCACTAGGATAGTTCCCCAGGAACTAATTTCTCCCCAGGGCCATGTACCTGGTTGCATTCGCACCGGGAATAGGAACTATGAAGCGATGCAGCACTGACCTGATCGGGCAAATGACAGTTTTGTCAACTGTCCTGAGCGTTGTTTATGCTGGCCCAGGGCCACTGGGCAGTCCTTATTGTTGAGCCCTGGGAGTTGTAATATAGATGCTGTTTAGCTCAGACTTTGAATGTGTTAGGAAAGTTTTAAACCTCTTTACAGGTGGCTTTGTACATCTAAATGAATCCTCTTGTCTCTGTGGCATTTTTAAGAAAAGTTATTATGAGTAAATGTGGTACGGGATCTCTGATGTGCTTTTAAACATCGAACTGCCAGACTGGCAGACTCACACACACAATGGAATTTAGTTGTGAATCTATTTAAAATCCCCTTGCCATGACAGTATCTTGGCACAAATTTGACACAAAAAATAACACACAGCTAAATGCAGCAATACATTGTCAATATTGAATTATTCATAAATTAGACACATTTATTTAATTGTTTAAATGTTTCATAAAAAAAAAAATCTCTTTTTGGAGTAGGGCTGATATATTATCATATTTTTGCATGTATATTGATATATTAAGACACCCCTATTTTAGTTTATTTATTAAATGATGCAGCCCACAGTTATCAGTTGATTTTGTTCTTGCCAAAATCTAAAATGATGGGAATTGATCCAGTTGACACTTGACTCAAGATTTAATCAATGTTTGTTGATGAAATGGACTCCACACCTCTCAAAGTTAATTGTATGATGTAACATGATGTGGTGTGGGAAGTGATGCATTTTGTGTACCCCTGAAAGCGTATATGAGGGATGTTTTGAGCTTCATGAGCGTGACCAGCCTCTATCACTATAAACTTCACTAGAGTTACAGACCTGCAGACTAATAATAGCACTGCAAGTAGACTGACGTGAAGCCGAACATGAGAACTCTGCAGCTCTGGAGGACTTTCCTTTTGCCATCTGTTAATCTGTAAATAATCTGCTCCTGCTCAAAGAACTTCTGATGTTATGTTTTAGTATAATCACAAGAAGAATTTCATTAGCTGACAGTATGGATGTTAACTCGTGGTTTTACAGTTGGCTTAACTTTATTCAGTGTCCAGTTTTTTGCATTTACTGTTTTCCTGTGTGAAGAAAATTGATGATATAATGATAAAGTGATGAAGATTGAGGTAAACTTCATGTTAACCACATAAATTTCTGACACTTCAATTTCTGTTTTGCTTGCTTTTTTGCTGTTTCCTGGCCTCAAAAACTATTTTCAGGAAGTTGTGGCAACTATAGCTTCTCCTTCAAAGTAGTGCACGAGACAGTGAAACTGTATGGTTCTCCACACTCCTTAATCGAGAGCTCACTTGAGACATATGCAGACAGCGAATGATTGCAAAATGACTGTAATGATTCCCTGTCTCTTCAGTCCTTTGTGTTGCCTGATGGGTAATTGTGTCCAAATCTGATACACCCCTAGAGAGCCTCTTGCACACACTGCATCAACCTGCATGGCATTGTTTGCTGATATTCAAACCTCATGGGAATTTTCTCTGTCTGTCTACAGCTTTCATACAGTCAGACAACATCCTGGAGGTACTACACTTTGGGGAAGGAGGCCTCTTGCAGGTAAGTTTTTTTTTTTTTTTTTTTTTTTTTTTTTTTTTTTTTTTTTTGTGACTGCGATAGCTGATAGCATGAAGCTTGCATTGCATTCTAAAGGCCATGTGAAGTTTTTGGGGGTTGAAACCCTGATGTTGTAAATAAATGACAAACAAATTTGGTCATGATTAGTGGATGAGACTGGAGTAACTTATTTTAAAGGAAGTGAGACAATCCACAGATGTTCGGAAAAAGAAAAAAAAAAAAAGGTGGTAGTCACTTCAATGCAAGTTTTGTTCACAGAGCAGCAAAAACAGAAACACGATGTCTGTCAACTGTGAAGTGTTTTTTTTTTTTTTTTTTTTTTTTTCCCCAAGCTGTTGCAAACAGAGTTAAAGGATTAGTTCACCCAAAAATGAAAATTATCCCATAATTTACTCACCCTCAAGCCATCCTAGGTGAGTATGACTTTCTTCTTTCAGCCAAACACAATTGGAGTTATATTAAATAATATCCTGGCTCTTCCCAGCTTTGTAATGGTTTTGAATACTGCCCAAGTTTTTGAAGCTCCAATAAGCGCATCATCCATCATAAAAGTAATTCATACGATTCCAGTGGGTTGTCCTATGTCATACGTCGGGTCAGATGTCACCGTTGACTCTTGACTCTCTTGTGAACACGCGTTGCGTACGCCCGTTGCCGAAAGCCAGTGATTATAGTTTATAAAGTTTTAAATAACCTATCACATCACTTCAGAAGGCATTTATTAACCCACTGGAGTTGGATTACTTTTATGATGGATGGATGCGCTTATTAGAGCTTCAAAAACTTGGGCACTATTCAATGCTTGGAAGAGCCAGGATATTATTTAATATAACTCTGATTGTGTTTGGCAGAAAGAAGGTCATACACCTTGGATGGCTTGAGGGTGAGTAAATTATGGGATCATTTTCATTGGGAAAACTATTCCTTTAAGGAATCAAAGTAACATTGTTTTCCAATTTCAAATTTTTATAGTAATATTACTATTAACAACCTTAATTTTATGTAAGTTATACAGTACTTGAAAAAGTAGAGTGTGATGAAATGAAATAAAAACAAACCCAGCACATCCTTCCTCTTGGTTTGTCTGGATACATAAACATACAAAGCAACCGGTGCAAATTGATTCAAGCTATTAAACAAACTTTTACCTTTTTTAGGACGTTTTATGAGACAGTTATATTAATGAATCCCTCAAAAAGAACTCTTAAATTCTTTTTAAGAGTTCTCTTCTTTTTAAACTCTTGCTAAATTGTGTTAGCAGTTATTGATTTAACATCAGTTATGAAAGGTGTCATGGATTTTTTTTTTTTTTTTTGTTCTTATCTCACCTTCTGTTATGCAAGGGTTATGTGATTTTTTTTTTAATTTTATTTTTTTATTTTTTATTATTATTATTTAAAAAAAAAAAAAAAAAAAAAAATATATATATATATAAAATTGTATTGTAATAAAGTAAAATATAATATTATTATTATTATTATTATTATTATTATTAATTATAATTATAATAGTTGTGTCATTTTGTAAGTTACGCAGGTATTTTGGGGGTTGGAGTTTCTTTTCCCCCTCTGAAAAAACAGACTTCTGTAAGAAAGAATTATGCCTGGTTCAGACTACACGATTTTAACCCGGATTTGCCACGATCTGCTTGACGTAGGGTGTTGTGGGGATTTGTAAACTGCAGTGGGCGTCAGGATGCAAGATTCGATCATTTCAGCTCGTGTAGTGTGTTATAGTGGACGACAACCGATGCCGCGTCTGTGATGCTGATGTCTCGCCAGAAAGACTAGCATGTTTAATTTTTTTTCAGTCATTCACAACGAGTTCCGTCACGTGTGACACTGGCCAATAGGAGCACACAGGTGCCTTTTCATGCTTTCAAACATGCCGAAACGAAAGAGAGACAATGGTACCGTTCTTGCTAGGTGGAATTTTACAATGGAGGAAATGTTAGTGGAGCTATGGCAACAATACTTCTGCGTTTGTGATGTTTCCTTGAGGGAAAAAGGTTAAAAAAATAAATACATAAAAAAAAAAGTTACCTCAGTTCTCTTTTAGAGGAAATCCAAGTATCCATGTGATCCAGATGTGTCCATTTTTGGGTTTTTCTGACAAGACAGCAAAACACGCTGCTAGCCATTGTTTATGCTCACGGCATCACCTGTCAGTCGATAGTCCCGCCTTCTTCGATGACAGCACGCACTTGGTTAAAGATGGCAAGCAATGAGTGCTCAGGTAGTCTGACATGTTTCTTGTCCACAACACGATAATATTTTAGGAGTCAAAATCATATATAATCTGACACAATGACTTTCGTAACCGACAAAAATATTGTGTAGTCTGAACCCGGCATTACACATCCACATAATAATTAGCTGAATTGAATGAATATTGTGAAATACAACTTTTTTGTGATATTCCAGTTGTCGATAATTAAATTTTTACTCAAGGTTGATGAGAGCTTTGCAAAGCATTAAAGCTTTATCTAATTTTATGTTTCATTAAGTCTTTTTAAGGCTTTTGTTTTATCTTTTTCTAGTATTGTATGTTTCATTCTTTACAGTACTAGTCATGGTTTATTAGCCTTAAAAAAGGTGTGGCAGCATAAACAATTTTGTCAAATGGACAATAAAGTGTTCCCTAATAATATAAAATATCTGAGCGGTTTTGAAATGATAGGCTAGCTGTAATAGTCCCTTGAATGGGACTATGAACTCTGTGATCTTAGTGGTTTTTTGTACATGCGAGTTTGGACTTTTGTGGAAATGTTAAGGTTTTTAAATAGACAAACCATACTCCCTATCCGGCTGTTTCCATTTTATTTTAGTCCTACAGAAGTGAACCTCAGTGAGGACATCTCCACAAGTCTAACACACACACAGTGTACACAAACAGTAGCCCATACATATAGCAAGTTAGACTTTAACACTTTGGTGGGACATGTTTAACCTAGACAGTCTGTCTTTTTAACCTGCTCTGTCTCCGCTTTAGTAGTCCTGCTTATTGGTACTATTAATTTTAGAGGCTAATTTTGTTTCTTTTCTTCTTACAGACAGAGTCTGATATTGATCTTAGCTCATATCGTCAAAAAAGGTAAGGTTACATACACCCAGAGATTTTCTTCTTACTTTGTTTTGTACGTGCTTGGCCAGAGCTAGCATGTGGTTTACATTAGACTGTCCAAGAAACATTTGTTTGGTACTTAACGAGACACGTGACCTGAACGTTCCCACTAAACTATGAGATATTCCTGTGCTCAAGGGGAAAAAAAAACAACTGAGCAAAAAATACAAGCGTCACCAGCTGTCATTTCATCAGACTCCCTTCGCATTTCAAATGATTTAATCAGATTCAGATACTCTCTTGGTGATCATTGGCATTCAGTAAATTGTCACACAGCTAAGCGAAGGAAATGAATCAGTGGAAGACTGAACAGCGTGTCTATGCTGTGGTATTTTAAGTACTTCAATGATTTTACTATGTATATCAGAGTTCAGGTATTTATCAGGTAATTCCATCCCCTGTGAATATCTCTCATATTGAGTTTATGAAGAGTTACATAACACTGTCCTTTAAGTTTATAGGCAGAGGAGCTGGTGTTAAAGAGCAACGAGTCAAAGACTGAAAAGTTATTGTTCTCTTAAAAGCCAGAAGAATTTTCATGTTCACATTCCACCTTAAATGTTTTGATTTCAGGTGTGCTTTGAACTAATTCCAGTAGATCAACTTTTTGTTTACTAGGTGGCCTATTCATTTGCTCAACCAATCAAAGCTTTTCAGCTCGAGGGATTTGCCAACCTACTCAGCTGTATATGCTAGCGGTGGCTGGTTTTCATTGGCTTATTGTCTGTTATGATTCGTCATCTCAGCTGAAAGGGGACACACCCTCAGTCAACACCATCAGCATGTCGTGTAGAGTTTAGCATGTGTATTGCAAGCAAGAAAATGAGGAAGCAAGAAAATTGTTATTTACAAAAATGTGTAGCTTAGTGGTCTAGTGCTAATAAACTTATACTCTTATGCTTATGGATGGACAGTTTTTCTGTTGTGTTTTCAATCTAGTGTCTACTTATAGTGGTGTTTTTATTGCAGCTACTCTGGGTTATTTTTTAATTTTATTCATTTTTTTTTAAATACTGCAGTTGGGAAGTGGTTGACACTACTGTGTTAGGGACTTTGTTGCAGCTATTTTTCATTATGTGGTTTGTGCCACCGGACCAGTCAGACTAGTTAATGCCTTTTGACACTTTATATTTCTCTGATCTCATCCCACACTTGGGAAACATTGCATGACACCTTGACATGATGTAAACTTTTTAGCTCAGTTCTAGTTGATTTTGTCTAAACTGTGCAGCCAGAGGTCATGCTGATACTGTTTGAGTCAAGCTTTAAAATCATCTACATTAAGTTCACATTAGTGTTATCCGTGCATAAGCTGCAGTTGAGGGATTCACAAGATACAGGCTGTATTTCACTCTCCCACATTGGCGTGCAACTTGACGTGTCACTTTCTGTTAATCCACAAATATGCTGCTAGTCTTGCTCTAGAGAGACAATGTCTTTAGTCAAGTAGAATGACTAATGTTTCTGTCACTATAACACTCATGGTGTGAGAGCCGTTATAAGTTCATTTTAGTAGGTTTACATAAGCTTTACCTTGTGCGCAGATTTTTTTTGGGTCATGTATATGAGTATATACATATGTATTTATGTTTTAGAATGTGTTGCCCCTCTATGAAAACATTTGTTATGTTAGTAACTTGCCAGTAGAGAGAGTCTATGTAATGAATAGTTCTATAATAGAATTTCTTTGAGGTCCTGTTAAAATCAGGGTTTACTTTAGTCTTTTATCTAGAAATTAAAATGTATAGTAATTTGTAATTATTAGTTGTTATTATTATTATTATTATTATTACTATTATTTTTATTTTTAAATTATCCATTGGTATAATTATTTATTATTATAATTGATGATAATTGTTAGTTAAATAATAATCATCATCAAATAAGTAAATAATAAAAAATTAAAAAAATAACTATACAATAAATATTATACTCCCAAAAAAACGGCAAAGACTTAATTTTTTCTTAGTTACTTACTAAATCACCTCAGCTTCCCCATGTAATTTTTTCCAGTGATTTTTTTTTTTTGTTTTTTTTTTTGGAAAATTTAATTTAGCTACAGTTAATGCTTCGACTAAGTTTGAAGTGAGTTTGCAACTACATGCTAAAAAATATCCTTGAAGGCAAATTTATGCTTGTTATCAGTTAAAAAAACAATGATAATATCTTAGGCCACATTAGTGGGGCACACCCTAAAATCATTGAAATCTGACCCGAGGAACCATATCACTTACCATAGATTCATTTGACTATTTAGTCTGCCAATTGCAAAATCTTGCCCAAAAAATAAGGAAAAGTAGTGTTAAATGAAATATGGTACAAGGGGGAGGGGGATTGTTATAGATTTCAAACTCTGAAAAAATATGTGTGTGAAATGTGATCATGTAGTCAAATGCTTACCCAGTGGAAGGATGTTTCACCTTGGGTTCCTGAACTTTAATGTTTGGTGTAAACCTGATGCTTCCATGCCAGACAAAGGCTATTTGTTACTGTGTATGTGTAAGTGTTAGTGTATCTTTCTCTTTGCCTGAAGGGAAATAGAGAGGCGCCATTTGATCCTCAACAGGCCATGTTGTGGTGTGAATAAAAAGCACATCACATTAGATTACAAAAACTGGTGTCTCTCACTGTGTTCCCCACTCATTTACTGTGTTCCCTTGCTCTTGCAGTGCATCCTCTCAGCGGGGGAACAGCAGACCCATACGCTTTGAGCCTCCAATGCTGGACTTTCATGAACAGTAAGGCAACTCTAACTGGGTAGTTGACATGACATTTAAAGCAGTGACAGCACAGTCCTACAGTATCAAATGATATTGAAACATCTCAATTTTTCTATTTATTATTTAATGATGTATGAATATTTATGACAAGCCACTATTTATTAACTGCGATTTTATATGGAAAAAATGAAATGGTGAAAAGACCAGTCACAGTCACTTAAAACATACAAATTATATTATATTATATTATTATTTTATTTTATATTATGCTGGGTTAGTATCACTTTTCTAGATTTAAAAAATGTCCAGTTTGTCAAAATGCTTCAAGTGAATAAAGAAAAAAAATATTTTAGTAAGTTCCTTACAATAACAAACTATATATAACTATAAACTGATTACAGCATTTCCATTAGGTGAGCTAATCTAAGTAATGCTGGGTGGTTGCACAGAAGTTGCACTTGAATGTAGTTGTATCATTACACAGTTAATTTAAATTAACTTTAACTTTCATTTAAAGAAAGTGCCAACACCCTTCCCTGCCTCATTAGATGCATTAGTTTTATTAGCTCACTCCCCAGCAGGTCAGGTGATCGCAACAGCCTATGATTCAAAGAACGTTCCATTCTTTGGTGATCATTTATAGATCTGTTCAATTTGTAGTCTTAAAGTGAATTGGCTTTTTACACAAGGATTTACGTGAGAATTTCTAATGGGTTTTTACAATAGCAGTTTTCAGTTTATGAATTAAATAAAGTCTCTGGTTTACATTACTTGAAGAAACTTTCCTGTTTTGTTCTACAGTATAAATGAATGACACCATAAAAATGATGAATACACTGTGAAATGTGAAATACAGCATTGATCAGGCCAGTCCCTCTTTTACCAGCAGCAAGCAATAGAACCTCAGATAAATTTGTATCTCATCCTGTATCTTGTGCTTTAATCTCATACTGATAGCATGTGTGGCCAAACAGTTTATTTATCTGTTATTTATTATTTAACATTTAACAACAGTTATTTGTCTTACAATTCTATCAAAACACTTTTTAACAAATTGATTTTGTTCATATATACTTGTGTATAAGCTGATAAATAGAAATGAGCCACCTCAGATGCTGAATTGATTATTGATTAGTTTACCTGATTCTAATTCGATTTAATAGTCAATTTCATAGGTTAAAGCAATGATTGACTCAGTATTGAAGTCAGTATGTACCATACTCTCCTGTCCTATTCCTGGTTGCTAAATGTTCTTTTTTTTTTTCTTTTCTTTCCATAGGCCAGTTGGAATGCCAAAAATGGAAAAAGTTTACTTGCACAATCCAAGTTCAGAAGAAATAAGTTTAATATCAATATCAGCAACAACATCACATTTTCATGCATCCTTTTTTCAGAATAGGGTAAGTATTTATATATACATTAAATGTGTGTGTGTCATGTTTAAATCATTGAGAGTTATTTCATACTCTACCATTCAAAAGTTGGGGGTCAAAGTTTTTTTTTTTTTAAGCAAAGATGCTTTAAATTAATCAAGATGACAATTCATTGATTCAATTTAAATAAATTCTGTTCTTTTGAACATCTAAGAATCTTGAAGAAAAAAAAAAGTATTATGGTTTCCACAAACATATTAAGCAGCACAACTGTTTTCAACGTTTATGTTTCTTGAGCACCAAATTAGCATATTAAAATAAATTCTGAAGGATTTCTGAAGTCTGCAGTAATGGCTGATTATTTTTCAACATTCATTTCATTATTTCACAATATTATTGTTTTTGATGTGTTTTTGTTTGAATATATGCAGAGACTTCTTTCATAAACATTAAAGATCTTACTGACCATGCACTTTTGGTGTGATCTATAAACTAGTACTGAGACAGTTGTTACTTCCTGTTTAAACCTAGAAAAAAAAAAAAAGAACAGAAGAAATGTTCTTTTAGTTTGTGTGCCAGCTGCTGGATTTGTGTGGTAAATGCCTCATCTTATTGTGTGGCGCAGGACATAAGTAAACGTCTGAGCTCACACTAAAGCTCATCTGACAAAGACCTCCGTGGAGACACCTCCTTGATAATTTTGATGTGTGAAGGGAGTCATTTAATGTCACCCTTACACACATTCATGTCAGTGAAACAGCAGGACGCTGACCTCACTGAAGCTTCTAATTAAAGCTTTTAGTGTGTGTGTGCTCACACTCCAGGCGGTTATAAATTAAACACATCCCACCTGTTCCTGACACCTGCATAAATCAGCTCCTCTCTGCCCTGGCTAATGACTTGTGGCCGACCAGTGTACTTTTGGGTACCCAACGTTACACTTGGTGTTAACATTCATTTCGGGTACTACATTTGAAATTAGACGATGCTAAATACAAGTGTAAACTGGGTCAGACATTTTTTCAGAATCATCCAGTTCAACCAGTTCAGAGGTGTTTGAAAACGCATGTGATCGCATGTGACCACATTGTGTTTGCATCCAGCTAAAAACATCCTGTTTGTTTAGATTAAAATAATATAAAAGTAATATAAATCTAAAAATATATATTATACTTATAATTTTGTTTGTGCTTTATCAACACAACACAGTCTGACAATAGTGAGTAACGTTTATGGAGTGATGCGTGTAATCTTGCATACTGTATATGTAACACTATCCATCGTTTACTTACAGATAATTCCACCTGGGGGCAACACCTCATTTGATGTGGTGTTTCTAGCTCGAGTAGTAGGGAATGTAGAAAATACCTTATTTATTAACACATCGCATCATGGAGTGTTTACATACCAGGTACATTTCATATGCTTAAATGTTGTTCTGCATTTGGTTTACAGCTATTAATACATTGATCTTTTGGACAGAAGATGTGACTGTAGTTTGATTTTAGGTGTTTGGTGTGGGCATCCCCAATCCTTACAGACTCAGGCCCTTTGTAGGGGCCAGAGTTCCAGTAAATAGCAGCTTTTCTCCACTCATAAGCATCTTCAACCCACATAGTGAACCACTGCAGGTATGCAGAACTCTTCATCTTAGCATAGTGCTTCTGATATATTTTCTTTTACTAGTGGGCTGTTTTGATTCTTTATCTTCTTTATCATTGTCTTCACATTGTATTTTTATGGTTTCAGGTTGTAGAGATGTACACCAGTGGAGGAGACCTACATTTAGAGCTGCCTACTGGACAGCAGGGTGGCACCAAAAAATTATGGGTGAGCTTAATTTTTTATTGTAAATCACTGTTGTGGTACAATTTATTATTTTTATGTGCTAAATTTTCTGTGTTCTATAGGAGATCGCTCCATTTGAGACAAAGGGTGTGATGAGAGCCAGCTTCTCCTCTCGAGACGCTGACAACCACACAGCCTTCATAAGAATTAAAACGAATGTGTCCAATGAGGACGAGTTTATCATCCTCCCTGTGGAGGTTGAAGTCACCACAGGTCAGTTGAAATCACCTTTTCTGATACCATCTGATCAATATTATTTCAGCTCCAACTCATGTTTTGTGCATCTTCCCAGCACCTGGTATATACTCCTCCACAGAGATGCTGGACTTTGGTACGCTTCGATCGCAAGGTATGCTTTTTTCCCCCACTACATTTGACAGCAGTTTGGTAGAAACAGCAAAACTGCAGGAGACTAATACTGTGGGGGGAAAAGTAACAATCATCTGTGTCCTTTCAACTTTACAGATCGACCAAAACAACTGAATTTGCATCTGTTAAATTCAGGAGCAAAAGATGTATCGATCATGGTAATTTATAGGGCTTGTTTGCATGGCTTATTTGTATACTACAGAAAGTTTGGAGTTGGTAAGATTTTTTTTTTTTTTAAATGTCTCTTATGCTCACCAAGATTTGATCAAATTTGTTTATTTGATGATAAATGCTATATATAAACAGCATTTTTAAATATTATTGCGTAAAAATATTGTTCTAGTTAAAAAATTTAAATGTAATTAATTTTATTACAAAGCTAAATTTTCAGCATCATTACTCCAGGTTTCAGCGTCACATGATCATTCACAAATTATTCTAATATGCTCATTTGGCACTTAAACATTTCACTTTATTTTAAGGTGACGTAGTTCTATTGTACCAACTCAAATAAGTACTGAGTAAAATTAATTAACTACATGTACTTACGGTTATGGTTGGGGTTTGGTTTATGGTTAGTTACTTGTAATTATACATAATTTACTGTAATTACTATAGTAAGTAAATGAAGTAATGTGTAACTACGTCACCTTAAAGTGTTACCAACATTTCTTCTGTGTTGAAAAAAAACTGCGATGCACCTTTTTTTGGGATTCGTTGATGAATATAATGTTCAAAACAGCATTCATTTGAAATAGTAATCTTTTATAACAAATAATTTTACTGTCATTTTTGATCAATTTAATGCATCCTTGCTGAATAAAAGTATTAATTTCTTCAGAAGAAAATCTTACTGACCCCAAACTTTTGAATGGTAGTGTAAACCTGGCAAGGTTTTTGATTTAACCAGTGAATTAAATATCTCTTTTAACACTCTTAATGTGTTTGTGTTCTATAGAGTGTTAGGCCAACTCCATCGAATGAAGCTGTCACAGTTGAGTTCAAGCAAATTACACTAAAAGCTGGAGAGAGCCGATATACCAAAGTTGCAAGTATTAGTTTTGATGGTAAGTACTGTTCTTTTTAGAGGTGTCATTAGGAGAGCATTTGGCCTTTGTCCTCGTATAGATTAATCATCATATGCACCTCTGTGTTGATTTGATGATAATCCCAGTCAGTAAACAGATTCAATAGTTTATTAAGTGTAAGGAGAAGAACGTAGAAGCTTTTTGGGTCTCAAAATCTGTAATGATCATGAGGATATTAATTAGAAAGAAATTTTGATTTAAAAAAATTTGCATATTCTGTATGGAGCTAGTAATAACTAGAAAACTAGAAAATAACTAGAAAAGTCACATCAAAGCAACTAAAGTCTGTTTACAGTGTAATCAGTGATTTTTCATTTTCATGAAATGATTTATTTTAGACATTGTATCCATTGTTTTACATGAAACAAAGTGTTTGTTTACAGATGGTTTTTGTTTTTTTGTTTTTTTACATTCCAGCTTCAAAAGCAAGAAGATCTGACCAGTTTTCTGGAAAAATAACAGTGAAGGCAAAAGAGAAAAGCTACTCAAAACTTGAAATCCCTTACCAAGCTGAAGTTTTAGAAGGGTAAGAATTCACCAGCATATATTTAGACCTAGTGTAACTTTTGTAACTAGTTCACAATGTATTTATGGTCACTGTTTCTAGGTACCTGGGCTTTGACCACACAGCCACCCTGTTCCACATCAGAGACAGTCCTGTAGATCCAGTGGACAGGCCCATCTACCTCACTAATACTTTCAACTTTGCCATACGCATCCACAATGTGTCCCTTCCTGAAGAAGCCAAGACAATGTTCAATGTGAGTGGGTATTCACATTTTTGTCAGCAGAAATCTTCTTTAGAGTGTTAAAAAAGTAAAACATTGTTTTGTTTTTCTACAGGTGCATAATTTCAGCACACCAGTTCTTATCCCTCCCCATGAGTCCCGCTACATTTTCTCCCTTCTGTTTCGACCAGTAAGGCCCTCCATCCACATCGACAGCAACATTCTCCTCATCACCAATGCTTCTAAATTTCACCTGCCAGTCAGGGCCTACACAGGCTTCTTGGAGGTACATAAGGAACAGCTTACACATGACAAACTGTCACTAATGCAACCAAATTCAAATGTTGTGAATACATTTTGTTTCATTTTAGAGATTATATGGTCATGATTTGTCTTTGCTTTCTCATTTAACAGCCCGTCGTTCTTCCTCCCTGTCTTCGAGAGCATATCTTAGACTTTGGCGTCCTTAGTGCCACAGACACCAGCAGTTTGGTGTTTGTGGTGGTCAACAGCAACCCAATTGAGGTACTAGGTCATCATGTTCAGTAGTTTGTGTTGCATTTTGTAGGATAAGAATAGCAGTTCTCTTTTAAACTTTTAAGATGTTACTGAAGTGAGAAGTAATGTTGATATGGCTTTTTCTTTATGAATACATGTTTCATATATACGAATACATGTTTCTATGTGCTTACAGTTGGAGATAAAGTCATGGTTGGTGACAGGAGACAGTCTGTCATTGGAGTTGCTTAACACAGAGAGAGGGAACAGAAGTATAGCACTGAGCAGAATTCAAGAGCTTCAGAACACATCAGCCGCCCAATACAAAACCGTAAGGGCGCGGTCTTTATCACTCCTTTACTGTCCATTACCAAAACTTGTTTAAATCATTCCAGAATCATTTTTCTCTGTAATGGACAGCATTTCACAGAGCTTAAGTTGTCTAGTAACTAAGATAAATATCTCTGCATATCATATTAAAAGTCTGATAAAAGTATTTACAATTCAGATACGCTAAATTATCCAGTGTAAATATGTGAATTGTGTGGTTAAAAAGTATTGTAAAGTGGAAAGTGTGGATTTGTGAAAAGCTGTGCTACTGGTTGTAATAGTGATACTAATACCATTATGAAGTACTAATGCTATTACAAGTACTGTTACAAATTGTTGAAAAAATTGACTACATTCCAAGATTCTGAATGTTAAAATTTATCATGACTTGTGCAGCAAAGTAAGACAGCATACTAGTAATTTAAAAGTGTTCATATTTTTATTTGAAATATAAATAGTCCCCAAAGAATCAACTTAACACCTGAAATGACACTCCCCTACACTAAATATTGATTCACTTTTTTTGTGTGTACCTTTTCTGCTCAGATAATTATAAATATATATAAATATTTTGTGGTCTTTATGTCATTGAAAATATTTCAGATTTTAAAGATTGGAGAAACAACTGATAAACAAATAGAGCTATATATGGCTATCTCAGATTGGATTATATCTGCAGGCAGTCACATGACTTCCGGTGGAATCTTTGCATGTCCGCACTTGTGGTAAAATTGCAGAACTGTCACAAGATTTGTGGTTTTTGGGTACTGCAAGCATAGAAGTTATTTCATACATTTTTCATTTTTTTAAAAAGACCCAAAATAATGTAAACTGAATGGTACAGTTCACAGAGAAATGCTTCAGTTAGACTTTTGTCTTTTGTATACATAATGTTAGAGTTGAAAAGGTGCATTAAATTTAAAGTTTATTATTCCATTTATAGGACCATCACACAATGTTCCAGCATTAATGATCAGTATAGAAGTATGCTCATATCCATCTAATGAGGGAGGATTTATAAAGTTAACATTATCGAAAGAGTTATTATAAAGTAATCCCTGCATATTCTTTGGCATATTTTTCATATTTTAAAAGTAAATGTGAGCATTGGGAAGGGTTTATGAAGTTGTGTTCCATTATGTATGTGCATTTTTTTTAATTTATTTTTTAAGAAAAGCAGGATAATTGCAGGACTGTCATTTGTATGTATAGGTGTTCATAACTCTGTATTGCATGTCGGTTTCCTCACAGGTAATTTTAGCCTCAGGCTATTATGCAGCGTTTAAAGTCACTTTGGTGGCTAAAGCTCTAGAGGGAGTTTATGATGGAGCCATACACATTACAACAGACTATGAGGTATGTGTTTCATCCAGAAATGTGTGGGTCTCTATTACCTCTTTCTACAAAACTGGCTCTGGGTGTTGTGCCAAAGCTGATGCTTAGGCAGGGGGATCAGTGAACTTAAATCAATCAAGGTTTTGTCTCAGGCCTATTTATTTTGTGTGTGTGTGTGTGTGTGTATATGTATATGTATATGTATATGTGTGTGTATAGTGCTTAATTTGTAAATGAATAATTGCTGCTTTTGATCCGTAAATTAATCAGTTACAAATTAAGCTCTCTCTCTCTCGCTCTCTCTCGCTCTCTCTCGCTCAGGCTTAAATGAGTTAAAAAGTCTTAAATAAACATAGAGTTGTGAGAAAATAGGATGTGTGTCAGATCCATGTCGTGCGTTAGGTCTTAAGTGACAGCAGCCTAATAAACCTGCTTCTTTCTGTCATTCATTAATGTTAATCAAACAACAAAGAGAGAAAATCACTCTTGTAGCTTTAATAAGGATTGATCTATATTTAATTTATAATTTATACAGTGAAAATTGTTCTGTTTGATTCAATTTCTGTATATTTCCTACCTGTGAGGCCTACCTGAAAATCTCTCTGAAAAGCACGGTTTACAAGGATACATGGGTCAGAAACAATAAAAACAACAACTTTTTTTGTGCATATTGGCAGGGCAAGTAAAAATCTGACCCAGCCTGACTGGACCAGTAGAAAAAAAACTTGGTGTTGAGCACTGATATATTAAAGGCACAGCTAAATGTGAAATTTTTTACAAGGGGTTTATGTGAAGATTGTTTTATTGTTATTTTTTTTTTCATATTTTCACATCAATCTTGAGTCTTGAAAACATTTTTTTTGGTGTGTATATTATACTGGCCACTGATGTTAGCGTTTCCTGGTTTTGTAGGGTAGCAAAATGTGCAGAACAGTTTCAGATCAAGCTCCTGTACCTGTTCTTGCACACTATAGGTAGAAAAGGGGCATATCTTTAACAACACAATGGCAACCATTGAGCATATCTCTAGTTTATGTGTGTCTCTTTCAGATATTGACTATCCCTGTAAAGGCTCTCATAGCGGTTGGAACATTAAGCTGTTCACCCAAACAAATCATTCTTCCATCTTCATTCCCGGTAAGTCTTAAAAATCATCTCAAATTATTTTATGTAAATTCTCAGTGTCCTTCTCAAAATCATAGTCATATCCTTTTGTCTCTGGATTTTTTTTTTTTTTTTTTTTTTGTAAATGGTTCAAAAGTACCTGTTCATTGAGATCTCAATGAAATCAAGACACTTCTATTGTACATGTAATGTGAGCATGTGATTAATGCCTGCTTTTACCTCAGGCACTGTTTGAACACCACTCCCTGTGTCCAGTGCCATGTGCTAACATGACCTGTTTTGCAAACCACTGTTATTTTTACAAGACAAGAGAGCATTCATTAGGTTTTAGACCATTTCGAAGTGATTTTCATCACTTGTTTTTCCCCCTGTGTTTTCTATGTAGGGAAAAGTAGTTCACCAAAGTTTCAGCATAGAGAGTTCATTCTCACAGAAAGTAAGGCTTCAGCAAATTCGCTCTCTCACGGAGGACGTCCGGTTTTACTTCAAACGACTTCGCAATAACAAAGTGGAGTTGGAACCCAGGAGAAAGTCCAAGGTGCCAGGCCCAATTACAACACTATACCGCTATACTAAATCTATCCTGACTTAAATGCACCTGCCCACAGTTTGCTCAGTTTACTTTGTGCTATAACTACAATAATACAATGTAGAATAATTTTGGATGAATCAGATGTTTTATATCTTAAGAATTTACTTTTGTTTTTTACTCTTTTTCCAGATAGCAAACATTTATTTTGATGCCAGCTTGCAGTGTGGTGATCACTGTTATGTGGGATTACCGTTTGTATTGAAATGTACGCTTTCTTTCTGCATGTCTTTTTTTTTTTTTTCAAAAATTAGTTGTTTTTGTGTGTTTTCATTGAATATTTCTCCTATGTGTTTTTTTTTTTTTCTGCAGCGGAGTCCAGGCCCCATGGTTTGGTTATGCAGGAGGACATGTGGGATGCTGATGTAGATTTACACCAGCGGCTCCTGAAAAGATGGCGACAGCTCAAAGAGCAATCCGGCCTTGAGTAAGTCTGATACATCTTGCTTTAAACCAGATTTAGATAACCACACAGTGAATGTATTGTATCTTTGATGTGATTCTCTTGTTTGTGAAGGATTGAAGCTTTCTTTGAAGTGAACACAGATCTGCAGAAGAATGTGCAGGCCAAAATCTCAGCGCAGCTCACATGGCCCTCACTGGTCAACTCATCACAACAGATCCATTTTCCTCTTACAAACACCAACAGCTCATCGGTGAGTGTATTCCCACACCAGTCATTTACAAAACTCTACACATTCCCCTCCCCTTGTGTGTCTTTTTATCTTTGTATTAATTTGCTTTAGCCACCAGTGAGTAAGTCCACTAGTATTTTCACTGAAGTCAAATACACTGAACTTGTCTTTTAAGGAAGAAGAAGTGATTCTAGAAAACCCAGCCGATGTCCCGGTCTACGTCCAGGTTCTTCCTCTGGCTCTGTACCCAAATCCTTCCGTGTTCACAGGCAAACTTGCTGACAGGTAAGGCAATTCTTATGCACTAAACCAGGGGTGCTGATGCTACAGACCAGAGGTGGAAAGAGTACAAAAAACTGTACTTAAGTAAAAGTATTGCTACCTAAAGAAATAATTTAGTTGAGTACAAGTTAAAGTACTGAAAAATAATGACTCAAGTAAGAATAAATAAGTAGTTTGCTGAAAAACTATTAAAGTTACTACTTTAGAAGGTACTTTAGTATTATTTTTTTCTATTTTTAACCAAAATGAGGCGATGTGAGCATTATGGAGTGCTAAACACTTTCATGTAATGTCAGTTTTATTCATACTGAAAGCCCTCCAGCTAACTTTATATAGTGATTTTGGAGAAAAACATAAATCTCATAAATTGTTGTTTGACGCTATGATAAGCAAAAATGCAGTACTAGCTATCCCTGTTGCCAGGACCGATTGTTTTATAATTAATTTTGAAAAGTAAGTCCACGTAAGATCATTGAAATGTTATTTTAAGAAGGGGAAAGGCAGAGAAGGGTAAGTGAGAGGTTTGTTAAAAGAAATGAGTTTTAATCATTATTTATTGTTAAAATAATTATTAAAACAGTGTCAGAATTATAGAATATCAGAATATAAACATAGCTCACTTACATTTACTAAAATAATGAAACGTTAGCGATACTGATTCTTTCTTTTCTTTTTTTTTTTTTTGTAGGCCAGTGAAATTTTTGGCAGGGCAAGTAAATAATCTGAACCAATAGGAAAAATCCTCATCAAGTATGATATTATATGAAAACAAAATATAGCTTGCTAAATTAAATTGAAAAAATAATAAATAAATCTCCAGATAATATTTTACTTTGTATTAAATGTGGTGGAAATTCACCTATAGTAAGTAGTTGAAGTCGTAGTAAAATTATCAAACCAAATTTATTTCTGAAAAATGACTTGAAATTCAGGATAGTCTTTCTTAAAATCAAAACATACATTAAAGAGCTACAAAATGAAAATGAGCAAAACAGATGATTTATGCAGTAAAATCACACATTAATTTTTCATTGAACAAAGACTTTCAAAATTAATTGGATAAACAAATGAACAGATTTACTCCTACTTCCTTTTATCGTATATGTACATTTTCTAGTTCACCTTCATCCATCTTGATCTTTCTCAACATCCCATAATACACCCACCTGACGTACATATCTTATCTGACTCCCTAAAACTCCCAGGTCCAACTGACCTTGACTGCAGAAAGAAATCATTATTTCCGAGTTCACAGCATTTGTAGATTAGCTTTGAAATATCAGAGAGAGAGAGAGAGAGAAAAACATAAAATACAGTTTTTCACCAAGTGTATGACCGAAAGTGGCCCAATGTTCAGTAATAAAATGGAAAAAAATAGTGTGTGTGTGTGTATGTGTATATATATATATATATATATATATATATATATATATATATATATATATATATATATATATATATATAAATCTATGCAACTCATGTAAGATTAACAAAATTGATCATGTATAAGCAGTAGAATACACATAAGAAAATATTTCTCTTGCATAGGTAAATTGTGTATTTTTTTTTACTAATAGGGTAGTGCTGTGTATTTGTACCTGACCAGCTTTAGAAACCAGAATTGAAAGAACTATGTATAGTAAATGTACATGGAAATCATTTTTTATTACATTTTATTATTTTGTATTCTTCTGAAACTTTCTATGGACTTAAGTTTAAAAAAAAAAAACATAATATATCAAAATAAATTCAAAATCACAATATGGCATAGTGCGATTATGAAATCACGAAGGCTGCTGTTTATTATTTTTAATAAAAAAATCAATTTATTAATTATTTTTATAGTCACTGAATTGGTCAAAAACCGTGGTAAATGTGGCCTATGAAAGCTCAAGTGGAAGAAGAAATTTTAAAAACTGTCCACTTTAAATGCACTCACCTACAAAAATCTTCCAAATCACTAGAATAATTTATTCGTTCCAAATAGAGCTAGTAATCTGGAGAAAATTCCTGTATTTTTCATATCACAATATGAAAAACAAAATATTGCAATGTCAGTTCTTTTGCAGTATTGTGCAGCTCTAAAACTGATTTCATCTGATGTTTCTTTCCTGTTGTTACTTAAAGGTTTCCTTTAGGAAAGTTGTCCAACATCAACATTGATACAAATACACTGGAATTCCAGGTCCATAAAAATTATGTAAGTAACAAGGACTTTTTGTGACCATGTAGTGACATTTCATTGTATAATTGAATCTATTTAACTTAATTCTTCTACTTTGCAAAATTCCTTTCATGATATCCACCCAAATCAAGAATTGCTACACAGTGGTTGTGGTGTGTCTCTATGCTGCTAATGATTTCTGTATGTTTCTCAGTCTTCAGTGATGAAGAGTTCCACAGGTTTTGTTGAAGGTTTGACTCGGCCCTATGTATACAATGTGCTCCTCATGCCTGGGGAAGTAAAGTCCTTCAATGTGAGGTTCAGACCCATTACCAATCACAGTGTCTCTTCTCTGCTAGTCGTCAGGTAAGTTTAGTGTGCCAAATGAGAGCTGAAAATAGAATGTTATGAGCGTGCTGTTGCACATTACCCTGGTCATCTTTGCACAGAAACAACCTGACGATAGTAGACTTGATCATGGTTCATGGTCAAGGCACCACAGAGAGTCTGAGACTAGCTGGTAAAGCCCCAGGTCTCGGCAGCTCTCTGAGATTTAAACTTACTGAGGCATTCCTCAAAGACTGTTCAGATGGTGAGTGTCAAAATTATATAAAAATTCTGATGTTTTCATTGTTAACAACTAGTTTAAGATTCTCTACCTTTCTATTCAAATACTTATTATGCTGATTGAATGTGTGTTTTTCTCAATTCTTTTAAGTTAAAGCCAAGGAACCAAACTTCACTCTTCGAAGGACTTTCAGGCTGGAAAACACAGGGCTTCTCCCAATTCACATTCGATCTATGGAGATCAGTGGCAACGCATGTGAGGGTTATGGCTTCAAAATTCTCAACTGTGAAGAATTTGCACTCAAACCAAACACTTCAAAAGACCTCATCATACTGTGAGTGGTTTCCTGGTTACTTTTTTTTTTAACAAAAAATAAATGTGGTGTTAATAATGTCTTTAAAACTTGCTAAAGTTTTTAAATGTCTTTAAGGTACTTGCTAAAATGTGATTTTCATTCTCATTTATGCTTTATTTTTAGAGAGTTCGATTATAAATAACACTTGGACAAAGATCATTAACTCTTGTCTATCTTGTGATGTGCAGGTTTACACCAGATTTCACATCATCCAGAGTAATCCGGGAGCTGAAGTTGGTGACTGCGGGGGGCTCAGTGTTTGCTTTTGCACTGAATGCATCATTGCCATATCACATGTTGGCAGTGTGTGCCGAAACCCTTCCCCGACCCAACTGGGAGCTTGAGCTCTACATTATCGTCTCCCTCATTATGAGGTCTGATTTCTATGTATATTATGTAAATTGAGAATTATGTAGTGTATTAGTATGATCTTTCTAATTCTGTTGTATAAATGTATAATATTTATGTATATTTTAATGCGTGGGATTAATAAAGTACTTGTCTCTTTATCTGTAGATGAATAACAGTGTGATATTTCTCTAGCTCTATGTTCCTGCTGGTCATCGCTACTGCCTATCTGGAGGCCCAGGGAATATGGGAGCCCTTCAAACGACGGCTGTCTGTGGAATCTCACTCTCCCATGGAGACTGGAAAACCTTTTGATCTCAGGGAAATTGTACGAATTCAAAGTGATCCTAAGTGAGTGAGGAATCTTTTTTGTTTCTCTCTGATTTACTCTGGATCACTTTATCTGAGTTTTTTACAAAATGCAATTAATCTGTTGCAGCTTGAATGATTTTGCCGACTCAAACCAGAACTCGACAAGAGGAATGTACGGGTCAAGCGTTGGTGGGCGGACTGGGGGTCGGCAAGGTGGTCCACACTCCACTTCCAACAGCAATGGTGTTCTGCCAGACAGCAAGCCCAGATCTGGTTCAGGCCGCTCTGGATCTATGCAATCTTCTTCCAACTTTCCGCTCAATAAAGATAGTGGCCAAGGACTCAATCAGTTGACTAACCGAAAGGCCCGGAGTTCCAAACAACAGCAGCAGGGCTCAAGCCTCCTGGAGGACCTCCCAAGCTCAACACCCTCACAGTCCAACAACACAAGGGCCAATAGTACAGAAGATCAGGATTACAGTCGACTCCTGGTAGCCATGGATAAAGACCTCGACAGGCCTGAGACTTCTGCCAATAATGTGTCTTTAGAACACAATTCACAACAGTTCTCACAAAACAAAGGTAATATATAGGCCTGTCACGATAGTCATTATATCGACTTGTAGCACAATATATGGACATGACCTTGATCATTTTTGGTGACACGATATATTGCCCATTATGTTTACACAAAAATAAATGTCACCAACATTTTACCAATCATGCTGCCTTTGTCATCTCGTCTGGTCTCCGAGGCGAAAGCGGAGCTCAGCTCCTTCATACACAAAGCTGACACTGACAGGCGGAAAAATGCGCCATTCGAGTCGTTATAGTGTTCTCCTGACAACTACAGTTTGGAAGAATAAGTGCAAATGCACACAGTTTCTGCAATATACTGGTGCAAATATAAACATGACAGTGCGAAATGGTGCACACTCACAGCTAGTTTCACACAGGACGTGGCAGTCACGAGTGTCTAGTTCGTTTTCATAGAGAATGCGTTTTGTGCATTTGCAAGTTTGTTTTTTTTTCCTACTTGTTATTTTGCAGTTTTTGTTAGCAAAGGTTTATTTATTATTTATTTAACATTATTATTTTTTTGACACTTCAGTTCCAGGATCTAAATATTAAGTTAAGTTCATTATCATTTGAAAGTGTGTAGGCCTACTTGCATTATTATGCTGTTATATTATGATTATAAATTCAGTGGCATAAAATGGTCTTAAAATGACAATATCGCATATTGCAGTTATTTCTTGGGGAATATATCAAACAACAAAAAGTAGTTATCGTGACAGGCCTAGTAATATATAACAATATTTAAATATAACAGTATAGATTAACATTCAACTTACTGTGCCAGGTGTTTGTCCCAGAGGTCAGTGTAATTTGCAAAATGCGCAATATAACTTCTGTTGATTTACTTATGTTTTTCAGTGTTTGAATCAAAAGGGAAAGTGAAGAATAAAACAAAAGCTCTTAAGAAGAAAGAGGAGAAAGAGAGGAAAACAAAGGGAAAGGCTCAAGGAGAAGATTTGAAAGAACCACTGGCAGACAATGATGACAGCTCTTCTACTACCACAGAGACCTCTAACCCAGACATGGAGACCAATATTAAAGAGGTACATACACATTAGACATACTAGACCAACCAGACCAAACTTGCTTTTAGTTGCTTTTTAGATGCACTCTTTGACTACAATTTGTCTTATTAACCAGGAGCCAGTGAAGGTGAAAAGAAAAACACCGTCAGTGGACAATGGAAAAGAAAGAGAAGAAATTACTCCCTACCCTACTAAACCAAAAACTAAGAAACAACCAACCACAAAGAAGGAGAACCAAGTTGAAAAATCCAGGTTTGTGTAAAGTTTGTTGAAATTGTGTTCAAGACAAGTGTAGGGGGATTTGGAAGGAACAATTTCTGCAATATTTTATATAATTTGCAGGCGTCCAGGAGACACTATCAATATGCCAGACTCACTGAACTTCTGGGAGAGGTGGGATGTCTGCAGAAGCTGCTGGGAGCGATGTTAGATGAATATGTGCTGCACGCAATCCTCTAAATAACACAAAAAACACAACAATGACAGCAGTGATAAAAGAGCAGTTAAGAAAGCATCTGATCATAGCGACGTGGCTAAGCTTGCTCCAGCTCTGCAATTTGGCACTCCAGTCAAGTCAGGTCTTGTTAATTTATAAAGCGCTTTAATACAAATTGCTTCAAAGCAGCTCTACAGTATTAAACAAGAACAAAAAAACAGTGTCGCTGTGTCAGGGTCAGTGTTGTAAAGTTCCACTTAAATTTTAGGAATCAGATTTTCAATTACAATTAAAGCTTCAATTTCAACTATAAAGCATCTTTCCAGGGTATTCACAGTGCAAGATTTCCATGTCAAATAAGGTGGAGCCTATTTACCCACCATCATGACCAATGGCAGTTCATAGGTGTTTAACAGCCAGATTTTTTTTCTGGATGTTTTCACACAATGGTGAGCTGAAACGGACTCCAAACAAACAAAATTTTGTCCTGAATTTGTTCAAAATGACAGCACGCCCATTCGTTCTTTGATTTTCCCTTGAGTATATCAGGGCCTTTAGAGGTAGGGGCCTGAGGTCTTATTTGATCAACCCGAGGTTCGGTTAGTGGCAGAAATAACACACTTCATCTTTTAGGCCTTGAAGTTTCCAGTGAGCCTTTTACCTGTAACTTAGAATACTGAATATAAATATATATGGTTTTGCATCAAACTTGCACAGTCTCTGTTATTACTCAGATCAGTTTAATATCATTGTCTTAATTTTTTTTCTACACAGCTCTCTAGAACTCCCTTATGTCACACCCCTGGAAAAACAGGATAAGCAGCGCAAGACCTTCACCAAAACCCTCTCCAATACAGGAATTCACAGCTTCTCCAAACCACGAGCTCTGGGCAAACGTACGTGTCAAATTTCAGCTTTTCCACACAACTTTTGAATCACTGTTAACTGTAGAAACCATTTGGAAATAATTTTACTTTGTCTGTCCTAGTAGTCAGTGGGAAGATGGGTGATGACCAGCTATCTCCACTTGGAAAGTTTGTATCCAATGGCTCCATGTCAGAGCTGGGTCATAGCAGTGGATCAGAAGGAGAGAAAGAGTCCCCCCCACCAGAATGGGATGTTCCTCTCAACAAAACTGGCAATCGTAAGTATTGAGTAGTATAACCTGGGCTTATATATGAGTCAGCTTGCTATTTTGTGTTCTTATATTCCAAAATTTAAATATATGTCTCATGTCTTATCAGCAGCAGACAGTCTTCAGCAGATATCTATGCAGACCATGCATGCAGACCCCTTCCTGAAAGGACCCAGTTCTCTCATCTCCAGAAACTGTACCCCACCCCCAACCTCCCCCAGCCTGGTGCCTCGTGGAAGCTACAGCAGCGTGCTCCACACCACCAGGTAACTTCATCTGTCGTGTACTTTAAAGTGCACATGCTACTAGAACTCATTTGTGTAACTGCCTTCAAGGCATTTCCTGGTTTCATCTGGAAGTCCCTGAGTGACATTGTTCTTCTTGTATATTTTTATAGCGAGGCTACTTTAAAGAAGGCTCCAGGGAATAAGCTCACCAAGTCGGCCTCTTTGCCTGGTCAAAATGGAAATCCAACTTTTGCAGCTGTGGCCGCTGGCTATGACAAAAGCCCTGGTGAGTGTGTCTATTAAATATATGATGATGATTATGGTTAAACTTTAATGTGATTGTACACCAATCAGGAAATTTGAGGCAGATACCATTAACTGCTTTATTTTTAAAGTGCCCCTTGCAACACATTTATACATAAATGTTATACAAGTTGTGTGCTCTTGTTTTCACAGGTGGCAGTGGCTCAGCTAGTAAAGCTGACAGTCTGGGGAAGGGGACACTGTCTCACATGACATCTGTGGAGAGTGATGGATCTGACAGGTGCAGTTCCTTCATAATGAAACATTGCTTAATCATCTTCCCCATCTGATTTTACAAGTATATTTATAATGTCATTGTGCATTTTTTAGCTCTGGACTGTGGAGCCCAATAGACACCACCAGCAGCCCCAGTTTTGGTCCAGCTAATGCTTTCTCTGCTTTTGGACCCAACAACCCACTTAACCTCTCTAGAGGTATGCAAAAACTAATTTGCATTTAAAATTGGAATTTAAAAATAAAATGCTTAAATCAAGTTTGCAATGCCAGTGTATCCAATATTATGTTTATTCTCTATCAGTTTTCAGAGGCATGACCGTTCCCAAGAGTTCAGAGCCCCAGCAGAGTTGGCCTGATTACACTCCAGTGTCCCCATCCATCTGGGATACTGAGCCTAGTAATTCCTGGGCTACCAGCACTGGATCCCCAGCAACTCCAACAACTGTAAGATCTCTTCCTTGTCAGCTTGTCTCATTCAGATGGACACCTTTAATCCCATAAGGGCTTTTCACACTGTGCTTAACCCTGGGTTATCTCCTTCTAAACACAGCTTTTAACCCCGGGTAAAAGAACATTTCACACTTATTTAGATGCAGGGGTAGCACTGTATTTTTGCGGTGTTAACCCCACTTTGCCGTGCCAACATTGTACAGTGTGAAACGGAGTGGTGTTAGAATGTTAAGGCTAGATGCTTAGCAACAGACAACCAATCTTGTTTACTCATATTAACACGCTTTGGACAGTCACAGAAACACCACATGTTGTATAAACAGTAGTTTCAGCGTTTGAGGGGAATAATGTCAAACGGTGACAGAAAACATGACAACTGCAGTGAAGAAGAGACCGTTTCATTCTTACCTTTATAGTCTGAAAAGTCCATTCTGGATTAATTTCATAGTGCAATCAGTCGGCAAATTCTGCAGGGGTGGATGTCAACTCAGGGTTTAGGAATGTATAGTGTGAAATGTCAGTTTATAAATATCCAGGATTAAGTGTTAACCTGGATGAAGTATGAGCAGTGTGAAACGTGAAGCAAGAAAACCCAGAATTCTGTTTACCTGGGATTTACAATTTACCAGGGTTAACTATTTCAAGTATGAAAAGCCCTATAGAGAACATTTAAAACTACAATCATGTATATTGAAATCTCATTAACACTGCATTTTGATATCAAGGCTATTTTCAGTTGAATATTGAGCCATTACACACACTACACTGTTGTTTGACTGTATATAAATGTAGTTTTGCAGGTTATGACATGATAGTCTTTCTCTTTCTGCCTGTCTTTAGTCCATTTTGGGCAGTGCACGCAGTCCCTGGTCCTTCAGCAGGTCCATCTGGTCCACTGGAAACGACTCCACCCTGCACTCCTTCAACCCTCCTACTTCCTCCGCTCTCCCTGACTTGGTCAGCCACACTGCACCGCCCACACCTGCCCCCAACGACATGGGTCGCACCTACAACCCCTGGAACATGGGGTGGTCTCCCTCACTCAATCGCTGGAACTCAGAGCCCTGGCCTAACAGCCCTGACAATAATGGAATCTGAGGCAGAACAGCCTCATTGAGCAACAGAAAATGCAGTGGTTTCTAATCTTGTTTTATTTTTCCTGGTTGAATAGTATGATGTACACCAACATCATTTTAATGATTGGAAAAAACCTTGAATTGTAATGGTACAAATGTCCACTGGAAATCCAGTGTTGCATTTCCAAGTCCCCCTCAAAATTCAGACCTATTTATTTTAGTGGGGTATCATAAAATGCCTTAAGTTCAATTTTAACTGACACAGTGAACGAAAGATTGATGACATTGGTTTAATGCCATTGCCCTTGTAGGGGTATTTTTCTTTACCATTTTAGAGATTGAGTAATACTGCATTGTTTGGAATTCAAGTATATGATCCAGTATTATTGTATTAAATGCAAGATGCAGTGTTACTCAAACTTAAAATAAGCACTTTGCGTAAAACCCCACTCCTACAATGCTGTTATATTGGTTTGATGATTTCATTCTAGAGTATTTTCTGGCCACACTTCTTGGTTGATTTAACATTTGGGAAGATAAGTGGTTGCTAAGACTACAATTACCACATTGATTTGAACCCCTCCAAATCCAAGCCAAATCGTAAAAGCATTCAGAAGTTGAGATTTTGCTTAAAGCAAAAAGCTTCATTTGCTGAAATTGGCTTTTAATTTGAGGGAGCTTAAAGAACTTGAATTGTGTTGTTCATTCATTTGTCACTTCAAGAGTGAGCGTTTGGTCACATTGGTTGAAATAAACATATCAGGCTGGAATATTGACTTCTCATTTTATTTCTACCTAAACTGGAATTTACTTAAAGGGAAAGTAATTGTCTTTCATCTTTGAAACATAAAGAAAGATGTTTTTAATGAAACCTAAGAGATTGCTGTCCCTCCATTGAAAATCCATACAACCAATCATTTGAGGCTTCAAAAGTTCATAAAGACATCATAAACCATGGCTTCATGGGGCTTATTGCGTTTATAAAACGGTTACCACATAATATAAATATTAAAGCTAAAAATATGTATCAATGCAACTTTCATGAAGTATAATCATTAAAAGACTTCCTTTCGTTGGGGAAAAAAAAAAAAAAAAAAAAGTCCCTGAACGTGAACAGCAACAGAAGTTACATTATTACACCATTAGATGGAGGCAAAGATTGTTTTTATGAGCGAGTCACACAGTCGCAAACTTGTTGTGAACACGTCTGTGTCAGCAGGGCACGGGAAAACCCATTAACTGTTAAAAGGACAAGATCACAGCGGACATTCAAACGGATTTTTTATTATGAACATAACGACTGACTTGAAGGAAAATGCTAAATTTGAATGCAGGTAATACACTCGGTCACTCTATCTCTCTCACAATACTCTTCTACATAAGCTTCAGTGAACAAAATCAATAGAGAACAATCCTATGTTTACGTTGATAAGACAGACGCAGCGATATTATGTAAATTTTACAATGGTTTCGAACGCGGCTCAACCAATCAGAATCAAGGGCCGGAACTATCCGTTTTATAAATAACATTTTATTTCAAATCTTCTGAAGAGACACATACACGTCATACAAAATTTCACACTGATCAACTCATGATTCATATTAATTACTTTACAATGTCTTTATGAACCTTTTGAAGTGTCAAAGTTTTGGTTGTGTGGACAGAAATCTCTCAAGTTTCAAAAACATTTGTGTTTTAAAAATTAATTAAAGTCTTATATGGGTTTGGAATGACATGAGGGTGAGTGAACTAACTCTTGAACAGAACAAGAACACTTGCAGCATTAAAAGTGCAAAGGATTCTACATTTTAAGATTGAAATCATGTAGTATAAATGCATTACAAAGAAGCTTATTTCTATGCTAACTGTAAAGAAGCTTTGAGCATCGAGCTGAACTTTTTAAGGTCACATGTCCTCATCACAAATGCAAGATGGCCTTTCTTCAGTGTATTGGTTGGGTCCACAACCATCATGCCTCGTCCCAATACACCTTGTACCTCCACGCGTACAGCACACTGTAAACTCTCTGTAATCACGCTGCTGTCCACACAAGCTGCCACAGCAAAGGCATCGTAGGGTACAAACCCTTGCCCAAAGAGCACATCTTTTTTGCTTTTGATGGTGAAATCTCTTGAGTAGGCCCAGCACTTGGAGGTTATCTTCTTCATGAATCGAGCAGCTGAAGTATTCTGATTGACCAGCTCATCAAAACACTCCTGGAAATATATGAAGCACACAAGTTTGTCAGGCCTACAGTAAGTTCACGCAATAATTGAATTTGCTCATGTTGGGAGGCTCTTACCCAAGACAGTTTGTTTCTGCAAGTGAACTCCCAGGTTGCGATGTGTGTCGGGCAGGTATATTCTTCCAAAACTACGTAAGCTGATTCAGCGTCCATACTAAAATTAAACTCTGCAGTTGGTGTCAGATTTCCCTTCCCTGGAAGATTAACAGTGGACAGTGTGGGGAGATGAAGCTTTATAGAAAGAGTCCTGATTGGGGTACGTGTTCTGACCTGTGCTGTTTTCAGCACTGGCTTGTTTTTTTTTTGTTTTTTTTATTATATAATACATAATCACTGATAGAAAAAGTACAATTTGGAGGTACACATTTAAGGTGCCAAGTTTCTGTACAGCAGCTTATTTTCTTACCTTCCATATTGCCGCCCATAATATACAGATCCTTGAGTTTCTGAGGGAGGGTGGGGTCTAAACTAACAGCCAAAGCCAAGTTAGTGAGTGGACCAAGAGCTATGAGAGATACCTATGTATGTAAACAAACAGGGCATTCCATTGTCAACCACAAGATGGCATCACAACATTCAGTAGAGGTCACCTTAACTGCTTTTTAAACATTCTTACCCAGTGGTTCTTAACCTTTTTGACTCCATTTTTAAAAACAATATAGGATAGCTCCCCAAGATATGTATTGATACTTCTGTTGTATTGATACAAATCTGCTCTTTTCAAACTCTATTTATAGAAACTAGGAGTGGTAATATACTAAAATTCCATTTTCCCAGAAGTTTCAACTCTTCAGGGTTTAGAGTTTTTATTACCCATGCATTCACATGGCTTGTCTAGTTGATGACGATTACAGGTTTTTTGTTTTGTTTGTTTTTTTTATAATTATTTATCAGATTCTTTTACAACCCTTATTTTTAAATAAAAATTGCAGTTAAGGGAAAAAAAAAATTAGCTTACATTTGAGCTGTTTTAGCTTATTTTAAATCTTGTTTTGCCTTATTTTAAATTATTTTAAGCCATTTTGTCCCCTTGAAAGTATGCTGTAACCCTTCTATAGTATTTAGGTAATTTTTTGCCCATCTTCAGTAAAGAATACTCTATTAATACCACATTGTTTTTTAGTTTTTGAACCAGGCTTTGCGACAGTCAAGCATAAAAATGTAACAATATCATATTGTAGATAGTGACAATATGTGTTGTGTATAGTTCACACAAAATGAATAGAACCCAAATATGTCTTGGAGTATCGCAGTAATATCATATCGCGAGTTCAGTATTGTACTATGTACCGAATTGTGACATGGGAATCATTACACCCCTAATATATATATATATATATATGTGTACGTGTGTTTTTTATTTATATTAGTTTTATTTATGTATATATTTATATTAGTTTTTTTTATATATCAAATTTAACCCCCAAAATAAAATAAAAAAACACTGCAAAGTGAGTCTATAGTGACTCAAAATGAAGATTTGTGTACACAAGTACATATGAACTAAGACACAGCTGAAAATGTTAAATTATGGCCCGGTTTGACGGACAGGGCTCAGACTAAGCCAGGATTAGGCCTTAGTTCAATTAGGACATTTAAATATCTTTTATAAACATAACCTAGAAAAAAAAAACATTACTGGTGTGCATCTTGAGACAAAACAATGGCACTGACACTTTTTTAGATACGTCAGTACAAGTTGCTTACAGTTAAAACAGCTCAAACATGCATTTTAGTCTAGGACTAGCTTAAGACTTGTCTGTGAAACCGGGGGATTGTGCTCGAAAGGTTCTTTAATATTTCTTTTTATTCAGACTTTTACACCAATATTCTGTAACTAAAGGTGGTTATTAGTTTATTTCTTACCTCTCCCTGGTTTTCATTCACCAGTCGTATCATGGCATAAACGGCATGCTCTTTCTGTATCTGCCTCTTCCAAATCTCAGAATTCTGCAGAACATCTCCAAGTCCATCCATCCCAAAGTGATCTTTAAACGGTGTCACGGGTCCGACTAGAGGACCGGCAGACCCTTTGAAGACTGGAATCTAAGGAAAAACAATATAATAGAATGCAATCTCATCTTAGTTCTTGGCAGTTGTATTGGTACTCTTTTAATTGCACTGACCTGGGTTTGTTGACAGACTGTCAGTACTCGCATCACATTCTGACATACATTATCCACATCAGTGTTCCCAAAGCAGCAGGTGATGCCCAACACCTTCACACCAGGAGCTGCGAGAGCAACTATGATAGCCAGGGCATCATCTATACCACAGTCTGTGTCGATTATTAGCAGCTTGCAAGCCATGTTGGTTAGATTCTAGGAACATCAGTCTAGTAAGAACACTTAATCACATACAACGTAGGGATGTTATCTATGGTGATTAGCAGTGCTGGGTACATTACTTACAAATTATAGTCGGTTACTGATTCCAAATTACATGACAAAAATTGTAGTTAGTAATATAATCTAGATTACTCATTTCAGGTAATGTATTCTGACTACTTTTTGATTATTTTTTTTTATTTTTTTGATACTTTTAACCTAAATCGTTTATCACATTGATTTGAATAGAGATAATATTGTACCATATTGATATAAAAAAAAATATACAAAGAGAAAGAAAATATATTATATTCTTTGTTATTAACATGAAGTGCATTAAATATTACATTATATTAATGGTTCTCCTGAAACAAAGTAGTAGAATCAATGAATTCTGAATAATTTACTGCCATTGTCAGAATAACATGCAATTATGTAATTAATAGAAAAGTAACTGTAGTCTGATTACAAGTAGCCTACTTTAAAATGTAATGTAATCTAATTACAAGTATTTAATTTTTGGAATCTAATTATGTAAAACACATTACATGTAATCAGTTACTACCCAGCACTGGTGATTAGTAACTACTAGTTAATTTGTAATGAACTCAATACTTGGTAAGGTGAGACACTGTCATAAACTTTCTGTAAATCATTATGTAATAGTGCTAACATTATATCTGATGTGATAAAAAAATAACACACACACACACATATAGACAAATACATGAGCCTATTATTTTGTAAAAAAAAAAAAAAAAAGTCCAAAAATTGTCAAGATACAGTACATTTTAATAATAATAATAATAATAGTAAATGTACTATATATATATATATATATATATATATATATATATATATATATATATATATAATTAAAAAAAAAAAAGAAGCTTTGAGGTGTCATGCATCAACAATCAAAATTTTGATCAGGTAACTTTCTGCAGGTTAAATCCAAAACTACAAAATAAGTATTCTAAAAGTATATGCGTTTAACAGGGAAAATATTTTCAATAAATTGTTTCACATGGAACCACGCTAGCCATTAGCCATACTTCATAAAATCGCTTTATTTGTCTATTGTTGCTCACCTACCCCGGTCTTGCACCTGCTTTTGTTTAGTTCAACAGGCAGTTCGGTCCACTTTCAAGACAAACACGCTCTACTTCCCCTGAACGATTTCAACAACGGAGGTGGGACTATCTTTAAGACTATCTTTATTTACAAAACTATTTGCCATAACATTACATGTTTTATACAAACATTGTTATAAATTGTGACCTGATACGGTACACTGTTATATAGACCGTTTAACTCCGATAAAGGAAATATTTTTAAAAAATGTATGTCGTACAACACCCCTGTCTTTGAGATTGGTAGAGCCCGTTAAAACGCAGCTAGGCAGTCAAACACAGAGCCAGGTCGCGCAGCGCAGTATATATAAATTATTCCTGCAGAATTTGCAAGGTAGGTGTACAGTGATCGTTTATTAATATTTTTAATATTATTTTAATAATGGTTAAGTAAATAAGGATAAATATGAACGCACATTCATATAAGGGGTCAATTCTTTCGAAGAGCCCATTGATGCTACATTGATGCTGCTTAGCTATTATTCATATATCTGTATTATTTATATGGTGTTCTCAGTGGTTTAAACTTACATTGCAGCGATTTATCTTACAATCTAGTCCTGAAATGATGCCTGCCGACCATCATCGATTAAAAATGACCTAAATGATGGTAGTGTTGTTGACGATGATTATGTAGGTGGAATTGAACCATGTGGTACCATTTAGCTTTAGTCTATATAAAATATTTAACGTTATTAAAAGCTGTTGTCAGATTAATCATTTCAATTAATAGCATTCTCTGGCCTAGTGTGGGACTATATAATCATAAATAATCATGGTGATGGAGACAACAGTGTCACACCACCACACCTTAGTTCACAAAAAATCCACAATACTTTTTTATTATTCCAAGTGTTTTGTTTTTGTGTACATGAATGGCTGTAATTTTGTTCAATTCAAAACCATTTTAAAATATTATTTATATACAGGCATCAGTGTGGCAGGTGGGACTATCTTTAAGACTATCTTTATTTACAAAACTATTTGCCATAACATTACATGTTTTATACAAACATTCTTATAAATTGTGCACTGATACGGTACACTGTTATATAGACACTGTTATTGGCATCAATTTTGTAATCTTATGACAAGAAAATGAGACCCTTATGACTGTTTTGTTTTTTAAAATCAAGTTTTTTGCTTTATTGCTTAATAAAAAATATTAAGCAATATTAACAGTTGTCATATCATTATTATTACACTTTCTGTCTTATTCTTAATTGTAGTCAGTGGATGAGATTCTTTCTTTGAGCTCTCTTCTGGGACCAAGCCGTCACAGCAGGAGTACACCTGTAACTTATTCTCTTAACCTTCGTCCCTGTTCTCCGTTCAATGCCTAACACTGTGGAAAGTGAAGGCACCAAGGTATCTGCTAGAACTGATCAGGAGGCCCCATCACGGGCCCCGGGCAGAGAGGATGAGCATGAGCGCAGCTTCCTGAGCCCGTTGATGCGTGATGCGCTGCGGGTGCGACGGGCCTCCAGCGCAGAGCTCCAGCTTCCTTGGACCTGCCCTGTTACACACTCCCGAGAGAAGTTCTACACCGTCTGCTCGGACTATGCGCTGCTCAACCAAGCCCGACCCATCATCACATCTGAAGATGCGCCACCAACCAATCCAGACAGTGGGATATCATTAGTCAAGACCAACACTGCAACCCCCTCCCACAGCCACTCAGGGGGAAGAAGTGTGTCTTTAGATGGGAACTGTGATATGGAGGTTGTGTCATCCAGCAACAAGCCTGTGCTGGCCTGGGAGATTGACACCTCTGATTTTGATGCGGTTTTAACCCGGAAAACCAGAACAAGTATGGGTCTCTTTAAAATGATCTCTTCTCAGACATATATATACTGTTGACCAGGGGTTTTCAAACCGTAGGGGCAGAGAGAAAATTTTGAAAGACAAAAGTTTACATTTTTTACATAAAAATAATTATTTTATAATTGTTATGGCTATCTTATTGTATATGCCTATATATTTCAGGATAGGGGATTATCATATTTTGGGAATTTTTCTGTAGACTACAGATAATGAAGAATCATTTGAAAATAATGTTTAAGCTTGTTATGACAATAATTTTATTATCAGTAAACTAATAGTGAAATCTGGGGAACAAAAAGTTTAAGTCTACAAGCTGTTGAGCAAAAATATGCCAGGAAAATGAGCTCATACTGACCATCTGCTGTGGTTTATGTAACTGCAGTGATGACCTCACTGACACAGGTGTCACATGGATTTCACCTAATTAATTTGTAATTAATCCCAGATTCAGAGTTTATAGAGAGAAGAGAATGCATTGGATATGTGCCATCATGAACTGCCTGATCAAACAGTCTAGAAATGGTTAGACTGTGTGATTACTGATCTGAGGAATCTTTGCCGAGACGAAGAACACAGGGCAGATTCAGAATCATGCTCTCTACATATGCTTAATGAAGCTTAACATTGAGCTTAGCTTTATCCAAACTCCAGCTAAGCCATTATTCACTGCATTTTAAGGGTCTTTTATATATTCCAGTGAAACAAGTGTTTCCTACTTGATGTGAATGTAAATTTGAACCAGCATGAGCCTAATATAGTACCTAGAATGTTGTTAAAGCATTAAGTGTGTTTTTCCTCAGGTAATTTAAAGAAATTCAACTCTAAGAAAATGAAATCGTCTGACAAGCTCAGCAGAAACCTGCAAGATCTCCCACCACAAGCTTCTCTGGAGGAGATCAAACAGAGAAAAGTCTTGGACCTGCGTAGATGGTAATACACTCACTGGAATGAGAAATGAGACTCAAAAAGTACAAGTTTAACCACTTTTTGGATTAACAACTGTCCGTTCTGATGTTCAAGGTACTGCATCAGCCGACCCCAGTATAAAACATCATGTGGAATCTCTTCACTTGTCTCTTGTTGGAACTTTCTCTACAGTACTCTAGGAGCAGGCAGGTATGTTCCTTGCTAAAACTTATCAACAACTTTTGCATTTGATGGCTAATTTCAGATTGTAAATTATGGGATTTATGGATAGGCCTCTGCTGATTTAATGCATGAGACTTGACACAAACCGTTCAAAAATATACCAAGGAATATGTATTTTTAGGAGCAAAAACAGCACATTCATTTGATCTGTTTAAAGACTTCTAATCTGGTCTGGTAGAAATTGCAAAGAGTAACCTTTAGGATTGATTTGTTCAGTCTCCCACCAATTTCTCAAGAAGAAGCCCTGAATATACTTGGTTTTCAGCCTCCGTTTGAAGATATCAAGTTTGGACCATTCACCGGCAATGCTACTCTGATGCGGTGAGTTTACTGTGTTTTTTTTTTCCCACTTTAACAGTTTCTCAAAATGCGTTAATATACATTACATACACTACCGTTAAAAAGTTTGGGTTCTGAAAAGAAGTTTCTTGTGCTCACCAAAGTTGCATTTATTTCAGTATAAGAGCAATATTGTGAAATATTAATACAATTTAAAATGGCTGTTTTAATATATTTTAAAATGCAGCTTATTCTTGTGATGGCAAAGCTTAATTTTCAGCAGCAATTACTTTGCTTAAATGCTTAAGGATTTAAAAAAAAAAAAATTATATTATCATCATCAGTGTTGAAAGCATTTGTGCTGCTTTTTGTGAAAATGGTGATACGTTTTTTTTCCAGGATTCTTTAAAGTTTTTTTTTTTTAACAATGTAAAAGTCCGTCACGTTTGATCAATTTAATTGCATCCTTGCTAAATAAAACTATTTCTTAAAAAAAACTTACTGACTCCAAACTTTGATTTGTTTTGTACATTATGTATTTTTATATTGCTGCAGATGGTTCAGACAAATCAACGAAAATTTCCGTGTCCGGGGATGCTCTTATATTCTGTACAAACCTCATGGGAAGCACAAGACAGCAGGAGAGACAGGTGTGTGAATTCTGAATCATTTTTCATAAGAACACAGGCTGCAACAGCATATTGTTCTACAAATGCACTTTTGATGTAGTTTGTTGAGCAGATTCAGCAGACAGTAGTTCAAATGTAATATCCAGTCGGATATTTACCTAATCTTCTGTTTAGGTTTAGATATAGTTTATGTAATATAAAAGAATATTATTCTGTCATGAAAATACTTGAGCAGCATATTGTAGAGCATGTTTGTTCTTTCTAGCTGAGGGGGCACTGCTGAAGCTGACGCAGGGACTCCGAGATGAATCCATGGCCTACATTTACCACTGTCAGAATCATTACTTCTGTCCTGTGGGCTATGAAGCTACACCACTAAAAGCAGCCAAAGCATACAGGTACATCATACAGCAACTTTGATTTTCATTTTCTGCTTAGATGTGTCAAATTCAGGTTGTTATGGTTGTAAGAAAAAATATTTGGTTACACTTTATTTTAAAGGTGCAATGTGTAAAATTTCAGAGGATCTATTGACAGAAATGCAATATACATAACTACACCGCGGGACCCCCCTGCGTTTCTACAGCAGCCCTAAATGGACAAACACTCTAAGAGCGTGTTTCATCACTATGTTGTTCATCTAAATCGTTTGTGTTTTTAGAGGCAGCTTGCATCGTAGCTACGTTGAATATGCACAAAGTAGTAATAATAGTAGTCGTCTGGTTTATTAGAAGCAGAGACCGTTCTTTGTTAGAAGTAAGAAGAAACCACATTGCTTGACTGGCTAACATACTCATTGACGACATCTTTGACTTGTGTTGGCCAGACGGCCACCGTAGCTTCTCTGTTTTGCTCAAAAGGGAGGGGTGAGCTGCCGTTGTTTGCAGTTCGCAACCTCACCGCTAGATGCCACTAAAATTTACACACTGCGCCTTTAAGGTGTCCTTGTTACAGTGTAATTATACATTTAAGTACTGAGTAATATTAATTATCTACATGTGCTTACTATATGGTTAGGATTAAGTTTGGTTTAGGGTTAGTTGCATTTAATAATTTTTTGTTATTACTATAGTAACTACATGTAACATGTATAACAAGGACACTGTAAAATAAAGTGTTACCAATTATTTTTTCCCCTTTTTAGTTGGTTTTTACTTTTATTATTTTTATTTTATTTTTTAGTATTTAACTTTTACGTGTGCCAGAAAATATGTAAAAGTTTTCATTTTTTGAATGTAAAATGTTTAGGTTTTCAGTGCAAACAAACATGTACATTATCGCTCAAAAGTTTGGGTTCATTAATTTTCATTAAGAAATTGTTCAAATATTTCTTTTTCAAGTAAATGCTGTTATATATTGCTGTTATAACTTTCTATTCATCAGAGCATCTCAAAAATATATCAGTTTCCACAAAAATATTAAGTAGCACAACTGTTTTCAACATTGATAATTATAATAAATGTTTCTTGAGCACCAAATCAATTTTAGAATGATCTCAGAAGGATCATGTGACACTGAAGACTGCTGAAAATTCAGCTTTACCATCACAGGAATAAAAAGATGTTTTACATTTTCTAATAATAGTTTTGTAATATTTTATGATATTACCTTTTTAAACTGTATTTTGATCATATAAATGCAGCCTTGGTCTTACCGACCCTAAACTTTTGAATGGCAACGAGTACCAGGTCAACAAATGTAAGATTTAGTGACGATCCACCAAAAATAAAAAAATCTCTCACACTGACCCTGGGCTTTTCATATTGTAACAATAAGGATGAGCACTGGTATTACTATATGAAAAGTCATAAAAGTGTACAGTACATTTATTAACCTTTTACAAGACCTTTTTCTTCAAATTAAGGATGAAGCTTATCTATTTTTTTATTTTTTACAGGGGGCCACTGCCGCTTAATGAGATGGAACACTGGATTCTTATTGGCGAACCAAGCAGGAAACACCCTGCAATCCACTGTAAAAAGTATGGTTCATTTTATGGAATTGTAGTATTTGGTAAAATTATAAATATGATGCACATATTCTAACCTTATTTTTAATCAGATGGGCAGATATTGTGACTGATCTGAATACTCAGAACCCAGAATACTTAGACATTCGCCATACAGAGAGAGGCATTCAGTATCGCAAAACCAAGAAGGTAAGTGACTTAAGTACTATGGTGATGGTACTTAGGGATGAAAAGGGGCAGAAAACTTCCAAAAATCCTGGAAAGTTTTTGGAAATTCAGGAAACTTTCCACCCCTTTGCATCACCAATGGTACTTCTACAGTAATTTGGATATTAGAATTATGTTTCACATGTTATTTTAATTATATTTTTATAGGTTGGAGGCAATCTGCATTGCATCATGGCCTTCCAGAGAGTGAACTGGCAAAAGCTGGGACCATGGGCACTGAATCTGGAAAATCTGAGGCATGATCTCCATCATCAGGCTTCAGAACACAGAGGTCAAGCTGCGACAGAGGACGGTTCTGAGGAGCGAGTGGTGAAACGTCTGGGTAGGTCCCTCAGTACAGGGAACAAGTCCGACAATGCCTGGAAACGTTTATCCAACACAGCAGAGTACAGGCACCGAGGCTCTCCAGACAGTGACCTGGATGAAGACATAACTGACTAAATCTGAAGTGTGCAACCCTCCTCCTGAAGAGCCAATTGGGTTAAGACAGTTTAAAACAAGAAAAAAGACAAAGAAAATGTATCTCTCCAGGTTGTTAGCAACAGTGAAAGGTTAGAATTAGATATGACTGATGCGGTTGCAAGCCAAATGGTGTGGCGTAGTAGTTAACATTCAGGGCTGGTAACCATAAGAATGCTGGTTTGATGCCCACGAGGTATGAACCACGAGCTCTTGTTGAAGACGTTCTTGTAATGCCACCATTCTACAGCAATGCGAAACAAATTCCACAGGCCTTGGTTATGTGGCAATAAGTTAAAAAATTGCTCTCCAAGAAGAGGTCAAGTCACTTCCTGTAGGTCAAAATGCTGATTTGTTAAACACATTGTGGATAAAGGAGTCATTAAGTACATTTTCCTAAAGATGAGGTCTCATTTACTATTGTTGCGAATTTTTGCGGGCAAAATCCATGCAATCAGGAATTTTGCGTGAGGGCGAAAGATTTCCCCATGCAGTTTCCGCAATGGGTTCAAGTTGATCACATTGGATGACTTCTGTGTGAGCTGTAGACAATGGGCCTTTTTTGCCTGCGAAATTTCGCCAAAATTTTGGTTCCAGAACAGAGGTCAAGATGCGACGGGACGATTCTAAGCGAACGATAAAACTGGTTCAACTTGGTCATGCGGATTCAATGACCAACATAAAGTTGCTTGGTTTCAAAGCGACATGAGTGAGCTTTGCTTCATACATTGCTAAACTTTTTTTGCTTGCGAAATTTTGCTGAAATTTGCAAATGCACCTTAAGTGTACCAAGAGCATTTAGTGAATATTTGATTTTCTGATCAATAGCATCATTCCATTTCAGTTATATGCTATTTGGTGGATATATGTGCTACTGATGGTAGATAATTGGAGGACGGTATGGAAATGAATAATCTGCATAAAGTGCACGCATAATGCTCTGAACACTGCATAGAAGACTGTTCTTTATGAAGTCTGTTTCTATACACAAAAAGGCTTTATTAGTGCAAGTCTAAAAAAAAAATACAAACTAGGTTATCATAAAGATAACAGATTGTTTAATAATGTGTCAGTGGACCAGATTCGGGCTATAGTGAAGTGACATATTCCAATAAGATGGCGCTATCTTATTGTAAATAAGATATTGTAAAAGATTACAATAACGTTCTTTGTGAAACGCTGTGAGCTAAGATTGCATGATTACTTCCATGTTACGTGCATTGTGATTGTGTTCTTCCTTTAACACAGCAACATCTGATGTATTACGTTCAATGTTTAGTCATCGCAAATCTCATACTCATGTGAATCTAGTGTTGGCATTATTTTTATTTATAAATAAAATATTTATACACCTTCTTAAACAGCAGTGCATTATTTCATAGGCAACTAGATGTGAATGGTGTCATGCTTCATGAGTCATATCTATACATGTAGTTGTTGCTTCAGTGCAGTTATATCAGCAGGACCAACACGGCAGCAGCCACCTGTTGACAGAAATCTTGGTGAGTCAGCGCAACAGGAAAGAACAAGTCATAGTATTTACTGGTGCAATGCGATACCAACCAATCCACAAAGCCCCTTGTTCTTTCCAGCTGAGACTTAATTTGGCAAATGACGTCTGTTTTTCCGTTATCCATCTGAAATTGTTTCAGAACAGCCACTTAAACAATGAAACTGAGATAAATTGTGTCCTTTAAGTAAGTAAATTCAGGGTTCCCACACCTTTTGACCAATCAATTTTCATGACTTCTGCAGTCATTTGTGATTATTTGTGAATTTTTATTTAATCACACTACAGTCCAAAAGTCTCTTATGCTTACAAGGCTGCATTTATTTGATCAAAATTTAGTAAAAAGAATAATAATGTGAAATATGAAATTAAAATAAATTTTCTGTTTTAATATTCTAAAATCTGATCTCAAAACTAAATGTTCATCATCTATTACCTCAATCTCAGTCACACGATCCTTCAGAAATCATTCTAATATGCCGATTTGGTGCTCAAGAAACCGATTATCAATGTTGAAAACAGTTGTGCTGCTTAATATTTTTGTGAAAACCATGATATATTTGATATTTGAGCAATAGAAAATAATTTATTTGAAACCGACTTTATGGTCATGTTTGATC